>CM065663.1:1839726-1872226 GCA_033220385.1 Triplophysa yarkandensis | reverse complement strand
ACAACTTATACACAAACATACAACGGACAACATCCAGCACAGGTGATACACAAACACACAACTTATACACAAACACACAACTGACAACATCCAGCACAGGTGATACACAAACACACAACTTATACACAAACACACAACTTATACACAAACACACAACTGACAACATCCAGCACAGGTGATACACAAACACACAACTTATACACAAACATACAACGGACAACATCCAGCACAGGTGATACACAAACACACAACTGACAACATCCAGCACAGGTGATACATAAACACACAACTGAAACACAACGCACAACTTATACACAAACACACAGCTTACAACATCCAGCACAGGTGATACACAAACACAGAACTGAAACACAAACACACAACTTATACACAAACACACAACTGACAACATCCAGCACAGGTGATACACAAACACATAACTCATACATACAACTCAATCACAAACACACAACTGATACACAAACACACAACTGACAACATCCAGCACAGGTGATACACAAACACACAACTGATACACAAACACACAACTGACAACATCCAGCACAGGTGATACACAAACACACAACTGATACACAAACACACAACTGACAACATCCAGCACAGGTGATACACAAACACACAACTTATACACAAACACACAGCTTACAACATCTAGCACAGGTGATACACAAACACACAACTGAAACACAAACACACAACTTATACACAAACACACAATTGACAACATCCAGCACAGGTGATACACAAACACATAACTCATACATACAACTCAATCACAAACACACAACTTATACAAAAACACATAACTGACAACTACCAGCACAGGTGATACACAAACACACAACTGAAACACAAACATACAACTTATACACAAACACACAACTGACAACATCCAGCACAGGTGATACACAAACACACAACTGAAACACAAACACACAACTTATACACAAACACACAACTGACAACATCCAGCACAGGGGATACACACACACAACTAAAACACAACACACAACTTATACACAAACACACAACTGAAACACAAACACACAACTTATACTCAAACTCACAACTCATTCACAAACACACAACTCATGACACATGACTGTTGTTTACACAAATAGAATATTAACAGAGAATATAATTGTGATGTTTCACACACAGGAGACATCTCAAAACCTTCCAGACCGGTGTCTGCTGCTACTTTATCATCCAATGAAGATCAAGATGATAGAGATGCCGTCATGACCCCGTTTGAACAAAGTGAGACACACATGACATCATATCACATACTGTTAAAGAAAAGAAAGACAAAACAATGTGGCTTTCTTCACAACATTTCTGACATATAGGAATAATATAAAGCCAAGATGTCACATTTACATTTACATTTACATTTAGTCATTTAGCAGACGCTTTTATCCAAAGCGACTTACAATAGTCGAGGAGACAATGAAGCGGTAAATAGCCGATACAACAATAGGTGAACAAGTGCTACAACAATGCTACCGAGTAACACAGAGAGAGAAGTTACAAAAAGTATATATAAAAATTTTTTATTTATTTATTTTTTTTTATAGAGTGAGTAGTTAGAAAAGAAGTGAGTTAGTGAGTTAGGTGTAGTCGGAAAAGATGAGTTTTTAGGTGTTTCTTGAAGATAGAGATCGAGTCTGACAAGCGTGAAGCCAGAGACAGATCGTTCCACCATCGAGGAACTGAAGAAGAGAACGTTCCAGAGAGAGAGAGAGAGAGAGAGAGAGAGAGAGAGAGAGAGAGAGAGAGAGAGAGAGAGAGAGAGAGAGAGAGAGAGTGACCAGAGAGAGAGAGAGACCAGAGAGAGAGAGAGAGAGAGAGAGTGACCAGAGAGAGTGACCAGAGAGAGAGAGAGACCAGAGAGAGAGAGAGAGAGAGAGAGAGAGAGAGAGATTTCTTCCCCTTTTGAGCTGGTACCACAAGTCTCGGCTCATTTGCGGAGCGCAGAGATCTTGAGGGTCTATATCTTTGCATTAGTGAGGTAAGGTAAGTGGGTGCTGAACCGGTGGTGGTCTTGTAGGCAATGAGAAGACATTTAAATTCAATGCGGGCTGCTACAGGAAGCCAATGTAGTTTTATGAAGAGAGGTGTTACATGGGTCCTTTTTGGTTCCTTGAACACCACTCTTGCCGCTGCATTTTGAATCATCTGCAGAGGTTTAGTTGTGCACAACGGGAGTCCAGCAAGCAGCGCATTGCAGTAATCTAGCCTGGACAGGACCAGAGCTTGAACCAAAAAAAAAGCCAAGATGTCCATGGTTTACAATTTTTTATAATTGTAAGATTTTTATTAGCTTGCCAAATGAGCATCATTTGATCTATGCTTGAGACACATAAGATTAGAGTATGGATTTCCTCATTCTTTATTCTCATTAAACATAAGCGATGTGTGTTTCAGGTATTAATGGCATTGAGCCAGAGAGCACAGCTCCTACTGGACCTTTCAGAAACGTTGGATTATCAAAAGCTGCAAGAACTCATCGCCTGCGCAAACTGCGCACACCATCAAAGTGCAGAGAATGTGATAGCTATGTTTATTTCCAGGGTGCTGAATGTGAAGAGGTGAGTCAGACCGTTGAAATCTGTACATAATATAATGCTGTTATATACATTATTAATATTACATAATTCAATACTCAATTTTTTTTTTTTTAATTTTCATTCATGATGTCATTAGATCAGATGCTGATGACACCTGTTAACGCGTTTGTGTGCGTGCGTGTGTGTGTGTGTGTGTACAGTGTTTTCTAGCGTGTCATAAGAAGTGTTTGGAGTCATTGGCGATTCAGTGTGGTCATAAGAAGCTCCAGGGCCGTCTGCAGCTGTTTGGACGGGATTTCTCTCAGGTCCTGCAGGGTGATGATGATGGTGTGCCTTTCATTATCAAGAAATGCATCACAGAGATTGAGAGAAGAGCACTTCAGATGAAAGTAAGAGATAGAAATTTGGTTTGTCATATAAAGTCAGATGAATGACTAAAGCACATGTATGTGTGCAGGGAATCTATCGTGTGAATGGAGTTAAGACTCGCGTAGAGAAGTTGTGTCAGGCGTTTGAGAATGGTAAAGAGCTGGTGGAGCTATCGCAGGCTTCTCCTCATGACATCAGTAATGTACTAAAGCTCTATCTCAGACAGGTGAGTGAGTCGGCTTATACAACTCAATATCACTCACATATCTCACATCTTTAGTGACTGTATAAATACTCCTCAGCTTCCAGAACCCATCATGCCTTTCCGTTTCTATAATGACCTAATGGGTTTGGCAAAGGAGAGTCTGAACTCGAGCTCTCCAGAGATGGGTGAAGAGGTGAAGGGACCGGAGCTGGTGGATCGAGGGACAGAAACAGAAGTTGAAGTGTTAACGTTGGTGGAGAAACTGAGAGAAATGCTGAAACGACTGCCGCAAGCCAACATCTGCACGCTGAAGTACATCACTAGACACCTGCGCAGGTAACGTAAAACAACATCAGAACCTCTGAATTAAAATGTTGCCAATGTGTGTTTCAGTTTAAACCTTTAGATTATAAATTATTTTTATGGTAAGATAAATAAATAAATAGATGTTTGTCTTTGTCAGAGTGTGTGAACTGGAGCAGGATAATAAAATGAGTGCCAGTAATTTAGGCATTGTGTTCGGCCCGACTCTGATGAGACCAAAACCCACCGGAGCGACGGTTTCTCTCTCATCTCTGGTGGATTATCCACATCAGGCTCGAATTGTGGAGGCTCTGATCATCTTCCAACACAACATCTTCATCTCATCTTCATCATCACAAACATCCACCTGTACAACAGGAGGCCAGGTCTGATAACACATTACTGTACACACTTCATGCATTGACAATGGGAGTGATGTGAAAGCTTATTGGTGTCATTCTTGAATTTTCCTTTGTCCAGGATGCTGAAACCAATGAAGAACACAACACAGCAGATGTTGAATGTGGTAAGATGTAGAAAAGCCCTTGTACTGTAAAAAAATTAATTGAATACAATATTTGTACATCATCTTTATCACATACTATCAAAAATACTGATGCAACATGGTTTTAAATTAACATACACGACAGGGATTTACTGTGTGAAATACACATTTATGATCAGGTTTCAGAATAGTTTCATCGTCCTGTTGTGACATCTTTTTTTTCCTCTCAAGTATATGAAGTCATTTGTAAGGCATTTTAACTTTGAATGAATATTTTTTTATTTCTGAATGTTGTTCAGGTGACTCTGTGGGTTCTTCAGGTTCTCAGGAGCGTTTAGCAGACTCAGAATCAGACGGAGAAGAACTGAATGGAGGAAACACCCAGCGTCCTCTTCTGCTCAGTCAAGAGAGTGAAACCAGCACAGATGAAGACCAGCTGAGTCCAAGAGTCAGTCTAGACCTAAGCGGATTAAGACCCGAGACTATCCCAGAACAGACCACCAGTACTGATCCACAGACAGATGATACAGAGGAATCAAACCCTGAGCAGCTTTAGTGCCGTATTCTATAATACAAATACAACAAATATACATCTGAAGGTTCACTGTTCTGTCTTAGTAACTGCATCTTCAAGTTTTTTAAAAAACTTAACATATTGTGTTGGATGCATTTATTTTTAAATATTTATTTCCATTGGCACTAAAGTTCTCTTTGTTTATTGGTGAAAGACAGATGTTGATGGATGTTAAAGTGGATGTGTGTGTCAGGGGTCATGCTGCTGGTCAGTGAACTGCTTTGAATGCTTACACACTATTTTAAAGAGAAAGAGAAGCTGATGTTGTCTTATTTCTGTATATTTCACGGATGTTATGATAGCAGGAGGGATGTGATGTCTGTCTGAACAGCCCTGTGACTGCAGATACATGTGAAATATTAACTGTTGATAAACAATTGACATATACAATAATAAACAGTTTGTAATTTCTACTACAGTATGATTGATTTCTCTTACAGTCTAATGTGATAAGTACAGTACATCTTCACCGAAAACCAAATCTGATATATATTTAGCTTCAAGAAATGTTAATTGTAATGTAAAATGTTTATAAATCATGTTTATTTCTCAAAATCCCACCAATAAACACATAAACAGAAGAAAACATGAGCTCGCATAAACCTAAAGTATATGATAAAACACATACACTGTGCAAGTGTGTAAAGGATCTGGGTCTGATGATCTTTACAACCTGTTAGACAAGAGAACAATATCCCCATCTGCTGATTTATTATTACAGGAGAGCAAATGATGCACAGAACTACCTTATTTACATTTAGACATTTAGCAGACGCTTTTAACCAAACTGACTTAGAACGAATTGAGGAGACGATGAAGCTGAAAAAAGCAATGAAGTGACTAAGTTACATAAAGCAAATTATTCCAATAATATATAAGATGTTTAATAAACAAATGGTCAATCGCATGAACATGCATTCATATCTTACATTAGATAAAGCTCCATTGATTCATTGATAATGAGTTAAGTGATGGAGGAGAAAAAAGGTTTTTAAATAATATTTCTGATGTGTCCTCTTTCCGCCCCAAATATTGAGCTCCATGATCACCAGACTGAATACCGGGTAACTGACTCTGTTTGTAAAGCTGTCGGTAGAAGAAAAAATAAAAGTAATATAAGACAGAAGGGACATTGTTTGGAGAAACCTGTAAAAAGGATGGATGTCATTCTTCAGGTTTTCTTCGATGACAGCACAAGAATATCACCTGTAGCAGATGACAAGATGTGTTCGGGCCTGAAGGAAGAAAAGCGCTGATGATGTAAGGAACTATAAGATGTTTTGTAAGTCAGTGGTTTCTAACCTCACGTTCTGGGATGTTGATGAGAACCTCCTGCTGTAGAAACCTCTCACCAGAGACTACAGAAGAACAACCAGAAACTCACAAGAACTTGTGTAATACTTGTCTCAGGAAATAAGATTGTTTTCAGTGTAAGTGTTGAAGTCATTCTCAGGCCTGGTCGTACCTGTTTAACAGACTATGAGATGGTTCAGGTCATGTTTTCCTCTTGTATCTGATGCTGAACATCTGAATATTCCCAATGCTCACTTATGGTCATCTGTACAGACACAGAATACTTCAATAATACTTCAATAATACTTCAATAATACTTCAATATCACTTCAATAATACTTCAATAACACCTCAATAATCCTTCAATAATACTTCAATAATACTTCCATAATCCTTCAATAATACTTCAATAATACTTCAATAATACTTCAATAACACCTCAATAATCCTTCAATAATACTTCAATAATACTTCAATAATACTTCAATATCACTTCGATAATACTTCAATAACACCTCAATAATCCTTCAATAATACTTCAATAATACTTCAATAATACTTCAATAATACTTCAATATCACTTCGATAATACTTCAATAACACCTCAATAATCCTTCAATAATACTTCAATAATACTTCAATAATACTTCAATAATACTTCAATATCACTTCGATAATACTTCAATAATATTTCAATATACTTCAATAATCCAAAGAGATCTCAATGAGACAGCACAGACTCTACATGATAGTAATTAGTGGTGCCACATATTTAACAAGTTTAAATCATTTCAATCTTATAAAAGATAATTATGTGACTTTATTCATGATTCTTACTAATAATAAAAATGTTTGAGAGAGAATGAAATATGAAAGGCTGTCCCACATCATCTGAGATAGAACACAAACATCTGACCTATTGACTTTATCATCTAATAAATCATCACATAAAAAATTAAATAAATAATTTTTGTTATTTAAAAATAAAATCTTTATTTTCAAACAGGATAACTTTTCTTGTGTTTTTTTTCTTAGCTGTATTAGTTGAGATATTAAAACAAACAATAAAATATGAATTTAAATGCATGATTATGAACATGTAAAGAGTTGTGTTGTGTTATAAACTGTTATATATGTGTGTTTTATGTCTCTATCTATATAAATATATAACATTATAAACATCAGAATGAGTTTTATGAATTTTCCATATTCTATAGATGAGTATTTCTGCTGATGACGCGCACTTCCGCATATTCAGTCACGTGTACGTGATGACGCTGAGGACCCCTGGATTGGATTCCCGATGTACTGCCTGTTTTAAATCAGTTAAAATCACAAGCGAGTGTTTCTGTTATAGAATTAAATATAGATTTGTATTTATTTCGGTTATTTGCAGTTTTTACATGCGTGTGTGCATTCTATTAAAATACATTCATTTAGCTGTTCAAACTCTACAAGAATAAGCTCGTAAGATGTGTAATTTAATAATTAATTATTTTAAAATATACAGTTGTTAACTATGCTTTAAAAAAATAAACCCATATTTTGACTCATTTCTATATTTTTACATTTGTCATGTATTTAGATTGACATGGATTAAACATAGGAAAAAAGAAAGAATAAATAAACGTATATTATAATAAAGTGTTTTTAAAACACTTTTTGTTAAGTTTATTTATGCTCAAAGTAATTATTTTATTTAATAATACAAATGAAAATAATAAGCAATGGGTTTCCTCATGAATATTTATAGTGTTTGCATCAGCGGTGTCTCTGATTGGCTCCTGCTGACAGAGGAGGTGTGTCATAGCGTCAGTGGGCGTGTCTAACAGTAGCTCGCGCAGCAGTATGTGGTTGTTAAGCAGAGTTCTCTTAGTGACGGCGTTAGGAGGAAAGAGCTTCACTCGAGCTATGGTGACTTATTATCATCTCTTCTCTCTTCTCGTACACATTTAACTCAATAGTTGTTCAATAGTTACGTGTAGTTTAAGGTTATTTATATAAGAGGTTATATTCAGGTCACAGCACGGCGGGTTGATTAGTGAACACATGTTAACTCCTTCCGGTGGAGCAACATTAGCCTGCTAGCTTTAATCATGTCATCATTTCTCTTTACATTATACTTTATATTTAATCTCTTTATTGTAAATCTATAGCTTGCTATGTGTTTAGTAGCAGATTCTGGAGTTTTTAGGCCTGATGTGTTTGATGCCAAACTGATGTTTATATATAAATATAATTCAGTATAGATATTAATGTGAAGAGATTAAATATTCATTTATTATAATGTTTTATTCATATTGTATTAAACATGTCTTTGTTTTAAGATGAAGATGCATCTGGAGAATGTGATTGTAATATAATGCTTTAGTAATAATAATAATAATAATAATAATAATAATTTTATATGGATAAATATGAAATATTATTGAGATTTATATATAAAGGCTTTGATTGTGTCTCTCTCATTGTGTTTAATGACACAGTGTGTATTCACTTATGATACAGAATATCATTAAACACAATAATTATGAAGAAATAACAACAATATTATTATTAGAAAAAATGGTCATCTATTATTTATGTTTTTATTGATTGTTTTATTTTTGATGTGGTGATTGGCTGTAAGAATACACATCTAAACCCTTCCATGAATGAACAATCATATATTATAAAATAATACGCTGTAGGATAGCATAATATTTACTATAAGTTATTAAATGTGTTATCCATCATTTAAGTATATACACATTTCTTTGATCTGGGCTATAATGTACATGGATCAATGATGTATATGGATTGTATATTTATGGATAGACAAGTCATTTTTCCTAAAAATCACATATCATACAACTGATTGGGTCTGTCGGGTTCTGGTGGTGAGAGAGTTGGATTTGTGATCAGAAGGTTTTTGGTTTGAATCTCAGTATCAGTAGATAATAACTGAAGTGTTCTTGAAGACGTCTTACCCCTGATTAATGTGTAGTGACGATCGTCCTCTGCATTATACTCAAGTTAGTCACTTTGCATAAAAGTGTCTGCTAAATGAGTAAATGTAAATGATAAAAAGGTTTTTAAATACCAAACTCACTCTATCAGAGAATCACATTTCAGGCACAGAGATGTATATATATATATATATATATATATATATATATATGTGTGTGTATATTTGATATAATTATTATTGTCTAACTAATTGTTTGTTATACGTCATTGACCCATTTGTGCTGTAAAATCAGAGACCAGAGATTTACATTAAAAAAAACAACACGTAGAAACATGAACTGTGAACTCTACGCACACGCTCAAACACACAAACTCATTATTCCTGTTCAAAGGCTTCAGTTTCTTGTTGTAATGTCACAAACAGATATAGAGTTCTTATCTTAAGATTGCTGACTTGTCTTATCTCATCATAGATATCTGTGGAATGGATTACTGTTAAATCAGTTTATCTTTGACTGGTTCCACCTATGGGATGTTTATGTGTGAGCTCAATCCCGCTGTGCTGTGCTGCTGGGTTTATTGTACATACGTCACATCTTGTGTTGTGCAGTGACTCTAGACTTTACTGTGTTGAGATTGTTGTTTAACATTTGGATGAATATTATTCTTGTTGCAGATGCTTTTTCAGAATATGTATATTTATACTAGGACAATCAAGCAATAGTTTAGTTTATAGATTAATATATATATATGTATTTTAAGACATTTTTTGTTTAACTTCCTCCCAAAACCCAAAATGTAGAAACAAGCTGGGATTGACAAACTGTATGAAAGGACAGACATGTCACATGAGTTTTTCGTTATTCTTGTGATCAGAATGTGTGGTAATCTTTCATGACCTTTGAATGTTCTCTCTATTGCAGTGTGCTCAAGCCAATGACTGGCATTCGGCAAAGTCTATATACGAGTTCTCGGCCAAAGACATCGATGGAAATGAAGTTTCTTTAGAAAAATACAGGTTTGTGTGTTTGATGCGGAATTATCAATGATGAATACATATCAAACCGCTCTCATACTGAATGTGTGTGTTTATTTCCAGAGGTTTTGTGTGTATCATCACAAACGTCGCCTCTAAATGAGGCAAAACCCCGGTAAACTACTCTCAGTTTGCGGAAATGCACGTCACGTACGCTGAGAAGGGTTTACGCATTCTGGGTTTCCCCTGCAACCAGTTTGGGAAGCAGGTATGTACACGTGTGTAGATTGTGCATTTTGTACAGATGGTGCATTGCATTGTGGGATATACTCAATTCAGTATACAATATGCTGTAATATACAAGGTCTTCGAGATTTTCAATAAAAAGATTAAATAGACTCAGAAATGGTCAGTGTAGAGACTTAACTTTAAGTAGATTACACAAGAATGTGTAAGTGGATTATATTGATTTATGCTGTGCAGTTTAATGCAATCAAATAGGAAATCATCTATTCTGTAGAATTTCTTATTCTATGTTTCCTATAAGATTAGAGCATGCACATATACTGTTCATAATCCTTGCTTTAAATGTTCTAGAATAAAATGTATTCAATAAATTAAACTATATTAAGTTTATTTGATAATCTTCTGTGTAGTCATACTTTGTATGTAATTGCTGATTTTTAAAATTTTGTAATGAAAAACTGACACTTTGGAATCATAATATTTGAAAAGTCGAACTACTAAAGTAAATTCTACACTTTTGTTTTTCCATATCTCTTAACCCTAAATATAAACTGTTATTCTAATAATAAACTAGATTAAAAAACCTGGCAAAATAAACCCTTTCTCAGCATTTTCAGAGTTATCGTTCAGCATCTGTATCAGATCAGTCTTCAAGCTGTTGTGTTTGTACAGGAACCTGGAACCGAAGCGGAAATCAAAGAGTTCGCCAAAGGTTACAAAGCCGAATTTGACCTCTTCAGTAAGATCGAGGTGAATGGAGATGGAGCTCATCCTCTCTGGAAGTGGATGAAGGAACAGCCCAAAGGGAAGGGCACGCTGGGGAAGTGAGTTAGCCTGAACGTTATCTTGACTTCAGTCTTATTCTTTATTTGTTCTCCGTCATGAATTCTGTTTTCCTTCATAGCAACATCAAATGGAATTTCACAAAGGTAACTGATGTAACTTTTCATGTATAAAAAGAAATATCCACACGTTCCGTGTCGTGTGTAATAACGCCGGTATGTTTTATCACAGTTCCTCATTGACAGAGAGGGTCAGGTCGTAAAGAGATATGGGCCGATGGACGATCCAAGCGTAAGTTGACAAAAATGTACACTTGTGTGTAGTTTTACAGAAGAAGTTTTGGGTTTATAAATGAATCTATTGATTATATTCGTCTCTACAGGTGATCGAAAAGGATCTTCCCAAGTACCTGTAATCACCTGAATCCAACCCTTGAAGTGTTCCATGTGTTTGTGATGTCCCGCTGGTCTCTGGCTGATATCTGGACATGAACGGGTGAAATCCAGACGTGTGACGGCCGTTTCTGAAGCCTGTCTGCAGGTGGAGACGGCCCGATGACCCCTGACGTGCTAAATCTCTGGAAGCCCTCTCATGTCCAGATCTCTCACTCGAGAAGAGCCGCATTCACAAGATAAACATGCTTATACTCATTTATGTAAAGAACATTTTGTAATGTGCAGTAATAATAATAATATAAACAATAAAAGAATGAAATCAGTTGTTTTCTCATGTTAATTTTCCATTTATTTTTATAATATTTAAACATCGCTTTGAAAATTATTTGATATCAATTATTTATTGAGTAACTTACATATATTTTGTACTTTTATATTTTCCTGTTTTTACTATGGCTTTTTTATTTCGAACATTTATTTTAATGTCATTTTTATTTATTCATTCATTTAAAATTTTGTGAAGATTTTAAATAATTGAATGGTGCATGCGCTTCAACGAGTAAACGCCATTCTGATTGGCTGAGGATACACGTTATCATAACCCAACCAGTAAACTCTACTCTGATTGGCTGAGGATACACGTTATCATAACCCAACCAGTAAACTCTACTCTGATTGGCTGAGGATACACGTTATCATAACTCAACCAGTAAACGCCATTCTGATTGGCTGAGGAAATACGTCATCATGACCCAACCAGTAAACGCCATTCTGATTGGCTGAGGATACACGTCATCATGACGCAACCAGTAAACGCCACTGTGATTGGCTGAGGATACAAGCAAGTATTTGGCGCGATCCTTGCTCGTTAGTGACTGTGGCTCCCTCCCTCGGCAGATGTTAAACATTTCAACTAAACTTGAGGTAAATTCAGTCAGAATATTTATTTTCATTTCTATATTTGTAACATGAAATGTTTTAAAGTTGAGATGACTTCTATTGTAGGTGCAGCTAGGCTAACATTAGCTAAATATTGGTTATGATTGACTTTAGAAACAACAGTGCTTAAAAATATCAACTTTTAACAGAAGCTGTAACCTGAACAAGGTTATTATATTGCCTTGGTAACTATATAATAATTTTATAAAATACAGAATAAAATATAATAATTGTTTTGCATGTATTTCTCTTTCACAGCTGCAGAACTGAGGCAATGAGGTAAACACAGACTGATAATCAACATTAAATAAGCTCTTAAATATATTAATATTATTGTTTATAAATCTTTGTTCTTTAAAGGTTATAAATGTATACATACAACCACATGGAAGCTTATCAATAAAATAAAATAAATATTGTTTATTTTATTTTAATGTTACATGTTTAAATGTACATTGTCACATGACATAAATATCATTACAGCTAAGTGACATTTTTAATGAATGAAAAATTAAATAGCTTAAAAAATAAGTGTACATTTTAAGTTAGAAAGATATTGAATATGACCAGATCTCAACTCATTATTTTATTTTATTAATAACTTATGGCCGAGGATATTGGACATCAGAAAAACCTTCATTTGGTCTCCTGAGGAGATATCTGTTCTGATATCTGACAAACTACTTTATATTAGCTTTAATGGACTTACTTTTGTTTTGTTGGGTATAATCAAAGATTCCTTAATCGGCTATTAGCATTATTAGATGGATAATTCTAGAGTTATGAACTATTAATATTATACACAGCCCTTGAAGCCCGAGATGCACCGTGACCAGGAACTTTAACAAGTTTAAGATTATGATAACCAAACCCAATCTTACTGTGTTTTTATTCTTTACTACATTGTTACCATCTTACCTTCTTATATTTACTTGCACAAAATGACGTTAACAATTAATAAACATGTTGAATGTGTGGTTGATCGAAATGTCCATGTTTTTTGGTGTTTTACAGGTTGACCATGCAAGTATTAGACCTGTGAAATAGCAAAAATTGAGTCATTAGAACAAAATTGCTATTTTTAATAAAAGCAAAGGATCACTTAGATCTGCCCGACATGTCTCGTTTAAACCCCCCCCTATATGTTGGCAAAGTTTACATTTTGAATAAGCCCGCCTGTTTCTATATGTAAAGAAGACATAACCTTGTGGTAACAGCTCAAAAGGGTAAGAAATCTCTCTCTGGAACGTTCTCTGCTTCAGTTCCTCGATGGTGGAACGATCTGCCTCTGGCTTCACGCTTGTCAGACTCGGTCTCTATCTTCAAAAAACACCTAAAAACTCATCTTTTCCGGCTACACCTAACTCACTAACCCACTTCTTTTCTAACTACTCACTCTATCAAAAAAAAAAACTTTTGTATCTTCTCTCTCTGTGTAACTTGGTAGCATTGTTGTAGCACTTGTTCACCTATTGTTGTATCGGCTATTTACCGCCCTGTTGGTCTTCCATATATTGTTATTAGTATTTGTAGTAGTACTGGTTACCATGTTAGTTGCACGTGTTCTGGCCCTGTTGGTCTTCCATATATTATTATTAGTAGTATTAGTACTGGTTACCATGTTAGTTGCACGTGTTCTGGCCCTGTTGGTCTTCCATATATTATTAGTAGTAGTATTAGTACTGGTTACCATGTTAGTTGCACGTGTTCTGGCCCTGTTGGTCTTCCATATATTATTAGTAGTAGTAGTACTGGTTACCATGTTAGTTGCACGTGTTCTGGCCCTGTTGGTCTTCCATATATTATTAGTAGTAGTAGTACTGGTTACCATGTTAGTTGCACGTGTTCTGGCCCTGTTGGTCTTCCATATATTATTAGTAGTAGTAGTACTGGTTACCATGTTAGTTGCACGTGTTCTGGCCCTGTTGGTCTTCCATATATTATTATTAGTATTTGTAGTAGTACTGGTTACCATGTTAGTTGCACGTGTTCTGGCCCTGTTGGTCTTCCATATATTGTTATTAGTAGTAGTAGTACTGGTTACCATGTTAGTTGCACGTGTTCTGGCCCTGTTGGTCTTCCATATATTATTAGTAGTAGTAGTACTGGTTACCATGTTAGTTGCACGTGTTCTGGCCCTGTTGGTCTTCCATATATTATTATTAGTATTTGTAGTAGTACTGGTTACCATGTTAGTTGCACGTGTTCTGGCCCTGTTGGTCTTCCATATATTATTAGTAGTAGTAGTACTGGTTACCATGTTAGTTGCACGTGTTCTGGCCCTGTTGGTCTTCCAGATATTGTTATTAGTAGTATTAGTACTGGTTACCATGTTAGTTGCACGTGTTCTGGCCCTGTTGGCCTTCCATATATTATTATTAGTAGTAGTAGTACTGGTTACCATGTTAGTTGCACGTGTTCTGGCCCTGTTGGCCTTCCATATATTATTATTAGTAGTATTAGTACTGGTTACCATATTAGTTGCACGTGTTCTGGCCCTGTTGGTCTTCCATATATTATTATTAGTAGTAGTATTAGTACTGGTTACCATGTTAGTTGCACGTGTTCTGGCCCTGTTGGTCTTCCATATATTATTATTAGTAGTATTAGTACTGGTTACCATGTTAGTTGCACGTGTTCTGGCCCTGTTGGCCTTCCATATATTATTTGTAGTAGTAGTAGTAGTACTGGTTACCATGTTAGTTGCACGTGTTCTGGCCCTGTTGGCCTTCCATATATTATTATTAGTAGTAGTAGTACTGGTTACCATGTTAGTTGCACGTGTTCTGGCCCTGTTGGTCTTCCATATATTATTATTAGTAGTAGTAGTACTGGTTACCATGTTAGTTGCACGTGTTCTGGCCCTGTTGGTCTTCCATATATTATTATTAGTAGTATTAGTACTGGTTACCATGTTAGTTGCACGTGTTCTGGCCCTGTTGGCCTTCCATATATTATTATTAGTAGTAGTAGTACTGGTTACCATGTTAGTTGCACGTGTTCTGGCCCTGTTGGTCTTCCATATATTATTATTAGTAGTAGTAGTACTGGTTACCATGTTAGTTGCACGTGTTCTGGCCCTGTTGGTCTTCCATATATTATTATTAGTAGTATTAGTACTGGTTACCATGTTAGTTGCACGTGTTCTGGCCCTGTTGGCCTTCCATATCGCTGCGCTCACCTGCAGTCTGTGCAGAGATCGGCCCTTTAACGTCACTCGAAAGATGATGCTCGGATGACGTCGCAGACCTGTGCTGACGTCACTTGCTCGGTGCGGCAGCTCGGTCGGGCTCGGATCATGACGCTCGTTCGGTTTCTGTGATCGTGATATAAACTCGACGGTTCTGATGGAGGGAGCTGTGGCGAGCTCGTCCGGGGGGCTGACCGAGGATTCGGACTCAGTGTTCGGTGCTGGCAGCGGCTCAGAGGCTGCAGATCTCGGTATGACACATTATATGAACTCATGATATACTGAGAACACCTGCAGTATTATTACTACCATACTATTGACACATACCCATCAGTGCATATACTATCAGATTGTAGTATATATATATATATGGTTTATGGTCTGTAATGTTGTAGTTTATATGAATGTGATTGTATGAATTTAAATATCACTGTATTATCCCATCATGTGTCATGATATTACTGCTGTTCAACCTTTAGTGAGGGAATGAAGGGTCAAAAGCACTGCCACAGGGCTCATTTATTTAAACATTCTTGTCATTTCTTATAGAGTATAATCTGAGATATGAGAACACATGATTAATGTGTGTGTGTGTGTGTGTGTGTGTGTGTGTGTGTGTGTGTGTGTGTGTGTGTGTGTGTGTGTGTGTGTGTGTGTGTGTGTGTGTGTGTGTGTGTGTGTGTGTGTGTGTGTGTGTAAGTTTAAGTGTGTAAGTGTGTGTGTGTGTGTGTGTGTGTGTGTGTGTATGCGTGTGTGTGCGTGTGTAAGTGTGTGTGTAAGTGTGTGTGTAAGTGTGTGTGTAAGTGTGTTTGTGTCATGTGCTGTCGTCCTTGAAAGTAAAAGTCAGCGAATCCGAATCTTTCCTCCATCCCATCATGCTGTATGTTGACAGCTGACCCTGCAGAACATCCTGTGGAGAAAACATGGACAGGGGGTCTCTTTCAGGTCCTGTGGTGTTCCTCAGGGCTCTTGTGTGTTGTGTAGGAGACATTGTGTTTGCTGAACACTTAATTTAACATTCATCACAGAGACATCATGGATTTACAGTGTAAGCCTTCACTTATGGTTCCCGTAGGAACATTATTCATGTTCTGAAATGATGTACATGTTTAGATCATGAATCATTTTGTTTGCATAAATGCTTTAGGAAATTGTTCCTCTGTTTGTTCTATCGTCTCATCGTTCTCTTGAAGATCAATGTCAGATCTGAACACATCATTCCATTCAACACTCCATAGAAGTTTATCAAGAGAGGAAGGAAGTGTGAGTTATTCGGGATCATGATCAGGAAGGAAAGGATATTAAACATGTTTTTTTTTCAGTAACTTTATGAGAAAGGACTTGTTCGGTTCTCTTTTGTTCTGGATCTCACACACAGACATGCTGGTACCTGTATGATCATTTAAAACACACCTGAAACATGCCGGGTAAAATATGGACAAAACCAACCATTAGCTTAAATGAAATGGTATATTTCCAGCCATGAGCTACAGCAACATAGCATTTTATTAGAACATGTTCTATTGTTATATAGTTACATACTTTTAAAAGAAACTACTTACTAATCACTCTCATGGAGACAGAAGTAATGTCAAAGCTGTTCAATATTATATAATTAAAAATTTTTTTAAAGAATCTTGATAAACAAACATCACAGAACACTATTGACTTCCATAGTTTCTTTTTAAATTTTGAGTGAACTATTCTTTTAACCCGATACTCCGTGAGATTCCTCTTTTTGTTTATTTCATGAAAATATAATAACTCGGAACAGTTTTTCTGTTTTGGCCATTCATTTATTGGTTATTTGTTATGTTGCACACCTCACATTGTAATGGAAGTAAATATTGTGTCATTAGACATGAAATAATAATTGCATGAATTCTGGTTATTAAATAACTGTGAACTCTTCAGTGCAGTTGTGATTTTCAGTTGTTTTAGTCTTGTTTCAAATGAAACGTCTTTGATGTGTCCTGGCATTGAAGCTCTCAGCGTTATGTTCTCATTCAGCTGTGACACTGGAACGCTTCGAGACGACGACCTTGAATTTCATTGTTTCTCTTTAAGAGCTCAAGAGCATTCTGTAACTGGGTTTTAATCACCTTTTCTTTAAGATTCTCTTGAAAATCTGTTGGAATAGTCACACATGACACATACAGTACTGATAGGAAATGTTTGTTAAGCATTTCTGATCTCTGTTTGAGTCATTGTTGAGACAAATGGAGATGTTTGATTGTAGGGGTCACTCTCCTCATCTGACTAATAAGGTTCTATTTTCAGTCTCTTTTTAATCTCATGAGTGTCCAGGAGCGATCTCATGTGTGATGAAAGACGAGTTTTAAATGTGTGAGATGTTACAGGTGTTGTCATGTTTAAGCTCTTTGAACTTTGAGAAACAATATACTTGGATTTATAGAGCTCATGTTCTGTCTTATAATGACCACACTGAGAATATTTTCTGACATATATTTCATGTCTGGAGGGATTGAGTTAGATCAGGAATTGTTGAATGTGTTTATATAAACAGAGATGATTTGTTCATGCGGGTTAAAGTAAATAATGTCACACATCACCCACACAAGAGATCTGTTGGCACACTGCAGAAGTCTGTCATGTCACGTTATTAACACATTTACTGCAGCATTGAGCTTAGTCTGAGCTCTTTCATTTCTCCTGAGAGAGATGAGATTTAAGGTATAGAGTGAGAAGTGTGAACTATGATGAGAAGCATCCCGACAACAGATGACAAGTCATTTTGCGCCTCTATATCAGTGTTTTTCATTCATCATATTTCCTTCACTCATGATTCCTCTTCTGGATATTGTGATAGGACATGTTTGAAAACATAAACAAGGCTGATTCAGAAGAACTTTCTGTTTCAGTTTTTTATTACTTCACAACTATGTGAACTAAATACAACCAACAGAACATTTATAACTCAAAGGATGTCTTTAAGGTTGAACTATATGTGAATAATACAAAAACTGCAGCAGAGGTTCTTGTGGACAAGTGGTTGCATCTAATAAAGTGGTCTAGTTGTGATTTGGACTTAGGTTAAAACTATTCTAACCTTACATGATATGATTTAATTGATGGCAAATTGAGAAGGTTCCCCCCAGATGTTATATTGGAGACCCCAATACTCTCACACGTGTCTCCTACAAAGTTTCTCAAAGGTGTGTCAAACTGTGGTAAGATTTGCCAAGATATCAAATAACTCAAAACAGTTTCATCAAAAAACCACACATTCAAAGTGGAATACTTCACTACTTTTCTAACCTACTCACTCTATCAAAAAAAAAAAAAATTATATATATACTTTTTGTAACTTCTCTCTCTGTGTAACTCGGTAGCATTGTTGTAGCACTTGTTCACCTATTGTTGTATCGGCTATTTACCGCTTCATTGTCTCCTCGACTATTGTAAGTCGCTTTGGATAAAAGCGTCTGCTAAATGACTAAATGTAAATGTAATGTAAATGAATACTATTAGCGACATGTGGGAAAACTCTTAATAATTACATTATGAACTCAAAATGTTTTGAAAATTAAAACATTGAAAATGTGAATCTCAAACTGAATCTCAACAGTTGTGTCTTTTTGTCTGTATATTTATTTTAACGGTTATTCAGGAGAAATATCAGTGATAATTTTGATTCCTTAATAAGAAATTATTGAGCTCTCATACACATTATCCATTGTTTGCACGGTAATTCATATGAAGAGCTCTTTTCCAAAACTCTATAAATCCGTTTTAATAGTTTTGTGGGAAAGGTAAAAAACAGGTTCGGTGCTCATAGTAGTTTGGAAATAAACTGAATCATGTAGTATCTGCATCTTGTGGAAAAGAACTCTTGATGTCATCTTTGTATTGTTGAGGTTATGCGAGACATCCATGAGACTGTCTTTAGGTTTATATGAGCGTAACATGAGCTTTGGGTTGCCATGGTGTTAACAGCGACTGGCTTGTGTGTCAGAACACACAACATCACGGTTCTTAATTCTGAATGCCTGCTGTGTGATACGGTTGCCGGGGTGTCGTGGGTGTTTGCCCTTTCATTGTTACACGGTTACTAGTGTGCTTTTAATCTTCATATTGTGCATGCATGCAAACTAAACTGATGATCAAATCTGATGATCAGACATGTGTGAAAAATAAGAACATTTGCACAAAGTGCGTAAGGTGCACTATTGGTCAGTATAGTGTTTCTTAGGTGTTCTATGTGGTAGCTTTGGCAGGAAACGAATAATTCTTGCTTAACAAGGAGACAACGACATCTAAATGAATATATGAGTTCAGCAAACAAGTAATTGAAAGCATGAGAAATGAAGGTTCTCTGTTTGTACAGTTTGTTTGTCAATGTTGTAAAAATGTGGTTTTGGTGTAGAAGTCTCAACTGAGTCTCTGATGTTTCAAATAAAAGTACTTTACGGAAAATGAAATCAGAATATAAACATGTGATAAACAAGTGTAAAGCTGTCACAGGTATAATCCGGATTTGATGAGAAATGTTTGAGTCCATATTGAGATCTTTGGAAATGATGATTTCCTACTTGACAGATCTGAGTTCAGTTTGAGACATTGCTGAGAATTTTCTCTGTGATATGTTGTGACATGTTCTTAGGTTTCTGCTGGATAAAACGCACAGTGTGTGGTGCCACAGGCAGCAGTCCTGCTTTACACAAGACTTACATAACTAAATGCTTGAGTTTAATCGAGCCGAGGAGAAGAAACACATCCATCTGCTGAGATGAGACCACCGGAGAAACACTGCGGTTAATACACAATCATGATACTGATATATAAATATTAATGGTATCATTTATTCACTATCATGTCATTTCAAACTTGAATGAGTTTCTATCTTCTGCAGAATACATCATGTTAAAGATAATTGAAGTATTCAGAAATGGTTGCTATTTCAAAGATCACGAAGATGTTTTGTGATGGTTTTGGCAGGGTTTTATTTAGCGTGTCCTCAGCTTTAAGCCTCAGGTCAACTTCTTGTGTCAGTCAGACATGAGAACATCAACATAGTTATTGATATGACTGACTCCAAATGCTGATTCTCTGACTGATCTTCATGCTCTTTTCAAAGACATTGTGATCTTTCACTTTCATAACAGTATTATTATACTAGACTCTTCCTATCTGGATATTAAATCTGACACATTACTGAGAACTCCTAAATGCACGTTGTTTATTAAAATGCAGTTTTATTTGCTCATCATGTTTTGGATGTGTATCCATCTTTTGCCATGTTCTCATAGAATGAAGGACTGCGTGATTCACAAAAGTGTTACAGGGATAGTTACCCAAAAGTGAAAAATAAAATTCTTTCATGAAATCACTACCTGTATAAATTTTTTACTCAACACTGAACAGAGAAAGATATTTCCTTCGTGTCTGTTTGATGTCCCACATTCTTCAAAATATCCCCTTTTGGTTTTTCAGAAGAACAGAAGAATTTTATTTTTGTCTACTGTGTTAGTCAATTTTCAACCAAGATCGATTGATTGGTTATACACATGGTCTTTCCAATATTGTTTTTAATGATTTTATGACAATTCCTTAAAAGTGATAGTTAATCCAAAATAGTTCACATTTGTGTCATCATTTACTCTCCCTCTTGAAGTCAAATTGCATGATTTTCATTTTTCTGCAGAAAATAGTTTGAAAAATGGTCTATTGCTCTGGGTTTTTATCTATACAACAGAAGTCAATGGGGACCCACATTTTCACAATATGTTTTGTAAAACAAACATTTCTAGAATTTAAAAAAGAATTTTGACTATGTAAAGTATGTGTGCATATGTGTGCGTGTGCGTGTGTGTGTGTGTGTGTGTGTGTGTGTGTGTGTGTGTGTGTGTGTGTGTGTGTGTGTGTGTGTGTGTGTGTGTGTGTGTGTGTGTGTGTGTGTGTGCGTGTGCGTGTGTGTGTGTGTGTGCGCGTGTGTGTGTGTGTGTGTGTGTGTGTGTGTGTGTGTGTGTGTGTGCGCGCGTGTGTGTGTGTGCGCGTGCAGGTGTTTATAGGGTGTCCTGACCCTAATCCTAACACAGAATGTCACTGGAGATTAGCAGAGAACTTTCTTGAATTTAGACAAAACATGTTCTGATGTTATTTCAAAGTGAGATATGATATATATATTTTTTCATAAATCATTAAATATTTACATCAGGACAATTTCCTCCAGTCATAATGAAGTCTATCTGTCTGTTTTATTAAAATCCTTTTTTATTCATAAATATTCTTGTGTGTGAAAAGTCAGATTTGTGGAATTGTTAGAAGCTCTGGGTTGTATCCGGACGATCAGATGTGATGTGCCCTTGTTCTTGGCCTCTAGATGTTTTCCTGGTCTAATCCAGCAGTGGGCGGATCTCGGTCTTAATCTCTGCTTTTATTGGCTGTCAGAGATTGTGCAGTTTGTTAGTACAGCCGATTAGTTTCTTCTGTCAATCCAATTGAGCTTCAACATTTCATAGACTCATCCGTCTCCAAATATACAACGGCGACACAAACCCAGAGGATTCATCCGAGGTGTGTGTGTGTGTGTGTTTCTGAACTTATTTTTTATGCACAATTTATATTGCCAGGCTTGTATATCAGGAAGCCTATGATAAGAAACATATTCTAATGATTTCTCATGGCCTTTCAAATATGGAAAGATAGTTTTAAACGAATGTGTTTTCGTTAAAGTGGAACTTGTTTAAGCATCAATTGAACTGAAATAATGCTTAAAGCTTAACACAGAAACATATCACAAAAGCAATATTTTTTATTCTTTTTGTATTTATCATGCAGTGCATTGTGTTTCTGATCTGTTAAATGTACAAACACATAGAAAGGTCTTTTACCTTCAGCTGTTCGTAAGAGGATTTGGTTGTGTGGTGTATAGCTTGCGGTCGTCCTTATGTGTTCATGAAACATTTCTTTAATTGATGGCAGATTATTTGAGATGTTCTCTTGTGTTTAATAGAAGGTCAGACGTCCTCCGGCTCTCCCGCTGCTCTGACTGTAATGTGTTAGGACAGATTTTAGCTTTACCTTCAGTCTGAACAAACGCTTACACTGTTTCTGAGCTTAATATCTGTCATCTTAAATCCTTAAAATGTGTGTGTATTAAACATTAAGTCAAATATAACAGCATTTTAAACGTACATTTACTACCAGACTAGAAACCTGATAGGAATTCATCCTAACATTAATACCCTGAAAATGATTTATGGCGCAAATATGAAGATATGCTCTGGTGTTCTATCTCTGTTTTACATTAAAGGAACAAAAAACATTTCTTTGCAGTATTTAAGGTCTGCAAACATTGAACCCGGTGCATCATTTGATCCATGAGTCTTTTATATAAAAAGGAATAGAAATAATATTTTCCATTTCAATTCAGCAGAAAGGTTGTCACTAGTTCACAGCTTGAAACTTATATCAATATTTTAATTCAAAATAGTCATAATACCTAGAAATATTACATTTAGAAAAATGAAAATGGATTCAGACTGGTGGGTCTCTTTATTTTCTATGCGGATGTTCAGATTCTGTTATTGTGATCACGTAAGATGATTTTATATATTATACATCAGTTTTCTAGAAAAATTAGTGATAAAGATTGGCTGTAAAATGTGTGTTTTAGGGAAAGTAATGGCATAGTTTGAGTCTATGCCATTACTGAGTTTGATCTGACAACCCTGTCGAAGTCACAAACTGCTTCAAGCTGATACAAATGTGATTTTAATCCAGGTGGTTTTTCAAACATGTTTATCTTTTTCAGATTAATGTCTAAAGGTTGTTATCCTTGCCTCAATACAAACACCAACATTGATAAATCACTCTACCATCAGTGACATGTTTCCAATGTTCTCAATTCTCCCAAACTCTTGAGATGTATTTATCTTGAAATGAGTGTCATTAACAGTTGGCTGAGCTGTTGGCTTTTCTCCAGTTATCCTCCTGGTGAGATGCAGTCTGTCACCAGCCATCTTTAGACTCTTTATATCATAGGTTTTAAAACACAAGTCATGATGAATGATTGTTATTGTGATTCTTCATGACAGCCGGGGAGAACACAAGGATTTCCTGTCTCTCTCATTTCTCTGTTCAAACAAACATTTAACATGATGATAAGAGCGAGGACATATGAATCTGGCAGTTCTGATGTGTCTGGAGGGTTTCTGCTTCATCTCATGAATGATATGATATTGTGAATGTGAATGTGAATGTGAGAAACAAATCCAATGCTTTCATTAACAGAGCTGTGATGGTTTTTGGATCATTTCTGTTGTGTTTTAAAAAGATGCTTTTTTCATAATTTCCTTCAAGATATGTGCTTTGATTCTATTTCGTCTCACATTATCTCAGTCTGACACACAAATATAGTAATCATTGATTGCGCACTTTTAAAAGGTTTGTGTCTGAATGTACATGAGTCTGCAGTTTACAGTAAGACAATACTAAAAGTTTTCATGTTCTAGATGTTAAAGTCATTAAGTTTTTGAGAGGCACATTCTCTCTCTCTCTCCATCTCTCTCTCTCTCTCTCTCTCTCCATCTCTCTCTCTCTCCATCTCTCTCTCTCTCTCTCTCTCTCTCTCTCTCTCTCTCTCTCTCTCTCCATCTCTCTCTCTCTCTCTCTCCATCTCTCTCTCTCTCTCTCTCTCTCTCTCTCTCTCTCTCTCTCTGTTTCTCTTTCTCCATCTCTCTCTCTCTCTCTCTCTCTTTCTCCATCTCTCTCTCTCTCTCTCTGTTTCTCTTTCTCCATCTCTCTCTCTCTCTCTCTGTTTCTCTTTCTCCATCTCTCTCTCTCTCTCTCTGTTTCTCTCTCTCTCTCTCTCTCTCTCTCTCTCTCTCTCTCTCTCTCTCTCTGTTTCTCTTTCTCCATCTCTCTCTCTCTCTCTCTGTTTCTCTTTCTCTCTCTCTGTTTCTCTCTCTCTGTTTCTCTTTCTCCATCTCTCTCTCTCTCTCTCTCTCTGTTTCTCTTTCTCCATCTCTCTCTCTCTCTCTCTCTCTCTGTTTCTCTTTCTCCATCTCTCTCTCTCTCTCTCTCTCTCTCTCTCTCTGTTTCTCTTTCTCTCTCTCTGTTTCTCGCTCTCTGTTTCTTTCTTTCTCTCCATCTTTCTTTCTCTCTCTCTCTCTCTCTCTCTCTCTCTCTCTCTGTTTCTCTCCATCTCTCTGTTTCTCTCTTTCTCTCCATCTCTCTCTCTCTGTCTCTCTCTCTCTCTCTCTCCCCATCTCTCTCTCTCCATCTCTCTCTCTCTCTCTCTCTCTCTCTCTCTCTCTCTCTCTCCATCTCTCTCTCCCCCTCTCTCTCTCTCTCTCTCTCTCTCTCTCTCTCTCTCTCTCTCTCTCTCTCTCTCTCCCCTCTCTCTCTCTCTCTCTCTCTCTCTCTGGTCTCTCTCTCTCTCTCTCTCTCTCTCTCTCTCTCTCTCTCTCTCTCTCACTCTCTCTCTCTCTCTCTCTCTCTCTCTCTCTCTCTGGTCTCTCTCTCTCTCTCTCTCTCTCTCTCTCTCTCTCTCTCTGTTTCATATAGTATTTATACAACATGGTGCATGTTTATCTTTCCAGGAAAAAGATTTTGATGTAAGCTGGCCATGTTTTTGGTGTATCAGGATGAATTGATGTGTGAAAAGGTTTTTCTCTGCTCTAGTTCTCAGCTATGAATTTGTTCCTCTCGGGTGTAAAGCGGGTCAGTTCATCTTGACTTAATTCCACAGCGCCACGTGCAGATTCACACATGAGATGTTTAATATGTTTGGCATAATCTCTGTGTCTCTCTGTGTTGTTTTAGACGCTGGTTTAAGGAAGACCTTCACAACAGAGGTAAAAATGTTTCTTTATAATAGAATGATAGAGCTGAAGTTTATCTCAATGAAGCAGTCTCCTAAATGTTGGAGATGTTTGACGTCATTATCTTCTCTTGTGTTGTTTTTCAGATGCCGTCGTCATCCTGTCATCCAGGTTCTGGTCTAGAGAAGAAGATCGGTCACAGGAGAGTAGATGCGTCGGGTGAGACCACATACAAGAAGGTGCGTGTGAACTTAAGATTCATCAGAAGACATCGGTTTGCTGTTTGTATTCTTTATGTGTAATCCGTGTGTGTACAGACGACCTCATCCGCTCTTAGAGGAGCCATTCAACTGGGCATCGGCTACACTGTGGGTAACCTGAGCTCCAAACCTGAGAGAGATGTTCTCATGCAGGACTTCTATGTGGTGGAGAGTATTTTCTTCCCGAGGTATCTTTGAGTCTGGGTTAAGAACTATTACGTTTAGTCTCACAACCATAAGGAACTGTTTTTGACACATACATTTCAAAAGTTAAGGGTCATTTCCAAGTTTTACTGCTAATTAACATCTTGACTACATTTATTTTTGGGAAGCTTACTGACGAATGATTAAAATGAAGCGAAATATGTTTCAACATATTCATTTCTGTCATTTTTGTTCAAAAATGTTTTAAAAATGAAACAACTCGGACCTATTTACAAAGAAGAGCAAGACAATAAGCTGATTTATAAAATGACCCAATATGTTTTTATCCATATTAATTTACAAGAAGAGGGAGTATATAAATCAGATGTATGTTCTTGTCTGTTTTAGCGAGGGCAGTAATCTAACCCCAGCACATCACTATCCAGACTTCAGATTTAAGACGTATGCTCCTGTGGCCTTCCGATACTTTAGAGAACTCTTTGGGATTCGACCGGACGACTATCTGGTGAGATCTTCACTGTCAATCACAAGATCATTAATATTGCTCTAGAATCATATAATAATATCTGTAGAAATCCTGTTTTCATACTTAACAGATAAAAACACTTCTCTGGTCTCAATGATTCTTTATTAAAGTATCAGTTTTGTGTCACATTACATGATCTTAAGCAAATCATTGCATTGAACACCAGACATTGTGTAGATCTTTGAAACTGTAGAAAATTCACATCATGTGATGTCTCAGGAGAAACATCTTACATTTTCACTGAGAAACAACAGAGATTCTGAAGAGATGTCATTTATGATTTTCTGAGTTTGATCTGAAATAACATTCTCAGTGTGTATGATATGTGTACATGTTTATGTGTATGCGTTTGTTTGTGTGTGTACGTTGTGTGTGTATGTGCGTCTTCATGTGTCTGTGATGTTGTGTGTGTGTATGTGCATTCTTTGCTTGTATGTGTGTGTATGTGCTTGTGTTTCTTTGGACATGTCTTCATGTTGTCATTACAGTTCATATTTGTTTAAGACTTGTGTTCTGATTGGTTCTGATCATCATACAGGCATATATAGTTTAGATCTCAGTAAGTGATGTATATTCTAAATAAATTCATAAATGATTTCCATTTCCATTTTGTCATTTAGCTGACGCTTTTATCCAAAGCAACTTACAGATGAAGAATTGATAAACAACGTATAACTCTTTCAGACAAAACTCTCTCAGATTAGATGATGGCAAATCCTTTTAGATGCCACAAATCAAAGTCAATTTAAATTAATCAGAATCAGGTCAGATGAATGAGGACATGTGTACGCGCGTGCATGCGAGTGTGTGTATGTGTGTATGTGCGTGCATGCGAGTGTGTGTATGTGTGTATGTGCGTGCATGCGAGTGTGTGTATGTGTGTATGTGCGTGCATGCGAGTGTGTGTATGTGTGTATGTGCGTGCATGCGAGTGTGTGTGTGTGTGTTTCACCTTTGTCACCTTTATTTATATTGCGCTTTAGACAAAATACATTGCATCAAAGCAGCTGAACAACATTCATTTGTAAAACAGTGTGTCATAATGCAAAATGATAGTTAAAGGCAATACATTATTGAATTCGGAGATGTCATCTCTGTTCAGTTTAAATAGTGTCCGTGCATTCATTTTCAATCGTTGATGTCCACTTTGTTTACTTTAAAAGTGTCTGTGCATTCAAATTCAGTGAAGTCAACGATATCGCTGTAAATGAGGTGACCCCAACTAAGCAAGCCAGTGGCGAGTGTGAGTGTGTGTGCGTGCATGCCTGTGGACAGGTAAAATGTTTTGTAATGGGATTTTATGGGATGTGTACTTCATTTATTTCTTTGTAACTTTATAAACATGATTGTGTTGTTGTGTTAAAACTCTTTACGCTGTAAGAGAAGATAAATCTGAAAGATTATTGTAAACTAATGATAATTAAGAATTTGAGAATTGGTTTTTATTCATCATCGTGTTATAATCTACACAGAACTATGATCAAATTGAAGTCTGAAATGTTGTTCACTTCAATTCATGAAATGAAATATCCTTTATTACATGTTTTTAAATATGCACCACACAATATGATCATGAATGAAAGATACATAGTCCTGTTTCAAACAAATCTGACTCAATAAACTTCAAACATTTCATTAGTTCTTCTATAATCTATATGATTCCTGAAGAAAATGAATAGTTCTTGAAGTTCAAATATCTGATGCACATTTAGCTGAAAGATTTACACACGTATCAAGTTTCTATGTTAACATTTGTGTGTGTTATATATACTCACTGTATATAATCTCTTTCGTTCTTGCTTTGCAGTATTCGCTGTGTAATGAACCCTTGATCGAGCTTTCCAACCCCGGTGCCAGTGGCTCTATTTTCTACGTCACGCGGGACGATGAATTTATTCTGAAAACCGTCATGCATAAAGAAGCTGAATTTCTGCAGAAACTGCTGCCTGGATATTACATGGTCAGTCTCAGAAGCTGTGATCCCAATCTTCTGTTTCACAATTTCCTGTTTGTCCTAAATAATTTGTGAGATACGTGTGTCCCCGTCATGAGGATGTTTTTGATTTGATTAGATTTTTTCTCTCTGACAGAACCTGAACCAGAATCCTCGCACACTGCTGCCGAAATTCTTTGGTCTGTACTGCGTTCAGTCGGGTGGGAAGAACATCCGGATCGTGGGTGATGAATAACGTTCTTCCTCGAGTCGTCCGCATGCATCTTAAATTCGATCTGAAGGGCTCCACATATAAGCGGCGAGCTTCTAAGAAAGAACGGGAGAAATCTAAACCCACATTTAAAGATCTGGACTTCATGCAGGAGGTTCAGGACGGTCCTTCTTCTGGACGTGGACACGTACAAACGCTCTGGTAAAAACACTACAGAGAGACTGCTTGGTGAGTGTGAACTCTGAATGTGTTTGTAACAGTATGTTTGCAGGTATCAGAGTTTTGATGTCGTGATGTTGTTTCAGGTGTTGGAGAGTTTTAAGATCATGGATTACAGTCTGTTGTTGGGGGTTCATAATCTGGATCAGGCAGAGCGTGACCGTCAGATGGAGGGATCACAGAGCAGTGGTGATGAGAAGAGACCCGCCGCTCAGAGAGCGCTTTATTCTACAGCTATAGAGTCTATTCAGGAGGGAGGAGCTGCGTGTGGAGACTCTATAGACACAGATGTCACGTATGTGTGTCCGTCTGATAATCATATAATGAAGTGGTTATCATACTCACACTTTTTCTCTCTGTTTGTAGAATGGGTGGCATTCCTGCTGTGAATGGTAAAGGAGAGAGACTTCTACTTTTTGTTGGTTTAATAGACATCCTGCAGTCTTACAGGTAACAGAAGAACATCTACATTAATCATTATTCTTATGATATTAGAATTGATGTTATTCCCTGATAAACTTTTTTGTGCTGGTGAATATAAAGTATATATATTTA
Source organism: Triplophysa yarkandensis (assembly GCA_033220385.1). Taxonomy (NCBI): domain Eukaryota; kingdom Metazoa; phylum Chordata; class Actinopteri; order Cypriniformes; family Nemacheilidae; genus Triplophysa; species Triplophysa yarkandensis. The sequence continues at coordinate 1,843,230 of CM065663.1, read as the reverse complement.
CTGTTAATTTATCTGCAGAAGTCTGAGTACCTCACTATAATTCTTCATTTTAATCATTTTTAATAAATTTTGCTTTTGCTGCAAAAATGTTTGAATCAATTTTCTTTATCTTCTTTATCTTTTATGAATTTAATATCTTGAGCAGAATTGTCATTAAAATATCTCCTATTTAGAAAGTTATTAAGGGTGCTCACATGCAATATAAACGTATGTATTTATTTTTTCATCGTTATATAAAATAATGATGATATTTCGTTGCCTTGTACCTTACATGTGCAGTGACAAAGTTGAATCTTATCTAATCTAATCTAATCTACAAATGTAAATATTTCTATATACAGTATATTTGTCTGTTTAATTATGCTTTTGTCCCACTCTTCTCTTTTTTAGCATTGTACACGCTAGTTCCAAAACTATTAACAATCTAAAAATCTGGACACACATTAGTACATTGATGTATCATAGTAAAGTAAACATGTCAGATATATGAGGTCTGTGTTTTTTTTCTCTTTCAGATTGATAAAGAAGTTGGAGCACACATGGAAAGCTCTTGTTCATGATGGGGTGAGTGTCAGTGTTAGTGTGTGATGTCTTGTTGTAGATTTTGTGGTTCTCTGCCGTCATCAGTATAATCTCACACAGTTTAGTAATGACTGAATGTTTATTAAACATGTGTGCATGTGAGTGCCTGCTTGTGAGTGTGTGCGTGTGTGTGCGTGTGTTTGTGTGTGTGTGTGTGTGTTGTGTTTGTGTGTGTGTGTGTGTGTGTGTGTGTGTGTGTGTGTGTGTGTGTTTGTGTGTGTGTGTTTGTCCGTGTGTGTTTGTCCGTGTGTGTGTGTGTGTGTGTGTGTGTGTGCGTGCGTGTTTGTCTGTGTGTGTGCTTGCGTGTGTTTTTGAGTGTGTGTGCGTGTGTGTGTGTGTGTGTGTGTGTGTGTGTGTGTGTGTGTGTGTGTGTGTGTGTGTGTGTGTGTGTGTGTGTGTGTGTGTGTGTGTGTGTGTGTTCGTCTGCGTCTCCGTCTGTATGCGTGGGGCAGTGGATTCTGATAAGGATCAGGTGTGTTTGGTTTCTTTATACATGAGCATCTCGTGAGTTTCTTTTTCCATTCTTAATCCTCTGTTCTCTCCTTCCTTCTTCTCTCATCTTCTCGTTTCTTTCTTTCATGTGAGGAGCTGATTTACAGTTTATTAAACATCCTACAAAAAAATAAACTCATTAATCTATAGAAGAAGTAATTGAGATATTAATGTTTTTTGTGCAATTTATACTTACTGAATATTAAAATACTCTGAGAAATGAATTGTATGTTTTCTCCTCTGTTTCAGGACACAGTTTCAGTTCACCGGCCAAACTTCTATGCAGATCGTTTCTTTAGATTCATGAGCAGTACTGTTTTTAAGAAGAGCACATGTGAGTATCTGATGTTAACGTGATGTGATATAAACGGCTGATAAAGACCGTATATATATCATAAAAAACTGTGTTTCCTCAGCACTGAAAGCATCTCCAGCTAAGAAGGGTCGTGTCATACTGACGGCGCCCAAACTCAGCGGTCCTGGTCCGGCCTGGTCTGTCAGCCAACTGCCATCAGAGAGAGATAATAACATGTTTGATCTGAGAGGAGCTAGAAGCTTTCCTGTACTGGAAAATGATGGTAAAGAAACACCTCACTTCTGATATAATGTTTCAAATTATTGTTATTTCTGCACATTTTATATACAAGATTGCCATAAGTACAATTTATCATCAAGGCACAATATACATATCCCATAAAGTTATCCCATTTTGCAAATAAACTTTTTAAATATATAAACATGTATGTATATAAGTTTTTAATCTAAAATATAGTTGTATCCGAGAAAGCAGTGTATTTAACGTTTACTTTTGTAACCCCAAAAACTAGGATTCATTTAAATTTCAATTTGATTTACATTTTACTTTGCGCATTGTTTTTAAAGCAAATTTATAAAAAAGATTTAAATATCTAAAGGAAAATATTCCATAAATTACACTTATAGAATTAAACACATCCAATTAATCACATTTTATTATCATCATAGAAAGATGGGTTTATACTTTTTCTGAGATATGTTTTTCAACGTATATATAATAAAACATGACTTCACATGACAATAATACACGCATGCTAGTATACTAATACTTGACAAAATATAAATCTACTTTTCACATGGATTACATTTAAAAGAATAAAAGAAAAATTCATTACCAATGGTTATTTAATTTCTTAAGTGTATTTATTTTTTCTTGGGGTTGTAATCTCAGGTCTGCCGTCTTGCACTCCTCCATCATTTGAAGAAGCAACCACAGTTTCTGTAGCCACCACACTGTCCTCAAACAACTCTATATCTATACCTGAACGTTCTCCATCAGACACCACAGAACGACCGCGCTACAGGTGAACACATGACACTGGAAATATAAATCATCATTAGATCATGCCCATATATATTAACTTTTTCTTCTGACATCACAGGAGGCACACAATGTCTTCTGAGGGGAGGTGAGCACACTCACACTGATGTTTTTATAAATGTATTATGATTGTTGTGGGTGTGATGATGTGATGATGTGGTGATGTAATGTGTCCTTCAGGACACAAGAAGTGGTGGATGTTCATGAAGAGGATCAGCAGACCATCACTGTACAAGTGGAGGTGAAGAGAGAAAGAGACCTTGAGGAACCAGAGGATGAATCTCCACAAATCAAGTACATACTTTAGTATTCTTTATGATTTTTTTCTTCTTTCCTGTTTAGCGATCATAGTTTATTAAAAAACATTTCTGATCACATTGAATCTTTTTTTTCTGTTACAGAGTGTCTCAGGATCTGGGCGTCCTGACCCCAGCATCACAGACTGATGTTACTGACAACACCCTGCCAAAAACCAGTCGCGCCTCAGCATCAGTTACCCAGACAACCCCCACCCCATCCACATTATCAGAGGAACAGACCCCAGATCAGTCCTGTACCCGTCCTGTACAGCTCTCAGAATCTCACAGCCGTGAATCACTGGAAGAAGAACTCGCACACTCATCTGATATCTGTTTCGTAAGTCTGAAACTCAACTGTGTTTGCTTGTTAGGATTAATAACAGGATTATCATCAGACACACATCCTCAGAACTCACACTTGAGGAGAATGAGAGACATAAATATTAAAAGACTCAGATCATAGAATTGTAAAGCTTGTGTTGTGTTTTGACAAGATTCAGACATATGCGCAAAAACACATGTACACAAATACAACACACCCACGGGCACAGACACAAACACACACACACACACACACACAAATGTACACATTCCCACATACATTTACATACATTACATTTACATCTAGGCATTTAGCAGACGCTTTTATCCAAAGTAACTTACAAATAGTTTAGGAGACGATGAAGCGGTTAAAAAGCAGAAACACACACACAAATACACATGTGCATTAATTCAAACACACAAAAAAACATTGTTACACATGCATACAAATAT
>CM065663.1:1830944-1839226 GCA_033220385.1 Triplophysa yarkandensis | reverse complement strand
TGACAAACAGATGGAGGAATCAGTTATGGAAGTTACTTGATGTGAAACTGAATGGGTTACAAAATAACAATGAGCAGACATTTTGAATGAAGATACAATTGAAAAATTCAACAATGACATGGAAGTTTAGAGGTGAACATCTAATATGATCTAGACTAGTTTGGATACATCTTTAGAGCATTTCGAGACATGTACGAACAGTAAAAAAAGATAATTCTCACCCGCGACCACAGTGTAACCTTGATGTGCTGTTAGGTTTCGACCTTTACCGTCATCCAAACCAGCATTGATGAGAGAGAGAGGATACAGCGACTGCAAAATAATATCAAAGCGTGCTCTTGTTCTTTTATTCTTTTTTACACTTTGATTTCATCCAGAATGCATCCTCAGGAGGACACTGTCTGTACCTGTTCTGTCTTCCCGAAAGCATCAGAATTGTATTGGTGACGCTCAAAGCCACAATCCAGATGCTGAGAGGGAAAGTGTTCGGTTCTTAACTGTTTTCTGGGTGCACCACTGCTGCCTTGAGAGTCCACACTGTGTCGACAGCTCTCCTGATCACCTGTCAAAATGCATCCTTATTTATTGAAAAAGGCCTCGCCTAAGATTGTCCCAATAAGAAATAAGTCCTGTTTAAGGTTGTGATAAGACTGTCCAGTTTCTTTACATGTCTAATAGTATTAAACAGTGTCATAGTGCAACACTCACTGTCATCATGGCTTCTCTTTCCATCGCTGTTGGTGTGCGGGATTCCCAGCAGGCCGCTGATAGAGTAGGTGGATCCCAGAGAATCAGACTGGGGAGATTCTGGAGGAGTGACGGCTGAGCTGGGAACTGTGAAAAATTCAAAAGACGGCATTAAAACCTTATCGCTGTAACTGCCATGAATTGTTCGATAGATGTGTAAAGTAGTTTTGATTACTCATTGTGTGCCCAGGACTCAGACCTTTACTGTCCAGAGGAAGATTAAAAGGTTGCTGAACTTTTGTGCGAATGATTCTGTAAAAGAAAAGGGGCAACTGTGGGTCTGCCTTGGTTTTAGTTAAAGTATATGTGTCAGAATTTGATGTGCTTGTGTGCCTGTACATTTCACATTTGAGGTCAAAGTTTATACCTGTTAATGGAGCTGACGCTGGGTACAGTGTCCCCGTCACACACACCTTCTGCAAGAAGTCTGTCTCTGATTTCCCACGCAAACATTGTGGGGTTCTGACGCTTGTACTCGGCTATCTTCTCCACTACTTTAGGAGTGGCAACTTTAGGCTTTGACCCCCCAATGACTCCTGGTTTAATGCTGCCAGTCTCGTAGTACCTGACAAAGAGATGTTCATTAACATCAATAATGTCATGGAAGCCTGAAAGCGTGTGTTTCACGCCTCAGTATAGTCTCATCTTGGTCACTTACCTGCCCAGGATCTTGCTGACGCAACCATGACTGACCCTCAGCTGGCGGGAGATGTCACAGGGTCGCACGCCCTGGTGTGCCATGTCCACAATCCTCTGCCGGATAACTTCCGGAAGCGGTCGACCATTAACAAACATGCCACCTAGTTGATTAAGACCCCCATGACCTGGGGGTGAGAGGACATTAACATACATAAACATCCCAAACACAAGCTGTCTTCCCACAGGTCAGTAACATTACATCAGCACTGGTCCTACACTCTGAAGCACTAAAGTTATGGTAAAGTTCAGTATCAATGATTCTAACAGATGCAGAGATGCAGGGATGTTATGTCACTCCTGTCAAACATGTATCCATGGCACCAACAGAAGGAATGGGCTCTGTTCAGATTTGACCTGCTGTTATCAGAGATAATTCTTCATTCCGTTTGTGTCTTTAAGTAGAGAATTAATAAGTATAATTTACAAGAGCTCTGAAACAAGCATGCCCAATTCCATAATCATTCCATAAATAAGCTAATGCTTCAATTGTTCATAGTTGTGAATTTACCTTAACATACACAGAGCGTTTAGAAGTGTTACTACATTTAATTATAAAAAACATATTGTTAAAGTCTTTTGTCTTTGTGATGCCCATCTGCATCGGTGACTCTCACTTTTAATTTAACCCATTCAGTCGTTTCTCCCCTATTGCTCTTTCATTTCCACATCAAACAGAGCTATTAACGGTGTTAGCGGACTGTGTCAAAGTCTCCTCGCCAAGCATCAGCAACCGGCAGGATATTAAAGCAGAGAAACCCCAGGGGAAAACACACACACATGTGCGCGCACACACACACGCACACACACACACACACACACACACACACACACACACACACACACACACACACACACACACACACATGTGCACACACACACACACACACACACACACACACACACACATGTGCACACACACACTTATTCATTTATACAGTAGGATTAGAAATAAATTGGAGTAATAGTGAATCGCTTGTGAATTTAAAAAATAAACAGAAACCAGTTGACCTGTCTGTGAAAATCAGGCTCTAATTATAAAATTAAAAAAAGAATTAAAGTTTGATATCATTTTGTACATTTATACCTTATGTATGATGATCTTATAAACCAAAAGAATTGTATTAAACAGCTAGGTTTTCTGTTTCTTAAATTCTATTTCAATATAACTTTTAAATTGTATTACAATATAAATTTAAATTGTATTACAATATAAATTTAAATTGTATTTTAATATAACTTTAAATTATATTTCAATATAACTTTAAATTGTATTTCAATATGACTTTCAATTGTATTTTAATATAACTTTAAATTGTATTACAATATAAATTTAAATTGTATTTTAATATAACTTTAAATTGTATTTCAATATAACTTTAAATTGTATTTCAATATGACTTTCAATTGTATTTTAATATAACTTTAAATTGTATTTCAATATAATTTTAAATTGTATTTCAATATAACTTTAAATTATATTTCAATATAACTTTAAATTGTATTTCAATATGACTTTCAATTGTATTTTAATATAACTTTAAATTGTATTTCAATATAACTTTAAATTGTATTTCAATATGACTTTAAACTCTATTTCAATATAACTTTAAATTGTATTTCAATATGACTTTAAATTGTATTTTAATATAACTTTAAATTGTATTTCAATATAACTTTAAATTGTATTTCAATATTAGATTAGATTAGATTGGAACTTTATTGTTATTGCACATGTAAGTTACAAGGCAACGAAATGCAGTGAGCATCTAACCAGAAGTGCAATAAGCAGTAAATACAGAATATATATGTATATATACAATAATTATACAGAATATATGAATATAGATAAGTATTATGGACAGATTTACAGGTTAATATACAAGCAGATATACAGGCAGGTGTGCTATGAACAATATAACTTTTAATTGTATTTTAATATAACTTTAAATTGTATTTCAATATAACTTTAAATTGTATTTCAATATGACTTTAAATTGTATTTTAATATAACTTTAAATTGTATTTCAATATAACTTTAAATTGTATTTCAATACAACATTCAATTGTATTTTAATATAACTTTAAATTGTATTTTAATATAACTTTAAACTCTATTTCAATATAACTTTCAATTGTATTTCAATATGACTTTAAATTGTATTTCAATATGACTTTCAATTGTATTTCAATATAACATTAAACTGTATTTGAATATAAATAACTTTAAATTGTATTTCAATATAACTAACTTTAAATCGTATTTCAATATAACATTCAATTGTATTTCAATATGACTTTAAATTGTATTTCAATATAACATTAAATTGTATTTCAATATAACATTAAATTGTATTTCAATATGACTTTAAATTGTATTTCAATATAACTTTAAATTCTATTTCAATACAACATTCAATTGTATTACAATATAAGTTTTAATCGACACATAAGTGATTGCACCCAACAATGATTTAGTATTAATTGTTAATTTCGTGGATAAATGATCAATCAGAAAACTTTGTACAATTATTTTTCGGGAATAAATGTACAAGAAATGCTTTAAGTTTCTGTCCGCATTATAAATGTTTTCATGGTAAAGAACGAAAGGCCAGAACATTTTGTGCAAACATACAAAATCAATATGGTTGCATTTATTTATTTTCATATGTAATAAAATATAATTATGCTCTCGTGTATTGAAATAAATAATATATTAATATAAAACTTATTTTATAATGTTTACATCCGAAAATCTGAAACGAATGTTTATAATAATCCCCACGTGGGGTGTAGACGTCATTAAAGAGATTTAATATGACGTACCTTCCAGATTTTAAGAGATTAATTTGTCATTTTTACCTCGCGCTGTTGTGTTGGACATTGCTCGCAGAGATCTTGATTTCGGGCTGTCTTGGCGTCCTCTCTCACTTAATCTGCAGTTTTAGTCCATTTGATGTCTTGATTGAAATAATCCTGCGCTTAATTCCCTGAAAAAGGACATTGATGGTGAACCCGACATTTGCGGCTAATGTTGGTTTATTCTTGAATGTTTAATAAAGAATTTAGTGGAAGAGTTCTTGACGTCAAGCTTGTCGTTTAGTGAACATTGAGTTTGACGACTGATGCTGATGTATAGATCATGATCCATATGTGTTGTGATCCCACAGATGTGTCACACATACATTAACACGAGGAAAGCGTTCTTACCTTAAACACTGCTCAATAATCCCCCGGCGCAGTGTCGGGGTGACGGGTCGAGTTCTGCCTGTGTGTCGGATGTGTAAGAACATCTATAGGAGCTTCTGCTGAGGTTTTATGTGCCCGCTTCCTCCGCGATCACAACGCGCTTCTATCATTGGATGATGGAGTTTAGGGGAGGTACGCACGAGTCACACACACACCGAACTGAATGGATGGATGATTCGGAGGTCTGTGCCGAACACAACAGAACATTGAGACATACTTCAGTGTTCTGGGAAATGTGTGCGAGCCATCAGTGATCACATGTGAGATCATTCACACACAATTCTGTTATTAAGTGTGCACAAACACTGCTGCTGCACAACTGTGTTTCCTCTCTGGACTTACCAGGACACCTGAACTAGACAGGAAATAATGCATTATGATGCTCTTTAATACATTAATATAAGTTAAATCAATTGAATGTGATAATTGTTAAGTATATGGTCGTCGTAAGGTTTCGTTTGGATGCGTCTGGTGTGTAAATCAGTTTCTTCTCCTTCTCAGCAGGATCTCAAACATCTTCCCACAATCTCAACCCTAAAACCAACACAAGAATCTCAATCAGTCTCTTATGACGTCACATCGGCTTGTCTTTACCATCCGGCGCGTGGCATGAGCATTAATTAAATATGAAGGAATATTCTCATATATATTTATAATCTCTCGACAAATGTTTTTGTTTATATTCTTGAATCTACATTATAGACATATATACATATTCTTTCCTTCTTTCTTTCTTTCTTTCTTTCTTTCTTTCTTCCTTTCTTCCACATGTCTTTTTAGATGAATACAACTAAGGTGAATCAATGAGAAAATGAAAGAATAAATGGCCGTGAACGCCTGAGGAAAGGGAGAAACAGAGGTTACAGAAAGTTTAACAAGGGATTAAACCTCGGAGATACTTATCAAAGTTTTTATAATGTTAAATATGTTGGTGCTAAATCAATGAGTAACATCCATTAACTGTGTAAAAGTGCTCAGTTCTTTCTTAGAGACTCAAGACAAGAACACCAAAAGTCTTTTGTTCATCTCTTCAGCTTGTGTAAGACTTCCGGAACAATCCAAACATCACCTGATTTTCTTTATATTTTAAACACCAGTGTTTTTGACATTTTACATCTCATAAATTTCTCCTCACGACGTTTTTGTTTTAATTTGAATGGAGGGTTAGATTTAAGCTAAGATATAATCTGCGATGGTTGTTAAAAGATAACTTAAAACCTTGTCAAGGTCAGTTTATGATTTACTGAGAGAGAAGTTTCTGTGGAACACTTTTTTCAGCACATGATCTTGAAATTGACAAGTGTCCAAATGTGTGTAAAAGATACAGAGAATGAAGGTATTCTTTAAAGATTGTTTGACATGACTGACAGTCCGTGATGAAGGATCCGTTTTCTTCTTTTCACAATGATCAAGATAAAGTCAAACGCTTCGGGTGTGTCCGTATGGAAATCAGAGGGCAAAGGTTCATGTTGTTGCCTCCTCACACTCACAATACTGCTGCTGTTGTGATGCTGTTCTCCTCACCACACTGTCTTTGTTCAAACCTTCTTCTCATCATTACACCATCATCATAATTCTACTCTTAATAATGCAATTTGAAGTGTTGCAATGAACAAGTTTTGACCACTTCTTCTTGTAAGAAGTCTTGACTTTTTAATCCAAATGTTTTATAAATAAAATCTGAAAACATCTAAAAGGAAATATAAATGTTGAATATTGAACAATTGTTCTGGTAACCTGCTGCAAGGAATCATTTATCATTTCAACTGTATATGTGATTGCATAATGAGTATTATTGTGACACTTATATGTCTGTCCAACATCTAATACTAAATAAAATAAAAGTTTCTATTTAAAAACATAGCTGTAATGAGACATTTGATGTGAGATTTCCTTAAGATAGCTATCACCTATATACTACATTCTAGCTTCACTAGATATCAAAAGTTTTAGAAGAGTTTTAGATGACTTGACTTGAAACTATGTAACTTTACATTTATAAATCTGACGATGTTTAGACTGTGAGTTTAATGAAGACCTTTTTTTATAAAATAGTTTTATCTCTTTTGTTTTTTTCTTATCTCTTCTTTAACAGTCTGTATATACTTCTCATCTTTCTGTGTTTATGTGCACTGCTGCCTTCTCTGTTTTGTGTGCCGGGCAAACCCTTTTGGTTCAAACCCAATTGTTTGTTCTCTTCCTCCATTGCCTGCACTTGCCATCTGACCCCCAAACCCTGTTCTGATTTTTCTTGACCAGCTCTTTCTTTTATTTTAGTAAGTGACAAGACAAGCAGCAAATAACATAATACAAATAAATATGTAAGTGGAACACACAGGGATGGAAGTCCAGTGGTACAGAAGAGAACAGAAGAGGCCACTCGCCACTTTAAGGCCTCTTGCTCCTAAAGTTAGGATCATGCAAAGCAAACAACGTCTGCAGAATGTACATTAATATTTGCTTTGATTTCTTGTTTTGGAGATGACGTAAATAAAGCACAAAGTATTTACTTTGTAAATGATTAAAGGATACATTTGATGGACCTGTTGCCTTGAACTGCTGGACAGCATGCGCTTGTACATTATACTAAGATAAGTAAGTTAAATTAAAAATCCATTCAAATGATCCGGATTGTTATAACTCCAAAGTAAAAAACCTGAAACATTTGAGTGCTTGAGTGTTTGAGTGTGTGTATGTGTGTCAAGAAAGGGAACGAGAGCATCACTTTTGTGTCTCTAGTGGATGTAAGTCAAGGCTTTCCTTCAGTAACTCTATTAATTTACCTCATTTATCTTAAACCCCCACATACATACTCACAATATATAAACGCATGTGTGTGTGTGTGTGCGTGCGTGCGTGCGTGCGTGCGTGTGTGTATGTGTCTGTGTGTGTGTTGCTTTAACTGCTATTGGTTCTATGTGTGTGTTTTAAAGGGGATAAAAACACAACCGCTCCCCTTTCATTCCCAGAGGACAAATCCATAGCGGAAAAACTCATTTTCCTGCAAATAGTTTGTCAGTTGAGCTAGAAGAAGTGATAAATTATCACAGACGTTGAGAGACCAGAGAGAGAAAGAGAGAGAGAGAGAGAGACCAGAGAGAGAGAGAGACCAGAGAGAGAGAGAGACCAGAGAGAGAGAGAGAGGATGGAGAGAGAGAGAGAGAGAGAGAGACCAGAGAGAGAGAGACCAGAGAGAGAGAGAGACCAGAGAGAGAGAGAGACCAGAGAGAGAGAGAGAGGATGGAGAGAGAGAGAGAGAGAGAGAGACCAGAGAGAGAGAGACCAGACAGAGAGAGAGAGGATGGAGAGAGAGAGAGAGAGAGAGACCAGAGAGAGAGAGACCAGAGAGAGAGAGAGAGAGAGAGAGAGAGAGAGACCAGAGAGAGAGAGAGAGAGAGAGAGAGAGAGAGAGAGAGAGAGAGAGAGAGAGACCAGAGAGAGAGAGACCAGAGAGAGAGACCAGAGAGAGAGACCAGAGAGAGACCAGAGAGAGACCAGAGAGAGAGAGAGAGGATGGAGAGGGAGAGAGAGACCAGAGAGAGAGACCAGAGAGAGAGAGACCAGAGAGAGAGAGAGAGAGAGAGAGAGAG
>CM065663.1:1798444-1825944 GCA_033220385.1 Triplophysa yarkandensis | reverse complement strand
TGGTTTGTTATTTGCAATCCATTTTACAGGGATAAAAAATAAACAACATTAAGGAATAAAAGTGTGATACATAAACTGAACACATTTGGAAACGAGAATGCTAACATCAGACAGTTAAATGATATGACTGACACATCATGGTCAACCCTGTGACCACATTAGCATCAATATCATCATGAGATTCACTTTCTTCTAGACTGGGTTTTTACAAATAATCATCAAAATAAACAATTAACAACAGTCTTTGTCCCAAACATATTATATGTTTATTTACATACATTTGTAAAGCTCTATATTGTTCCAGGTGCTCATTAAAACACAATAAAACTGCTGCATGAGCACATTTGAACTGAGTTTTAACTGTAGAGTGTAAAAGGTGCCTTGGGGTTCTTGGAGGTTTGGGGATGATGCCACCTGCTGGTCGTAAATTCAGTCTGTATCTTTTCTTGCAAGGAAAGATGCCTCGGGCAAAATTTAAGAACAGAATTGAAGGGTACACAATGTTTGGGGTCGAGCACAGATTGTCATTGGCATCTGCATCATGTTGTGAGACATGTATTGAACTCATGATGAGTTAGAATTTTTAACTTCTAGAACTTTTGTAAACTTAAACATTCAGATAAACTAATTTGAGCATAATGTGTTTTTTGTCAAATAATTTTTATATTTCTCTGGGAGTGTTATCCTAAACCAAAGTTTTAGGCCACTGGACTGCATATGTGGCTGTTTTTTTCTATTGGCGCTGGTGTTCTGTGCCTTCAGCAAACCTTCTGCATCATCTGTCTCCAGGTTCACCTTGAGCTTCACTTCAGGGTCAAGCTCATGCCAAGGCCGACCATGTGTGTTTCATCGTGGCAAAACATTGAAATCATGTTTCTATGAAGGAAGCTATTTAAATGCAAATAGTATTGAAGATCTATTAGAGAGTGGTATGTAAATGTCCTGTAAGATCAGAGCTCTGTAGATTACTGAGGGAGAATGCAGCACCTCACGGTGAACCAGGTGAGAACTCTGGAAATTGAATAGTGGAACGGTGGTTTATCATTTATTGTAAATGCAGGAAAGTGCAACACAGAAGCAGAAAAGATTAAATGTTTAACGTTACAGATATTTGTTTTTGTTCCAGAAAAATATGGACATGAAATCCAGAAATGTAATGACTGTGCACTTCAAAGTGTTTAAACAATGGTTGTGCTGGTAATTTTTATTTTAAATCAATACTGTTCTTTGAAAATTGTTGAAACACCATACAAAAATGTTTGACGTTCCCATTAGAAGTATGCTGATATTCACTCTTAATACATGCTCACTAATGGAGTTAACGCATGACAACCTGTCCTGACCTTGTGATGTGTAAATGAATCCTGTCCCAATAAAATAATATAAAAGTGATGTGACACACAGCCAAGAATGGTGACCCATACTCAGAATTCGTGCTCTGCATGTAACCCATCACCGTGAACACACACAATATTGAACATGCACACAGTAGTGAACACACAAACACGCACGCACGCACGCACACGCACACACACACACACACACACACACACACACACACACACACACACACACACACACACACACAGCAGTAAACACATACCCAGGCTGCCTTGCTCAAGGGCACCTAAGTCATGATATTGCCGGCCCGAGACTTAAACCCACAACCCTAGTGTTAGGAGTCAAACTCTCTAACCAATAGGCTGTGACTTTAACTAACGTCACTGCAGATAAGTTTATTATCAAAACAATGCTTTAAATTATTTCTCTCTAGTATGAAAAACCACATCCAGACATAAGACACAGACATAAGATCAGTAACTCACACAAGGATAATCTGTCTTGTCTCCGAAATAGGTTTTCCGTCCACATTGTCAATCACATAAATCTGCAGAAACATCAGTGTGTGTTTTATATAAAGTTATCTAATTCCAGTTAAAAAATAACATTAAAAGAATCAAAATCATATGACTCCAACATGATGGAATAATACAATGTACAACAATGTACTTTTACATTCATTCATTTTCTCACAGTCTAAAGACTGAAGAAATAAATGATAAGATTAAAAACACCAGGTGATCTGTGTTTTCAAAACAATTCCTCCAAATCGGTCGAATCTTCTATTGTCCACCGATGTCACAAACATTCTCTAACAAAAGCAACAACATGTATGTTAGACCCTATTCCATCTTAGCTACTAAAAGAGGAGCTTCCAGAAGTCCTAGATCCTCTTCTGACTATTATTAACTCCTCATTGTCTTTAGGATACGTCCCAAATCTTTCAAACTGGCTGTTATTAACCCTCTCATTAAAAAAACACAACTTGACCCAAAAGATCTAGTTCATTATAGACCAATCTCAAATCTCCCATTCCTGTCCAAGATACTAGAAAAGCAGTATCCTCACAATTATACTCATTTCTAGAGAAAAATTATATCTGTGAGAATTTCCAGTCAGGTATTAGACCATATCATAGCACAGGGACTGCTCTCCTTAGAGTCACAAAGGACCTTCTCCTCTCATCCGACTGTGGATGTATTTCCTTATTAGTGTTACTGGATCTTAGCGCTGCCTTTGATACTATAGACCACAACATTCTTCTACATAGACTTGAAAACGTTGTGGGCATAAATGGAAGTGCATTAGAGTGGTTTAAGTCATACTTAAATGACCCCTATCAATTCGTAGCAGTAAATGAAGAGCTATCATATCGATCAAAAGTTCAGTATGGAGTACCTCAAGGCTCAGTTCTTAGCCCGTTACTCTTCACGCTATACATGTTACCTTTGGGAGCTATCATCAGGCAACATGGTGTCAGCTTCCACTGTTATGCTGATGATACTCAGGTCTATATTTCCTCACTACCCGGTGAGACACAAATTCGAAAAACTTATGTAATGCATATTTGATATAAAAAACTGGATGACGAGTAATTTTCTGCTGCTAAACTCTGGAAAAACAGAGGTGTTAATAGGAACTAAAAACTCTGCCTGCAACAACCTTGAAAAATGTCTAAAATTTGGCTGCCCTGCAAGCTCTTCGTCATCTGTTAGGAACTTGGGTGTTCTATTTGATAAAAATCTCTTCTTACAAAACCACGTATCGAACATTTGTAAAACCGCATTTTTTCACCTAAAAAACATTTCTAAATTACGGCCCATGCTCTCAATATCAAATGCAGAAATGTTAATCCATGCATTTATAACCTCAAGGTTGGATTATTGCAATGCTTTATTGGGTGGTTGTTCTGCACGCTTAGTAAACAAATTACAGTTAGTCCAAAATGCTGCAGCAAGAGTTCTTACAAGAACCAGGAAGTACGACCACATTACTCCGGTCCTGTCAACATTGCACTGGCTCCCTATCAAATTTCGTAAAGATTTAAAAATCGTGCTTATTACAAAGCCTTGAATGGTTTAGCACCTCAATATTTTAAAGAGCTCCTGTTACATTATAATCCTCAATGTTCGCTGCCCTCTCAAAACTTTGATAATACCTAGAATATCAAAATCAACTGCTGGCGGCAGATCCTTTTCCGACTTGGCGCCTAAATTATGGAATAGTTATGCAGATACACCCTTGCAGTTTGAATGTAGATTAAACACCCATCTTTTTAACCTGCTTTACACATAAATACTATCATGCTTCCAATATTCAATCCGTTAAAGGATTTTTATGCTGCTTTATTTAAGGAAACCCCTAGGGCCCGGAAGAACAGCGGAGACCAGGACGACTAGAACCCCAGATGCAGATCCCTTGCAAGACCTTGCCTCAGATGCCCATCAGGATGGGACCACAGGAGACAGATGATTCTTCTCTGGACCAGATGGTGGGTCCGGAACTAGAAAAGCCCTCTACAGCCCTCGAACAAAGCAAAGTCCAGGACAAGAACACCACGGATACCAATCCCCTGCAAAGAGCTCTTTTGTGACGATCATCAGGATACGACCGCAGCACACAGATGTTTCTTCTTCCTTCTGCTGCAGCCTGGACTTGAACTGCTGGATTAATCTGGTCAGAGGAGAACTCGTCCAACTGAGTCTGGTTTCTCCCAAGGTTTTTTCTCCATTTCTGTCACCGATGGAGTTTTGGTTTCCTTGCCACTGTCGCCTCTGGCTTGTTTAGTTGGGGTCACTTCATTTACAAGGATATCGTTGATTTGATTGAATTTGAACGCACAGACACTTTTTAAGTAAACAAAGAGGACATCAACAAATTGAAAATGAATGCATAGACACCATTAAACTGAACAGAGATTATGTCACCGAATTCAATAATATATTGCCTTTAACTAACATTAATCATTATGACACACTGTTTTACTAATTATTGTTGTTAAGCTGCTTTGATGCAATGCATTTTGTCTAAAGCGCTATAGAAATAAAGGTGACATTGACAATGACATTCAGTTGGAAGCACTTCGACCGGCCAATGTTCAGGTTAAAACCCTGTTTCAAAACATACAGTGTCATACCTGGGAGAGATCCAGCATGTATCTACTCAATCTCCGGTTTTTAGGATCAGTAGTGTTTTTTAGGATCAGTAGTGAATTTTAGGATCAGTAGTGTTTTTTAGGATGAGTGGCGTTTTTAGGATGAGTGACGGTTTTTAGGATCAGTAGCAGTTTTTAGGATCAGAAGGGTTTTTTGGATGAGTAGTGGTTTTTAGGATCAGTAGTGTTTTTTAGGATCAGTAGCGGATTTTAGGATAAGTAGTGGTTTTTAGGATCAGTAGTGGTTTTTAGGATCAGTAGTGGTTTTAAGGATCAGTAGTGGTTTTTAGGATCAGTAGTGGTTTTTAGGATCAGTAACGTTTTTTAGGATCAGTAGTGTTTTTAAGGATCAGTAGTGTTTTTTAGGATCAGTAGTGTTTTTTTAGGATCAGTTGGGGTTTTTAGGATCAGTAGTGGTTTTAAGGATGAGTTGGGGTTTTTAGAATCAGTAGTGGGTTTTAGGATGAGTAACTGTTTTTAGGATCAGTAATGTTTTTTTAGGATCAGTAGCGGTTTTTAGAATGAGTAGTGGTTTTTAGGATCAGTAGTGGTTTTTAGGATCAGTAGTGTTTTTTAGGATCAGTAGGGTATTTAGGATCGGTAGTGGTTTTTAAGATCAGTAGTGTTTTTTAGGATCAGTAGGGTTTTTAGGATGAGTAGTTTTTTTAGTATGAGTAGTGTTTTTAGGATGAGTAGTGTTTTTAGGATCAGTAGTGTTTTTTAGGATCAGTAGTGTTTTTTAGGATCAGTAGTGTTTTTTAGGATCAGTAGGGTTTTTAGGATGAGTAGTTTTTTTAGTATGAGTAGGGTTTTTAGGATGAGTAGTGTTTTTGGATCAGTAGTGTTTTTTAGGATCAGTAGTGTTTTTTAGGATCAGTAGGGTTTTTAGGATAAGTAGTGTTTTTTTAGGATCAGTAGTGTTTTTTAGGATCAGTAGTGTTTTTAAGGATCAGTAGTGTTTTTTAGGATCTGTAGTGTTTTTAAGGATCAGTTGTGTTTTTAAGGATCAGTTGTGTTTTTAAGGATCAGTAGTGTTTTTAAGGATCAGTAGTGTTTTTTAGGATCAGTAGTGTTTTTTAGGATCAGTAGTGTTTTTAGGATCAGTAGCGGTTTTTAGGATCAGTAGTGTTTTATGGGATCAGTAGGGTTTTTAGGATCAGTAGTGTTTTATGGGATCAGTAGGGTTTTTAGGATTAGTAGTGTTTTATGGGATCAGTAGTGTTTTTTAGGATCAGTAGTGTTTTTAGGATCAGTAGTGTTTTATGGGATCAGTAGGGTTTTTAGGATCAGTAGTGTTTTTAAGGATCAGTAGTGTTTTTTAGGATCAGTAGTGTTTTTAAGGATGAGTAGTGTTTTTTAGGATCAGTAGTGTTTTTAAGGATCAGTAGTGTTTTTTAGGATCAGTAGGGTTTTTTAGGATCAGTAGTGTTTTTAAGGATCAGTAGTGTTTTTAAGGATCAGTAGTGTTTTTAGGATCAGTAGTGTTTTTAAGGATCAGTAGTGTTTTTAAGGATCAGTAGTGTTTTTTAGGATCAGTAGTGTTTTATGGGATCAGTAGTGTTTTTTAGGATCAGTAGTGTTTTATGGGATCAGTAGTGTTTTTTTAGGATCACTAGTGTTTTTTAGGATCAGTAGTGTTTTTTAGGATCAGTAGTGTTTTATGGGATCAGTAGTGTTTTTTAGGATCAGTAGTGTTTTATGGGATCAGTAGTGTTTTATGGGATCAGTAGTGTTTTTAAGGATCAGTAGGGTTTTTTAGGATCAGTGGTGTTTTTTAGGATCAGTAGTGTTTTTTAGGATCAGTAGTGTTTTATGGGATCAGTAGTGTTTTTTAGGATCAGTTGTGTTTTTTAGGATCAGTAGTGTTTTTTAGGATCAGTAGTGTTTTTAAGGATCAGTAGTGTTTTTAAGGATCAGTAGTGTTTTTAAGGATCAGTAGTGTTTTTTAGGATCAGTAGTGTTTTTAAGGATCAGTAGGGTTTTTAAGGATCAGTAGGGTTTTTTAGGATCAGTAGTGTTTTATGGGATCAGTAGTGTTTTTTAGGATCAGTAGTGTTTTAAGGATCAGTAGTGTTTTTAAGGATCAGTAGTGTTTTTAAGGATCAGTAGGGTTTTTTAGGATCAGTAGGGTTTTTATGATGAGTATTGGATTTTTAAGATCAGTGGCAGTTTTGAGGATGAGTAACGTTTTTTAAGGATCAGTAGGGTTTTTTAGGATCTGTAATGTTTTTTTAGGATCAGTAGCGGTTTTTAGAATGAGTAGTGGTCTTTAGAATGAGTAACGGTTTTTAGGATCAGTAGTGTTTTTTAGGATCAGTAGGGTATTTAGGATCAGTAGTGTATTTTAGGATCCGTAGGGTTTTTAGGATGAGCAGGGTTTTTAGGATGAATATTGGATTTTTTAGATCAGTAGCAGTTTTAAGGATGAGTAGTGTTTTTAGGATCAGTAGTGTTTTAGGATCAGTAGTGTTTTAGGATCAGTAGCGATTTTTTAGGATCAGTAGTGTTTTTAGGATCAGTAGTGTTTTTTTAGGATCAGTAGTGTTTTTTAGGATCAGTAGTGTTTTTTAGGATCAGTAGTGTTTTTTAGGATCAGTAGTGTTTTTAGGATCAGGAGTTTTTTTTAGGATCAGTAGTGTTTTTTAGGATCAGTAGTGTTTTAGGATCAGTAGTGTTTTAGGATCAGTAGTGTTTTTTAGGATCAGTAGTGTTTTTTAGGATCAGTAGCGGTTTTTTAGAATCAGTAGCGATTTTGTAGGATCAGTAGTGTTTTTAGGATCAGTAGTGTTTTTTTAGGATCAGTAGTGTTTTTTAGGATCAGTAGTGTTTTTTTAGGATCAGCAGTGTTTTTTAGGATCAGTAGTGTTTTTTTAGGATCAGTAGTGGTTTTTAGGATCAGTAGTGTTTTTTTTTAGGATCAGTAGTGTTTTTTAGGATCAGTAGTGTTTTTTAGGATCAGTAGTGTTTTTCAGGATCAGTAGTGTTTTTCAGGATCAGTAGTGTTTTTTAGGATCAGTGGTGTTTTTTAGGATCAGTAGTGTTTTTTTAGGATCAGTAGTGTTTTTTAGGATCAGTAGTGTTTTTTTAGGATCAGTAGTGTTTTTAAGGATCAGTAGTGTTTTTTAGGATCAGTAGTGTTTTTAAGGATCAGTAGTGTTTTTTAGGATCAGTAGTGTTTTTAAGGATCAGTAGTGTTTTTAGGATCAGTAGTGTTTTTTAGGATCAGTAGTGTTTTTCAGGATCAGTAGTGTTTTTCAGGATCAGTAGTGTTTTTTTAGGATGAGTAACGGTTTTTAGGATCAGTAGTGTTTTTTAGGATCAGTAGTGTTTTTCAGGATCAGTAGTGTTTTTTTAGGATCAGTAGTGTTTTTTAGGATCAGTAGTGTTTTTTAGGATCAGTAGTGTTTTTCAGGATCAGTAGTGTTTTTCAGGATCAGTAGTGTTTTTTAGGATCAGTAGTGTTTTTAAGGATCAGTTGTGTTTTTAAGGATCAGTAGTGTTTTTAGGATCAGTTGTGTTTTTTAGGATCAGTAGTGTTTTTCAGGATCAGTAGTGTTTTTTTAGGATCAGTAGTGTTTTTTAGGATCAGTAGTGATTTTTAGGATCAGTAGTGTTTTAAGGATCAGTAGTGTTTTTTAGGATCAGTAGTGTTTTTTTAGGATCAGTAGTGTTTTTTAGGATCAGTAGTGTTTTTTTAGGATCAGTAGTGGTTTTTAGGATCAGTAGTGTTTTTTTTAGGATCAGTAGTGTTTTTTAGGATCAGTAGTGTTTTTTAGGATCAGTAGTGTTTTTCTGGATCAGTAGTGTTTTTCAGGATCAGTAGTGTTTTTTAGGATCAGTAGTGTTTTTAGGATCAGTAGTGTTTTTAGGATCTGTAGGTTTTTTAAGATCATTAGTGATTTTTAGGATCAGTAGTGTTTTTAAGGATCAGTAGTGTTTTTAGGATCAGTAGAGTATTTTAAGATCAGTAGTGTTTTTTAGGATCAGTAGGGTTTTTAGGATCAGTAGCGGTTTTTAGAATCAGTAATGTTTTTTAGGATCAGTAGTGTTTTTAAGGATCAGTAGTGTTTTTTAGGATCAGTAGTGTTTTTTAGAATCAGTAGTGTTTTTCAGGATCAGTAGTGTTTTTCAGGATCAGTAGTGTTTTTTAGGATCAGTAGTGTTTTTTTTAGGATCAGTAGTGTTTTTTAGGATCAGTAGTGTTTTTTAGGATCAGTAGTGTTTTTTAGGATCAGTAGTGTTTTTTAGGATCAGTAGTGTTTTTCAGGATCAGTAGTGTTTTTTTAGGATCAGTAGTGTTTTTTAGGATCAGTAGTGTTTTTTAGGATCAGTAGTGTTTTTTAGGATCAGTAGTGTTTTTCAGGATCAGTAGTGTTTTTTTAGGATCAGTAGTGTTTTTTTAGGATCAGTAGTGTTTTTTAGGATCAGTAGTGTTTTTCAGGATCAGTAGTGTTTTTTTAGGATCAGTAGGGTTTTTTAGGATCAGTAGGGTTTTTTAGGATCAGTAGGGTTTTTTAGGATCAGTAGGGTTTTTTAGGATCTGTAGGGTTTTTTAGGATCAGTAGTGTTTTTTAGGATCTGTAGGGTTTTTTAGGATCAGTAGTGTTTTTTAGGATCAGTAGTGTTTTTTAGGATCTGTAGGGTTTTTTAGGATCAGTAGTGTTTTTAAGGATCAGTAGTGTTTTTAAGGATCAGTAGTGTTTTTAAGGATCAGTAGTGTTTTTAAGGATCAGTAGTGTTTTTAAGGATCAGTAGTGTTTTTAGGATCAGTAGTGTTTTTTAGGATCAGTAGTGTTTTTCAGGATCAGTAGTGTTTTTCAGGATCAGTAGTGTTTTTCAGGATCAGTAGTGTTTTTTAGGATCAGTAGTGTTTTTAAGGATCAGTTGTGTTTTTAAGGATCAGTAGTGTTTTTAGGATCAGTAGTGTTTTTCAGGATCAGTAGTGTTTTTTAGGATCAGTTGTGTTTTTTAGGATCAGTAGTGTTTTTCAGGATCAGTAGTGTTTTTTTAGGATCAGTAGTGTTTTTTAGGATCAGTAGTGATTTTTAGGATCAGTAGTGTTTTAAGGATCAGTAGTGTTTTTTAGGATCAGTAGTGTTTTTTTAGGATCAGTAGTGTTTTTTAGGATCAGTAGTGTTTTTTTAGGATCAGTAGTGGTTTTTAGGATCAGTAGTGTTTTTTTTAGGATCAGTAGTGTTTTTTAGGATCAGTAGTGTTTTTTAGGATCAGTAGTGTTTTTCTGGATCAGTAGTGTTTTTCAGGATCAGTAGTGTTTTTTAGGATCAGTAGTGTTTTTAGGATCAGTAGTGTTTTTAGGATCTGTAGGTTTTTTAAGATCATTAGTGATTTTTAGGATCAGTAGTGTTTTTAAGGATCAGTAGTGTTTTTAGGATCAGTAGAGTATTTTAAGATCAGTAGTGTTTTTTAGGATCAGTAGGGTTTTTAGGATCAGTAGCGGTTTTTAGAATCAGTAATGTTTTTTAGGATCAGTAGTGTTTTTAAGGATCAGTAGTGTTTTTTAGGATCAGTAGTGTTTTTTAGAATCAGTAGTGTTTTTCAGGATCAGTAGTGTTTTTCAGGATCAGTAGTGTTTTTTAGGATCAGTAGTGTTTTTTAGGATCAGTAGTGTTTTTTAGGATCAGTAGTGTTTTTCAGGATCAGTAGTGTTTTTTAGGATCAGTAGTGTTTTTTAGGATCAGTAGTGTTTTTTAGGATCAGTAGTGTTTTTAAGGATCAGTAGTGTTTTTAGGATCAGTAGTGTTTTTTAGGATCAGTAGTGTTTTATGGGATCAGTAGTGTTTTTTAGGATCAGTAGTGTTTTTTAGGATCAGTAGTGTTTTTTAGGATCAGTAGTGTTTTTTAGGATCAGTAGTGTTTTTCAGGATCAGTAGTGTTTTTTTAGGATCAGTAGTGTTTTTTTAGGATCAGTAGTGTTTTTTAGGATCAGTAGTGTTTTTCAGGATCAGTAGTGTTTTTTTAGGATCAGTAGGGTTTTTTAGGATCAGTAGGGTTTTTTAGGATCAGTAGGGTTTTTTAGGATCAGTAGGGTTTTTTAGGATCTGTAGGGTTTTTTAGGATCAGTAGTGTTTTTTAGGATCTGTAGGGTTTTTTAGGATCAGTAGTGTTTTTTAGGATCAGTAGTGTTTTTTAGGATCTGTAGGGTTTTTTAGGATCAGTAGTGTTTTTAAGGATCAGTAGTGTTTTTAAGGATCAGTAGTGTTTTTAAGGATCAGTAGTGTTTTTAAGGATCAGTAGTGTTTTTAAGGATCAGTAGTGTTTTTAGGATCAGTAGTGTTTTTAAGGATCAGTAGTGTTTTTTAGGATCAGTAGTGTTTTTTAGGATCAGTAGTGTTTTTAAGGATCAGTAGTGTTTTTAAGGATCAGTAGTGTTTTTTAGGATCAGTAGTGTTTTTAAGGATCAGTAGTGTTTTTTAGGATCAGTAGTGTTTTTAAGGATCAGTAGTGTTTTTAAGGATCAGTAGTGTTTTTAAGGATCAGTAGTGTTTTTAGGATCAGTAGTGTTTTTAAGGATCAGTAGTGTTTTTTAGGATCAGTAGTGTTTTTAAGGATCAGTAGTGTTTTTTAGGATCAGTAGTGTTTTTAAGGATCAGTAGTGTTTTTAAGGATCAGTTGTGTTTTTAGGATCAGTAGTGTTTTTAAGGATCAGTTGTGTTTTTAAGGATCAGTAGTGTTTTAGGATCAGTAGTGTTTTTTTAGGATCACTAGTGTTTTTTAGGATCAGTAGTGTTTTTAAGGATCAGTAGTGTTTTTAAGGATCAGTAGTGTTTTTTAGGACCAGTAGTGTTTTTTAGGATCAGTAGTGTTTTTTAGGATCAGTAGTGTTTTTAAGGATCAGTAGTGTTTTTTAGGATCAGTAGTGTTTTTTAGGACCAGTAGTGTTTGTTAGGATCAGTAGTGTTTTTTAGGATCAGTAGTGTTTGTTAGGATCAGTAGTGTTTTTAGGATCAGTAGTGTTTTTAAGGATCAGTAGTGTTTTTAAGGATCAGTTGTGTTTTTAGGATCAGTAGTGTTTTTAAGGATCAGTTGTGTTTTTAAGGATCAGTAGTGTTTTTAGGATCAGTAGTGTTTTTTTAGGATCAGTAGTGTTTTTTAGGATCAGTAGTGTTTTTAAGGATCAGTAGTGTTTTTTAGGATCAGTAGTGTTTTTTAGTACCAGTAGTGTTTTTAAGGATCAGTAGTGTTTTTAAGGATCAGTAGTGTTTTTTAGGATCAGTAGTGTTTTTAAGGATCAGTAGTGTTTTTAGGATCAGTAGTGTTTTTAAGGATCAGTAGTGTTTTTTTAGGATCAGTAGTGTTTTTTAGGATCAGTAGTGTTTTTAAGGATCAGTAGTGTTTTTAGGATCAGTAGTGTTTTTAAGGATCAGTTGTGTTTTTAGGATCAGTAGTGTTTTTAAGGATCAGTTGTGTTTTTAAGGATCAGTAGTGTTTTTAGGATCAGTAGTGTTTTTTTAGGATCAGTAGTGTTTTTTAGGATCAGTAGTGTTTTTAAGGATCAGTAGTGTTTTTTAGGATCAGTAGTGTTTTTTAGTACCAGTAGTGTTTTTAAGGATCAGTAGTGTTTTTAAGGATCAGTAGTGTTTTTTAGGATCAGTAGTGTTTTTAAGGATCAGTAGTGTTTTTAGGATCAGAAGTGTTTTTAAGGATCAGTAGTGTTTTTTAGGATCAGTAGTGTTTTTAAGGATCAGTAGTGTTTTTTAGGACCAGTAGTGTTTGTTAGGATCAGTAGTGTTTTTAGGATCAGTAGTGTTTTTTAGGACCAGTAGTGTTTGTTAGGATCAGTAGTGTTTTTAAGGATCAGTAGTGTTTTTAAGGATCAGTAGTGTTTTTAGGATCAGTAGTGTTTTTTAGGATCAGTAGTGTTTGTTAGGATCAGTAGTGTTTGTTAGGATCAGTAGTGTTTTTAAGGATCAGTAGTGTTTGTTAGGATCAGTAGTGTTTGTTAGGATCAGTAGTGTTTGTTAGGATCAGTAGTGTTTTTAAGGATCAGTAGTGTTTTTAAGGATCAGTAGTGTTTTTAGGATCAGTAGTGTTTTTTAGGATCAGTAGTGTTTGTTAGGATCAGTAGTGTTTGTTAGGATCAGTAGTGTTTTTAGGATCAGTAGTGTTTGTTAGGATCAGTAGTGTTTTTAGGATCAGTAGTGTTTGTTAGGATCAGTAGTGTTTGTTAGGATCAGTAGTGTTTGTTAGGATCAGTAGTGTTTGTTAGGATCAGTAGTGTTTGTTAGGATCAGTAGTGTTTTTATGTGTGTGTGTGGGGGGGTGTGTGTGTGTGTGTGTGTGTGTGTGTGTGTGTGTGTGTGTGTGTGTGTGTGTGTGTGTGTGTGTGTGTGTGTGTGTGTGTGTGTGTGTGTGTGTGGGGGTGAAGGATGTTCTCTGTGATATCATCAGTGTTGTATTTGTTTTAAATGATCTGTACTGGAGTGATGGGACTGATGCCAGCTGTGGGATTTTATTTGCGATGTGATTCTTCAAACTCCTTCATAAAGACATAAAACACATTTCAAGAACAAAGAGTTTGTGTTCAGCATCCAGAAGTAGTTCAGATGAAAATATAAAGAATAAATTATAATATATAAATGAATAATGATTGTAATGATTGTGATAAACATTCGATAGCAGAAAGTGATCAATAACAGATATTGGACAGACAGGGTTCATTCCTCAGTGCGCGTGCCCGTACAACAGAGATCTGACGTCATCATGTTTGTTCTTCTGCTATTGTTTGATCGATATTCTAGAAAACAATTATTTATAAGTGTTTGAATATATATCACATTCTACAAGCACTAAATGCTTTATAACAAACTTCATTTTGTTGTGATTAACTTTAAAATCTATATACACTAATGTAGCTGTATGTCCACATTAATTTAATCTTTAGTAATTTATACTTGTTTTTATTCTTCTTGAATCTATAAAGTAAGAATTGTTGTGCGCGCGCACAATCTGTGACGCGTTCTGTCGGGGATTACGCGTAATGACGTCACTTTCACGAGCAAACATGTCTCTTGGTCATGAAGTCGATGTTCACTGCGCGTGTTAGGACATTTTTATAAATATCTGCGCGTCAGGTTTGAAGAGAAACGCGTGATAAGATGACGCGGATGACGTTAGGCTCGGTCGTGGGAGTTGTGTTCGCGGGGACGCGCCTGGCTGAGGTAAAACTCGAGCTCGAGGATCCGCGCGGCCTCCACGAAACTAAACAACAAAAACAACAAAACTCTGTCACAACATTTTATAACAAACATAACATTTGTGCTTTTAACAGTTTATATACTTTGACATAAGAAAAACATAAGAACTGTTTTATCCTTTTGTATGTTGTAGGTGAAATGTAACGCATAGAGCGCCTTTGTTTCAACAGTTACTGTGTTTGTGTGTAGATGTTGTTTAATGTAAGTGTTTGTTGTTTGTTTGTTTGTTTGTTTGTTTGTTTGTTGAACAGGGGAAAGATTTTTGCTTTGGAGTAAATAATGAACAGTACAGATGTGAGATGGGTTACTGCTGCGGAGAGACGGAGTGCTGCACTTATTACTATGAACTCTGGTGTAAGTGTGAACACACACACACACACACACACACACACACACACACACACACACACACACACACACACACACACACACACACACACACTACAGACACTGAACACACACACACACACTGAACACACACACACACACACACACACACACACACACACACACACACACACACACACACACACACACACACACACACACACTACAGACACTGAACACACACACACACACTGAACACACACACACACACACACACACACACACACACACACACACACACACACACACACACTCTGAACACACACACTCTGAACACACACACACACACTGAACACACTACACACACACACACACACAGACACACACACTGAGCACACTACACACAAACACACACACACACACACTCACACACATTGAACACACTACACACACACAAACACACACACACACACACACACACACTGAACACACTACACACACACACACTACACACACTCACACACACACACTGAACACACTACACACACTCACACACACACTGAACACACTACACACACACACACACACACACACACACACTACACACACTCACACACACACACACACCCACACTGAACACACTACACACACTCACACACACACTGAACACACCACACACACACACACACACACACACACACACACACTACACACACTCACACACACACTACACACACACACACACACACACTGAACACTGAACACACTACACACACACACACACTGAACACACACACACACTGAACACACACACACACACACTGAACACACTACACACACACACACTGAACACACACACACACTGAACACACTACAGACACTGAACACACACACTGAACACACTACACACACACACACACACACACACACTGAACACACTACACACACTCACACACACACTGAACACACACACACACTGAACACACTACAGACACTGAACACACACACACACACACACACTGAACACACACACACACACACACACACTGAACACACAAACACACTGAAAACACACACACACACAAACTGAACACACTCTCACACACACACACACACACACACACACACACACTGAACACACACACACACACTGAACACACACACACACACACACACACACACTGAACACACTACACACACTGAACACACACACACACACACACACACACACACACACACACTGAACACACTACAGACACTGAACACACACACACTGAACACACACACTGAACACACTACACACACACACACACACACACACACACACTACACACACAAACTGAACACACACACCCACACTGAACACACTACACACACTCACACACACACTGAACACACCACACACACACACACACACACACACACACACACACTACACACACTCACACACACACTACACACACACACACACACACACTGAACACTGAACACACTACACACACACACACACTGAACACACACACACACTGAACACACACACACACACACACACACTGAACACACTACACACACACACACTGAACACACACACACACTGAACACACTACAGACACTGAACACACACACTGAACACACTACACACACACACACACACACACACACTGAACACACTACACACACTCACACACACACTGAACACACACACACACTGAACACACTACAGACACTGAACACACACACACACACACACACTGAACACACACACACACACACACACACTGAACACACAAACACACTGAAAACACACACACACACAAACTGAACACACTCTCACACACACACACACACACACACACACACACACTGAACACACACACACACACTGAACACACACACACACACACACACACACACTGAACACACTACACACACTGAACACACACACACACACACACACACACACACACACACTGAACACACTACAGACACTGAACACACACACACTGAACACACACACTGAACACACTACACACACACACACACACTGAAAACACACACACACACACAAACTGAACACACTCACACACTGAACACACACACACACACACACACACACACACACACACACACACACACACACACACACACACACTGAACACACACACACACTGAACACACTACAGACACTGAACACACACACACACACACACACACACACACTGAACACACACACACACGCACATACTGAACCCACGCACGCACACACAAACACACACTGAACACACACACACACACACATACTTAATGATATTATTCAATAGAAGTTTTTTTTGTATGATTTAAGTAAATTAAAGTTAAGTACCTAAAAACAATCTTTCCTTTCATCTATTTCAATATGACCATAAGCCATGTTCATAAATGGATCACAGACAAACATCAATCTCACATTTATCATCTTTTGTAGTTGTCATATTTCTTCTGTAACTCATTGAGATTGAGGGGTCACGTTTAGCTAAAATATGAATCTTCAAATTTATACAGAATGTACATGAACAGTACACAGGGCTCAAAATAAAAAATCTATTTTTTTTGTTTTTTGCAGTGTTTAAGAGTTAGAAGCACCAGTTAAAAATTAAGGATCAATCTTCTGAAAGACAAATATTTACATGGCCTAACTTAATACTTGATCGTTTGACCATTCATTTTACCATGTTTATCTGGAGTGCCCGTAGTGAAGAATCGTGTTATTCGTGTTTTTCATATTTCTGAAAAGTATTTGGTTACTCACATTAACAGAAGACAGACCAAGCTATACACACAATGTATGGAACTGTGTGATACTACTTCTTTAATGTGTATACATTTGTTGATTTGATCTCCATTTTTTAGCAGCCCTATAGATCATCAAACAAAAGGATACTCTGGATGTAGACATGCACTTAAAAATAAATAAATGAAGAAGGTTACAGCTAGAAATCCAACATCTGGGAAACAGCTGCAAAACATTCACATTAACATGAGGTTTGACACACTGCAGTAAACATTTAAAATGGATCAAAAAAGTTCATCAAATAAAACGTGTATTGTTTAAAATGCATGTGTTACTTTGGTGAAAGGTTTTGATCCACTCTACATGTTGACTAGTGTTTAATTCTAAACAAAATTATTTGTATGTGCAGTACTGTGAAAAGGTCTTAAGGATGTCTGTATTTTAATACCTATAAAAGGCAGTTATTTATGTTGTGAGTCTTGTCACACAAAAATGAGTTAACATTTCTAAACATTCCTTTCAGCATAATTTGTAAAGATCCAGTAAGATATTTGTGTCTCAATAAAAGATTAAATCCAGTAGATCTGTAGTAATACCATCAGGATACTTCAAGACAGCTACATGCAAAGCCACAGAACTCTAAAAAGTCTCTTCTCATTCACTGCATAATACAATTCTCACTGGTTTAGCACAAGTATGACAAATTAATGTTTAGACTCTACTGTTAAAGATGTGAATTCTGACTAGACTGATTTGATCAATACATTTGCACGGTACTATCTGTGTTTAAAACTGGGTTTATATGCAACTATTTATATTTGATGTATGTGAATTCATGGTTTTAAGCACATTGTTTTTCACATATCATTCATTTTTTTTAATCTCTTTTCTCAGCCTCTCTGAAAAGTGTTAATTTTTTACAAAGATCTGAAACATGAGGTGTACATTGAAAGGTCAATTAACCAGTGTATTGTGATTGGTTGAATTCTGCAAGCATGTGACAACATTTTTAAGTCTTTTACCATATATGTACCATCAGGTTCCAGAGTAACAATATAATAACATTAATTGGAACTCCTCTTTATTTGCATATAGATATATCATTATTCAATTTACATTTTAAATTTAGCCAATGCTTTTATCCTAAATGATTTACAAAGAATCAAGGAGACAGTGAAACAGTACATAGCAGAGACGACAAAAGTTGAAAAAGAGCGACAAGTTTACTAAGTTAAACAAGGCAAGTTAAAACCTGTTTGAGGAAAGAAAAGGTGAAATATTTTTTTATTTCATTCATAATAAAGAGTGAGTAGGTAAGGAAAGAGGTTTTCATTGGAGTTAGTTGTGGTTTGATCTTAGAGAGTTGGACTTGTATGCAGAAGGTTGTTGGTTTGAATCTCAGTCAGCAGACAATAACTGAAGTGTTCCTGAGTAAGACATCTTACCTCTGTTTACAGTGATAGATGAACACTGTGCAATACTTGAGAGCCGCTTTGGATAAAGTTTCTACAAACTGAATAAATGTACATTTATTTGTACTACAAACGGATGTAGGCTTAAACGAGGTTTCAGGCAGTTCTGGGTGAGCCTTATCTTTTAGATAAAATGAATTATTTTTTGAGACTTTGATTTTTGCAATTTTCTGAGTCTAATACATAAATATGTAACTTGTATCTCACTAAAGAAAAAAGTAAATACTTTAATCGTACTGCTGTATATATCTACTCAAAACACTTATTTGCATAAATGAGGTCTCAATATAGATAATCAATTTAAACGTTATAAACCTTCACCCCAACCTCTCATCACTGTTCAGTTTCACAAAGGTTTGTTTCTGTGTTTTTTTTGTGCAGGGTTCTGGTTGGTGTGGACTCTTATCATCATGTTAAGCTGTTGTTGTGCATACAGACATCGTCGTGTAAAGATGCGTCTGCAACAGGAACAGCGTCAGAGGGAGATCAGTCTTATGGCATATCAGGGCGCTTCCAGCTCCTTTATGACTCCACCTCCTCTAAACCTTCGTGAGTTCTCGTGTCTTTCTCCTTTGTTTCTCCTCTAAATCTGCTTAAGTTCTCCTGTTTTTCACTGTCGTTCCCCCTCTAAACCTTTCTGAGTTCTCCTGTTTTTCTTCTCTAAACCTGCTTGAGTTCATCTGTCTTTCTCCTTTGTTTCTCCTCTGAACCTGCTTGAGTGCTCCTAGTTTTCTCCTTTATTTCTCCTCTAAACCTTTGTGAGTTTTCCTGTCTTTCTCATACGTTTCTCCTCTAAACCTTTGTGAGTTCTCCTCTAAACCTGCATGACTGCTCCTGGTTTTCTGCTTTATATCTCCTCTAAGCCTTTGTGTCTTCTCCTGTCTTTCTCCTTCTTGTCTCCTATAAACCTCCATGAGTTCTCCTGTCTTTCTCTTTTGTTTCTCCTCTAAACCTTTGTGAGTTCTCATGTCTTTCTCCTTTGTTTCTCCTCTAAACCTTCATGAGTTCTCCTTTCTTTCTTTTAGTTTCTCTTCGAAACTTGCTTGAGTTCTCCTGTCTTTGTCCTTTATTTCTCCTTTAAATCTGTGGGTTCTCCTGTCTTTTTCATTTGTTTCTCCACTAAACCTGTTGGAGTTCACCTGTAATTCTCCTTTGCTTCTACTTAAAACCTGCTTGAGTTCTCCTGTTGTTCCCTTTTTATCCTCATCTTTTGGACAATGTTAATCTAGGCTAAAGTCTAATAATTGATTTCTGAGACTTACAATCAGCTATCAAGTTTATTTTGGTTTGAATTGAGCAACTCTCTCATTAACTTCACTGACATGGGGCTTTTAACTCTGAATCACTCTTAGGGTTCTGGACCGAATGCAAGCTGCCCGACTACGAGGAGGTGGTGGCTTACCCACCGACGCCCCCTCCACCCTATTCAGAAATACCTTCTGTACCCCAGCCTCCTATGAACCAACCTGAGGCTGCTGTGGTCCTGGAGCCCTTGGCGGAAGCATCTGAAAGACCGGCCTGCGATTTAACTGATCAAGAGGAGTCAAACAACCGCCGCAGACATGTGACGGGTGACTCGGGTATCGAAGTGTGTGTGTGTCATCTTGATGTGGATGAGGATTTAGGGCCGGAGGAGGAGGAACGGATGTGTCAGGGAGTGGCTGGGGTGTGCTGCTCGGATCATCAGGTTGATGCCAACAAGGAGCTAACAGCTGAAGCGAATGGTGCTGCTGAGCGTCTCGTGTGACATTGATGATCATGATGACGAGAGAAAGATTGTTTAAATTCTCATAACAACTTTTTCCTCTGGTTGACTCTAACATACAGACTGATCGTTTTGGGCGGCTTGTTTGTTTTGCACACATCTGCAGTGTGACATCAGCCTGAGTCTTGTCCCAGAAACACACACTCACTTAATTCAGCAGTGTGTAAAGTTTTACGATGATAGTGGGGCATTACACATATGCTTTCTGTGAGGAACAGCCATGTGTTATTCTTCTGGCGGTGTGCACTGATGGTACACAAGGTCACCAAATCTGTGATGTCATCGTCTCTCTGCTGGCGCGGTCGGATTTACTGCTGGTTTAGAAGATATACAAAGTGTCCTTCTGTGTTAAGTTTTACAACAGTCGATTCTCTGACATGAGTTTATGTTGTGTGTTATTGAGATCTGTTGTTACTGTAATAGACATTCAGAAACTTATCTTATCTTTAATCTGTGTAAAGACAGCATATCTACACAGACACACACACACAAACACACTGAACATGCGCACGCACGCACGCACGCACGCACGCACGCACACACACACACACACACACAGATGCTTGTAATATAAAAGCACAAATATTGCAAAAACGTCTCAACACAAAGCAGTGTTATGTCTCCATACACACAGGGTTGAGATGATGTTCTAGATTTGTGACTGTTGCATGGTTTCATATTTGATCTTATTATAGGGGACATAAATGCTACACGTTTACTTGAGATTAAAGGGCTAGTTTTTAAATATCGCACCGACGAGCCTTCATTACAGTTTGTGTCACAGCGGTTTGACCTTTGTCTCCTATAGCTCTCATGTGTTGAATCTCCAAAAAAAGTTGACCCATTCTGTGCCTTTCTCACTAGAAATCAGACTTACCAGGCTATGCAAAACAGAAAGCAGAATGTGTGCTATGCTGATTAGCAATACTGATCTCATATGGTAACTGTCCCTGATGTTATTGTCACAAAATCTCTTGTCACTAGAGTTAAATCTGAAGCGTTTACTGCGGCTTTATACATCTGATGCTCAATCATGTCCTGACCTTTTTTTCATGTGAACTGTACATTTGTTTGTGTAATTTCTCCAGGGTTTTTAATAGTATCAAATGTATGATTGGTGTTTTCTAAAGCTTCTTAACAGTTGCTTTCATCATTAGTGAAATGATGTCTTTCACATGCTAGTGCTTTAATGTCTGAAGACTTTGACATCCATGTTTGATAATAAAATTTCTTTAATGTTGAGCCAAAACAGAGCAAGTGAACCGATGTAAGTTTTCTGTAAATGGTAAGATTTTATTAACAAAGTTGGAGCTCAGCTTAAACCTGTAACGTGTGAAACACTTCATGGCAGATTTCTTTGAGTTCTTCTGATAAGAGAGAATGATGATGTGCTTTATTAACACAGGCTGTTTTGCCAAAATAAATAAATATAAAAGAGATTTGTCTCTTTTTAGATTTTCTCATCATGAAGGATAGTTTCCAGCACTGAGTGTTTGTGTGGTTTCTACTGTCGGGTATGTATAGTCATTTGTCAGCTGTGGTTGATATATTCATTTGTATTTTATTTTTGTAATAAAATTAAACCAGTTATTGCTTTCAATCTCTGTGTGCATTTATTTTACACTATACATCAGTATTCTTTCATTAGAGAGAAAAAACCCTAGCTAGATCTAACTGAGAAGTGATGATCCATAGCTCATAATTACTTTTTTATAACCAGATGAAGTTTGTTTTCTTTGAAAACAAAAGATACAGAACAGACAGTAGATGCTATACATTTACATTTAGTCATTTAGCAGACGCTTTTATCCACAGCGACTTACAATAGGCAGATCGTTCCACCATCGAGGAACTGAAGCAGAGAACGTTCGAGAGAGAGATTTCTTACCCTTTTGAGCTGGTACCACAAGTCTCAGCTCATTTGCGGAGCGCAGAGATCTTGAGGGCCTATACCTTTGCATTAGTTTGTTAAGGTAAGTGGGTGCTGAACCGGTGGTGGTCTTGTAGGCAATGAGAAGACATTTAAATTTAATGCGAGCTGCTACAGGAAGCCAATGCAGTTTTATGAAGAGAGGTGTTACATGGGTCCTTTTTGGTTCCTTGAACACCACTCTTGCCGCTGCATTTTGAATATCTGCAGAGGTTTAGTTGGGCACATCGGGAGTCCAGCAAGCAGCGCATTGCAGTAGTCTAGCCAGGACAGGACCAAAGCTTGAACCAGGATTTGTGTGGAGTGTTCTGTGAGAAACTGTCTGATCTTCCTGATGTTGTAAAGCATGAATCTGCAGGATCTGACAGTCGCGGCAACATGATCTGTGAAGTTGAGCTGATCATCGATGATTATTCCCAAGTTTCTCGCAGACCTGGAGGGCACAATGGTTGATGCTCCTAGTTGGATCGAGAGATCGTGACGAGTCTTCGAGTCGGCAGGGATGACAAGAAGTTCCGTTTTCGCAAGGTTAAGTTGTAGGTGGTGTTGCTTGATCCAGAGTGAGATGTCGCTCAGACATGCTGAGACTCGGGTCGAAATCGTCTGATCTTCCGGATGAAACGCAAGGTTGCGTGTCATCCGCATAACAGTGGTAGGAGAAGCCATGCTTACGAATGACTGATCCCAGTGATGTCATGTAGATCGAGAAGAGCAACGGTCCAAGAACTGAGCCCTGAGGTACACCGGTGTCAAGATGTTGCGGTTCTGAGACTTCACCTCCCCACGAAACCTTGAAGGATCTACCCGAGAGGTAGGATACGAACCATTGGAGAGCCTTGTCTGAGACGCCCATTTCCTTGAGAGTCGAAAGGAGAATACTGTGGTTAACGGTGTCAAAAGCAGCGGATAAGTCTAGCAGGATGAGAACGGGTGACATGGAGGCCGCCCTTGCCAGTCGTAGGTCTTCAACAACTGAGAGCAGAGCTGTCTCAGTAGAGTGTCCTTTCTTGAAGCCTGACTGGTTGCTGTCCAAGAGGTTGTGTAGAGTAAGATAGGCCGAGAGTTGATCTGAGACGACACGTTCCAGGGTCTTTCCGATGAAGGGCAGTAGAGAGACTGGTCTGTAGTTCTCTAGAAGTGCGGAATTCAGCAAAGGTTTCTTCAACAGCGGGGTGATCCGGGCTTCTTTGAAAGCAGTAGGAAATGTGCCAGAGTTGAGCGATGAGTTGATGATGTGAGTAATTGCAGGAATGACCGAAGGAGAGATGTCTTGCAGGAGATGGGTGGGGATGGGGTCCAGCGAGCAGGTAGTCGGGTGATTCGATACGATGATTCTCGCAGCGTCGTTTTCAGTCAACGGAGAGAAAGAGCGGAGGGAGGTGGTCAAAGGAGCCGGAATATGGTCCAGCGGTGGTGGAGCGGAGAACTGATTGCTGATAGCGGTGGTCTTCTTCACAAAGAAGGATGCAAAGTCATCAGCTATTAGGTCCGACGAGGGAGGAGGGGTGAGTGGACAGAGTAGAGCAGAGAAGGTCTTAAAGAGAGCGCGAGAGTCAGTATACCACATCACATCTTACTTTCTATTCATACTAAAGAAAGTTGTTTGTTATTAACATATCTAATACTATTATAATGATACAAATCTGTGTAGGGAAATTTTTTTTTAAATAAGCAGAATTATGTAAACTAACACTTAGATTTAGAAGCGAAGTGAAGAAGTTACGCGACAAACAGCCCTTCTGACTCCTGTGAACTTCTAATACAGATAATTCAACTGAATGTAAAAACAGATTATTGTGTGACAAATTGACAATGGAATCTTCACTTTTATTGACTGAATGAGACCATTTTCCACAGGCCAACAGATGTCATCTGACCGTAATCCC
The DNA here is from genome assembly GCA_033220385.1 of Triplophysa yarkandensis. Lineage (NCBI taxonomy): Eukaryota > Metazoa > Chordata > Actinopteri > Cypriniformes > Nemacheilidae > Triplophysa > Triplophysa yarkandensis. The sequence continues at coordinate 1,802,084 of CM065663.1, read as the reverse complement.
AGAGGAGGGGCTGTAAAGATATGAAGATGTCAGGTCTCTTGCTTAAGTCTTTTATAATTTACAGTGCAAGGACTGTACAAAAGAACAATTCTGCATCACATTCTTTGCTATATTTGCTTATCGTCTGGTCAGAGGAGAACGGGTTCCCCAACTGAGCCTGGTTTCTCCCAAGGTTTGTTCTCCATTCTGTCACCCATGGAGTTTTGGTTCCTTGCCGCTGTCATCTCTGGCTTGATTAGATGGGGTCTCTTAATTGACAGCGATATCGTTGACTTGATTGAAAATAAATGCACAGACACTTTTTAAACTGAACAGAAATGACATCACTGAACTCAATAATGAACTGCCTTTAACTATCATTTTGCATTATGGAGACACTGTTTTACCAATCAATGTTGTGCAGCTGACCAAATATATTTTGTTTAAGACACTATATAAATAAAGGTGACTTGACTATAGAGCTTAACATTGATTTCCCTGCTGATCATTTGGCAAAAAATAAATAAATAGGACATAATAGCATCTTATACAGGATAATAAAGCTATAACAATACAGAACCAAACTAAAACATAAAACAGACACATATACTTTACAATCTTTCTCATCTATCCTCAAAGCACCTGATGTGGATTTATATAAAAACTACTTGTGTAGACAAATTAAATAAAATGAATAGTCATAACAGTGTACATTATCAATTCAGTCCACCAGAACATAACTTTCAAAATCATAAGAAATAAATAGAATTTTAAAATCCAGGTCCCTCAGTGTTGTGTCAGTAGAATCGTTTTCGTCTGTTTTCATTCCAGTGCCCATAAACAACGAGTCCGACCACCACCAGCAAAAATAAACCCAACATGGAGAAGAGAACGGTGAAAAAGATAGCAACACTGCTGACGGTCTCCATATCTGTGTAGGCTAAGGCACAAACACAAACACAAACACGAATCATGACATGACTCATTTTCACTTGTGAAGGTCATGGCACACACTGTTGTGAGGTGAATGGTGTTCCATACTTGGAATTTGTGCTCTCCATTTAACCCATCCCAGTGTACACACACAGTAAGTGAACACACACACACTGTGAACACACACCCAGAGCAGTAGGCAGCCATGCTGCGGCGCACGGGGAGCAGTGGGGGGGACGGTGCCTTGCTCAAGGGACTCACCTCAGTCGTGGTATTCCCACTGGTTCTGAGTCTCGAACCAGCAACCTTCGGATCACGAGTCCAAGACTCGAACCACCAGGCCACGACTACCCCTAAAATGTCAATTTTCCCCACAAATTGTCGTTTAAAGTACAATGACATATTGAAATGTTTTTGTAATACAATGGTTAGTAATAAGTGTCAGTTTTAGTCTAGTGGTTAGAGAGTTGGACTAGTAATCAGAAGGTTGCTGGTTTGAATCTCAGTGTCAGCTGACAATAACTGAAGTGTTCTTGAAGACATCTTACCCATTTGATCTGCAGTGATAGTTGGCCACTGCATAATACTTGTACATCGATTTGAAAAAATTTTCCGGCAAATGAATACATATAAATGTAAATTTCTTTAAGATCTTAATTCGGTGTGAAATTTATATTTACGTCTGTATAGGTCAATGTTGTCCACACTGGGTATCAAGACTTCATCTTCATCTTCCTGTTTTTTCTCCTGTTTACTACGCAGGACGGTCAACTGGTACAGTTTCATAGAGATCAGATCATGGTTATCTACACAAACACACACATTGCATGTCAATCAATCGGGATCATAAATCATCAGTTTAATTTTTGTGGAGATGTTTGTTTACCTGACAGATCTCCAGTGATAGCTGATGCTCCAAAATAAAAGCCCTGTGGCAGTCGCACACCTGGAATATCCAAACAATCTCTCCACTCATGCTGACCGTCAATATCAATCATAACCTACACGAAAACAGAAAAAAACACCATAGATTTACATTTACATGGCAGACGCTTTTATACAAAGTATTTTCCAAGTATTATACAGTGTGCATCTATCATTGTAGAGCAAACAGGGGTAAGATGTCTTCAAGAACACTTCAGTTATTATCTGCTGACACTGAGATTCAAACCAACAACCTTCTGCTTAAAGGTGCAGCTCTGTAACCACCAGGACACAACTGGCCCCAGTTTGTAAATGATTTTTTTAAATATACACTGATAATATTGCACAAGGAGGAGTATCACACTGTTTCATGCGTTATATCTGCTTTAGACTTGTTCAGTGTGGTCCATTTGTTAAAAACTGATTTAGACAATATGATGTAGTATTTTAGCCAAAGACACTCAAGACAAACATAAAACTGAAATAACTTTTCCAAAGCCTTGACAGATACTGCTTGTGTTACCTAATTTGTTTGTTATCATTACAGAGACAATGGTTACAAACTTTCTTTGAGTGTAATTAAAGAGAGATATCACAATTTACTAGATGAAAGATAATTTTAAATAATATCATACCAAAACCAAAAAACATTCTGAGTTTAGAAACAATTTGCGAGTGCAAATGTAAATGGAGTTAAATATCTCTCAAATAAATTTTGTTTTTATACTTTTTATTTTAAAACAGTAGCAATTTTATACTTTTAAATAAATAAGAGATTTAAACTTCTGAATGTGTTTGTCAGATCAATCATAAATCCTCAAATGATTCGAATAGAGCTATAAGAAATAAGAGAAAACTGTGATTTCATTGTCAGAACATTTATGACTCAAGTAACTTTGCCTTACTGTTACATTTGTTTGTCAGAAATTCTCGAAATACCAAACATATTGCAACAGAAATGTCTGATGAGTTACATTAGCGTTTGGTCTCGCTCACCGTGAGTCTACGGCGGACGTATCTGATAAAGAGGAAGGTGTCGTGCTTCAGGTTCCGCACCATGGCATTACAGCCGCCCAGTTCTGTTGGTCGTCCATCTCGATCGTGATCGTAGCTGATCGTGCCGTTTCCCACCATAGCCAACAAATATGGAAATATTCTCTAATTTCACAAACATATGAATTCAGAATCAAAAACAAGCAGACACATATGCATAACACTGTTTGTCACGGACCTACAACATATGCAAAATGCTTGTGAAACTGTAAAGTAAAATCTTATTTTACATTTACAGCCAATAAAATACAAATGACAACAATAGATCAGAAATCAAAACTCAACTGTGCTTATCACATGTCTGACAGTAATGTGTAAAACACATATATAATTCAACCTTTTTTTCCTTCATTTTGTTATTTAACAAAAAAAACACATGGCCACAGAATTAAACTCAACATTGATTGAAGATGAAGTTTCTGAAGCCTCATAATTCAGTCAACAGTGTAACAACATAAAACAAGACTGATATGTTACCTGTGTGCGGGGGGTGTATCTCTTCTTCTGAGCCTAAAAACAGATCAACAAACACACAAAACCCAATACACTTCACTGATATAATAGAAAAAGATTTTACACATGTTTTAATTACATATGACATAAACATTCTGTTACTTACTTCCAGAAGTTTCTCTTCATTGGGGTACGTGTCCATGAAAACTCCAAGTCCTGTAAAGAAATCTCTGTTTCCAAACACAGGACCTGCAAACAAACATCCCATAATCACAAACATGAAGACGAGACTTTAACC
>CM065663.1:1780944-1795944 GCA_033220385.1 Triplophysa yarkandensis | reverse complement strand
TTACTGATAATATTAACACACACATATATTACTGATAATATAAACACACACATATATTACTGATAATATAAACACACACATATATTACTGATAATATTAACACACACATATATTACTGATAATATTAACACACACATATATTACTGATAATATTAACACACACATATATTACTGATAATATTAACACACACATATATTACTGATAATATAAACACACACATATATTACTGATAATATTAACACACACATATATTACTGATAATATAAACACACACATATATTACTGATAATATAAACACACACATATATTACTGATAATATTAACACACACATATATTACTGATAATATAAACACACACATATATTACTGATTATTAACACACACATATATATTACTGATTATTAACACACACATATATTACTGATAATATTAACACACACATATATTACTGATAATATAAACACACACATATATTACTGATAATATTAACACACACATATATTACTGATAATATAAACACACACATATATTACTGATTATTAACACACACATATATTACTGATTATTAACACACACATATATTACTGATTATTAACACACACATATATTACTGATTATTAACACACACATATATTACTGATTATTAACACACACATATATTACTGATTATTAACACACACATATATTACTGATTATTAACACACACATATATTACTGATTATTAACACACACATATATATTACTGATTATTAACACACACATATATTACTGATAATATTAACACACACATATATTACTGATAATATAAACACACACATATATTACTGATAATATTAACACACACATATATTACTGATAATATAAACACACACATATATTACTGATTATTAACACACACATATATTACTGATTATTAACACACACATATATTACTGATTATTAACACACACATATATTACTGATTATTAACACACACATATATTACTGATTATTAACACACACATATATTACTGATTATTAACACACACATATATTACTGATTATTAACACACACATATATTACTGATAATATTAACACACACATATATTACTGATAATATAAACACACACATATATTACTGATTATATAAACACACACACACACACACACACACACACACACACACACACACACACACACACACACACACACACACACACACACACACACACACACACACATATATTACTGATAATATTAACACACACATATATTACTGATAATATTAACACACACATATATTACTGATAATATTAACACACACATATATTACTGATAATATTAACACACACACACACACACACACACACACACACACACACACACACACACACACACAGACACACACACAGACACACACACACAGACACACACACACACACACACACACACACACACACACACACACACACACACACACACACACACACACACACACACACACACACACACACAGAAAGACACACACACACACACACACACACACAAACAGACACAAACAGACACACACACACACACACACACACAAACAGACACAAACAGACACACACACACACACACACACAGAAAGACACACACACACACACACACACACACACACACACAAACAGACACAAACAGACACAAACAGACACACACACACACACACACACACAAACAGACACAAACAGACACACACACACACACACACACAGAAAGACACACACACACACACACACACACACACACACACACAAACAGACACAAACAGACACACACACACACACACACACACACACACACACACACACACACACACACACACACACACACACACACACACACACACACACACACACACACACACACACACACACACACACACAGACACAGACACACACACACACACACACACACACACACACACACACACACACACACACACACACACACACACACACACACACACACACACACACACACACACACACACACACACATATATTACTGATAATATTAACACACACATATATTACTGATAATATTAACACACACATATATTACTGATAATATTAACACACACATATATTACTGATAATATTAACACACACACACACACACACACACACACACACACACACACACACACACACACACAGACACACACACAGACACACACACACAGACACACACACACACACACACACACACACACACACACACACACACACACACACACACACACACACACACACACACAGAAAGACACACACACACACACACACACACACAAACAGACACAAACAGACACACACACACACACACACACACAAACAGACACAAACAGACACACACACACACACACACACAGAAAGACACACACACACACACACACACACACACACACACAAACAGACACAAACAGACACAAACAGACACACACACACACACACACACACAAACAGACACAAACAGACACACACACACACACACACACAGAAAGACACACACACACACACACACACACACACACACACACAAACAGACACAAACAGACACACACACACACACACACACACACACACACACACACACACACACACACACACACACACACACACACACACACACACACACACACACACACACACACACACACACACACACAGACACAGACACACACACACACACACACACACACACACACACACACACACACACACACACACACGCGTGTTATTATGGCTCTGTGTGACTTACTCTGGTACGGCTTGGACAGAGAATACTCTCTCTTTAAAAACTCTTCCATCTCGTGTCCGTCATCACAGAAAGTTGAGTGTAAAACAAAGAATGAAAGCAGAAATAATGAGAACACGAACATGTTGTGCACACTCGGTGTTTCAAACGCGTCCGCTGACCGCACACTGACTGACTGCAGGCATCCCGGTGACGCGCCTCTGCTCTTACTCTATTGGCTGATGGTTTTACACGAAGCCTTCCTATTGGCTCTCACGGGTGTCAATAAGAGTTCACCCCGCCCACGCGTCAGCGAATGGGAGTGTACGTTTATCATGGAAGCGTGAACACTAAAGTGTAACATTTATATTTCTATAAAACACGAAATTAAACATTACTAACACATGTGATCTTATTGATAAACGTGTAATCATGTGCATGGTACTCTTTTATATTCGAAGAACATTTTATGAAAAAAGATAAAAAACTAAAAGCTACATAATAACACAAAAATGATTATAAATGAAACACGTTATTTTTATATTTATTGATGTTCTTTGCTTCCTTCTGTCCAACTTCCGGGTGTCTTCCCCAGCGCTTTAATAATGTAGGGACTGTCGTAAAATATCGAGCACACATCCACATTCTTTTATTTAAGGCACAAATAAAATGATTTATTTTAAAATAAACTTTAGCTGAAGTTTAGACAAAGCTGTTCATATTCAAGGCACTTATATAAACATAATTTACATAAATTGTTTTATTAACCATAAATATCAGTATTAGTTTATATAAGTTAAACACACATTAATGTTTTATTAACCATAAATATCAGTATTAGTTTATATAAGTTAAACACACATTTATGTTTTATTAACCATAAATGTCAGTATTAGTTTATATAAGTTAATCACTCATTTATGTTTTATTAACCATAAATGTCAGTATTAGTTAATATAAGTTAAACACACATTAATGTTTTATTAACCATAAATATCAGTATTAGTTTATATAAGTTAAACACACATTAATGTTTTATTAACCATAAATATCAGTATTAGTTTATATAAGTTAAACACTCATTTATGTTTTATTAACCATAAATGTCAGTATTAGTTTATATAAGTTAATCACTCATTTATGTTTTATTAACCATAAATGTCAGTATTAGTTTATATAAGTTAATCACTCATTTATGTTTTATTAACCATAAATATCAGTATTAGTTAATATAAGTTAAACACTCATTTATGTTTTATTAACCATAAATGTCAGTATTAGTTTATATAAGTTAATCACTCATTTATGTTTTATTAACCATAAATGTCAGTATTAGTTTATATAAGTTAAACACACATTAATGTTTTATTAACCATAAATGTCAGTATTAGTTTATATAAGTTAAACACTCATTTATGTTTTATTAACCATAAATGTCAGTATTAGTTTATATAAGTTAAACACACATTTATGTTTTATTAACCATAAATATCAGTATTAGTTTATATAAGTTAAACACACATTAATGTTTTATTAACCATAAATGTCAGTATTAGTTTATATAAGTTAATCACTCATTTATGTTTTATTAACCATAAATGTCAGTATTAGTTTATATAAGTTAAACACTCATTTATGTTTTATTAACCATAAATATCAGTATTAGTTAATATAAGTTAAACACTCATTTATGTTTTATTAACCATAAATATCAGTATTAGTTTATATAAGTTAAACACACATTTATGTTTTATTAACCATAAATGTCAGTATTAGTTTATATAAGTTAAACACTCATTTATGTTTTATTAACCATAAATATCAGTATTAGTTTATATAAGTTAAACACACATTTATGTTTTATTAACCATAAATGTCAGTATTAGTTTATATAAGTTAAACACTCATTTATGTTTTATTAACCATAAATATCAGTATTAGTTTATATAAGTTAAACACTCATTTATGTTTTATTAACCATAAATATCAGTATTAGTTTATATAAGTTAAACACTCATTTATGTTTTATTAACCATAAATATCAGTATTAGTTTATATAAGTTAAACACTCATTTATGTTTTATTAACCATAAATATCAGTATTAGTTTATATAAGTTAAACACTCATTTATGTTTTATTAACCATAAATATCAGTATTAGTTTATATAAGTTAATCACACATTAATGTTTTATTAACCATAAATATCAGTATTAGTTTATATAAGTTAATCACACATTAATGTTTTATTAACCATAAATATCAGTATTAGTTTATATAAGTTAAACACACATTAATGTTTTATTAACCATAAATATCAGTATTAGTTAATATAAGTTAATCACACATTAATGTTTTATTAACCATAAATATCAGTATTAGTTTATATAAGTTAAACACACATTAATGTTTTATTAACCATAAATATCAGTATTAGTTAATATAAGTTAATCATACATTTATTTATTATTAGTATTGTGTCCGGACACTTGTACACTGCGGAGAGTAGAAACGAGTGCACTTTGTAGACGTTCCCTCAGATCAAGTATGTCTCGTTTCAGTTCAGTTGTGAATGAGTTAAATGTCGTCTGATTCTAAATCTACAGCAGCTCTTTATAATCTTTATAATCTTTATAATCTTTATAACATCCCAGATTAACATGGAGGATAAACCCGAGACCCGCGATGTTTACAGAGACACATGGGTCCGGTATTTAGGTAAGTGAAAGTGACCTCCAGTCTGTCCGGTCGGTTATTACATCCAATGTTTGTCACGCGCATCAGATTAAGATCTTAACAATGTTTCATTATGAGGTTTTGTGACGGTTATTATTCATTATTATAATCTGTTCAGTTTAGAGTTTAAAGCGTGTTGTATTTCATGCATCGCTGCGCAGACTGATCTGCGTGTGACAAAGTATCGCGAGATCAGAGAACGCGAGTAGTTTTTGAACCGCTCTCGCGATAACGTGACGTCATTGGGTGATCGATATTATAAAAGTATTTCCATTTCTTTTAAAGGTCGAGCGTGTAATCTACAGAGGATTCTATGCAGCATCACACATTTAATCATCATGTATATTGAATGATTGCTTTGCACAATACATGCATCACTTTAAATAAGAGAGAAATATAATTACTTGTAATGTGGAGCAGGTCAAGGGTCAGTGTTTGACCTGACCTGAACACAGTGACCCTTGACCTCGCTGTGGTGTAATAACAGTAATGTCAGTAAAACAACCACAACTCAACCATAAGAACTGTTATTCTTGATGTGTATTTCATTGACATTTATTCATGTAGCAGACTCTTTTATCCAAAGCAACATACAGTATTATACAGTCAATGTCATCTTTATTTAATATTTAATTTACACTAAATACATTACATCAGAGCAGCTGAACGACAATAATCAGTAAACAATAATCAGTCTCACTTTATCACTCCAGAGGAGACACTCTCTCACTTTATCACTGCAGAGGAGACACTCTCTCACTTTATCACTGCAGAGGAGACCCTCTCTCACTTTATCACTCCAGAGGAGACACTCTCTCACTTTATCACTCCAGAGGAGACACTCTCTCACTTTATCACTGCAGAGGAGACACTCTCTCACTTTATCACTGCAGAGGAGACCCTCTCTCACTTTATCACTGCAGAGGAGACACTCTCTCACTTTATCACTGCAGAGGAGACACTCTCTCACTTTATCACTCCAGAGGAGACACTCTCTCACTTTATCACTCCAGAGGAGACACTCTCTCACTTTATCACTGCAGAGGAGACACTCTCTCACTTTATCACTGCAGAGGAGACACTCTCTCACTTTATCACTCCAGAGGAGACACTCTCTCACTTTATCACTGCAGAGGAGACACTCTCTCACTTTATCACTGCAGAGGAGACCCTCTCTCACTTTATCACTCCAGAGGAGACCCTCTCTCACTTTATCACTCCAGAGGAGACACTCTCTCACTTTATCACTCCAGAGGAGACACTCTCTCACTTTATCACTGCAGAGGAGACACTCTCTCACTTTATCACTGCAGAGGAGACCCTCTCTCACTTTATCACTCCAGAGGAGACACTCTCTCACTTTATCACTCCAGAGGAGACACTCTCTCACTTTATCACTCCAGAGGAGACACTCTCTCACTTTATCACTCCAGAGGAGACACTCTCTCACTTTATCACTCCAGAGGAGACACTCTCTCACTTTATCACTCCAGAGGAGACACTCTCTCACTTTATCACTCCAGAGGAGACACTCTCTCACTTTATCACTCCAGAGGAGACACTCTCTCACTTTATCACTCCAGAGGAGACACTCTCTCACTTTATCACTCCAGAGGAGACACTCTCTCACTTTATCACTCCAGAGGAGACACTCTCTCACTTTATCACTCCAGAGGAGACACTCTCTCACTTTATCACTCCAGAGGAGACCCTCTCTCACTTTATCACTGCAGAGGAGACACTCTCTCACTTTATCACTGCAGAGGAGACCCTCTCTCACTTTATCACTCCAGAGGAGACACTCTCTCACTTTATCACTCCAGAGGAGACACTCTCTCACTTTATCACTCCAGAGGAGACACTCTCTCACTTTATCACTCCAGAGGAGACACTCTCTCACTTTATCACTGCAGAGGAGACACTCTCTCACTTTATCACTCCAGAGGAGACACTCTCTCACTTTATCACTGCAGAGGAGACCCTCTCTCACTTTATCACTCCAGAGGAGACCCTCTCTCACTTTATCACTGCAGAGGAGACCCTCTCTCACTTTATCACTGCAGAGGAGACACTCTCACTTTATCACTGCAGAGGAGACACTCTCTCACTTTATCACTGCAGAGGAGACACTCTCTCACTTTATCACTGCAGAGGAGACACTCTCTCACTTTATCACTGCAGAGGAGACACTCTCTCACTTTATCACTGCAGAGGAGACACTCTCTCACTTTATCACTGCAGAGGAGACACTCTCTCACTTTATCACTGCAGAGGAGACACTCTCTCACTTTATCACTCCAGAGGAGACACTCTCTCACTTTATCACTGCAGAGGAGACACTCTCTCACTTTATCACTGCAGAGGAGACACTCTCTCACTTTATCACTCCAGAGGAGACACTCTCTCACTTTATCACTGCAGAGGAGACACTCTCTCACTTTGTCACTCCAGAGGAGACCCTCTCTCACTTTGTCACTGCAGAGGAGACACTCTCTCACTTTGTCACTGCAGAGGAGACACTCTCTCACTTTATCACTCCAGAGGAGACACTCTCTCACTTTATCACTGCAGAGGAGACCCTCTCTCACTTTATCACTGCAGAGGAGACCCTCTCTCACTTTATCACTGCAGAGGAGACACTCTCTCACTTTATCACTGCAGAGGAGACCCTCTCTCACTTTATCACTCCAGAGGAGACACTCTCTTACTTTATCACTGTAGAGGAGACCCTCTCTCACTTTATCACTGCAGAGGAGACACTCTCTCACTTTATCACTGCAGAGGAGACACTCTCTCACTTTATCACTGCAGAGGAGACACTCTCTCACTTTATCACTGCAGAGGAGACACTCTCTCACTTTATCACTGCAGAGGAGACACTCTCTCACTTTATCACTCCAGAGGAGACACTCTCTTACTTTATCACTCCAGAGGAGACCCTCTCTCACTTTATCACTGCAGAGGAGACACTCTCTCACTTTATCACTCCAGAGGAGACCCTCTCTCACTTTATCACTGCAGAGGAGACACTCTCTCACTTTATCACTGCAGAGGAGACACTCTCTCACTTTATCACTGCAGAGGAGACCCTCTCTCACTTTATCACTCCAGAGGAGACCCTCTCTCTCTTTATCACTCCAGAGGAGACCCTCTCTCACTTTATCACTCCAGAGGAGACCCTCTCTCACTTTATCACTCCAGAGGAGACCCTCTCTCACTTTATCACTCCAGAGGAGACCCTCTCTCACTTTATCACTCCAGAGGAGACCCTCTCTCACTTTATCACTCCAGAGGAGACCCTCTCTCACTTTATCACTCCAGAGGAGACCCTCTCTCACTTTATCACTCCAGAGGAGACACTCTCTCACTTTATCACTCCAGAGGAGACACTCTCTCACTTTATCACTCCAGAGGAGACACTCTCTCACTTTATCACTGCAGAGGAGACACTCTCTCACTTTATCACTCCAGAGGAGACACTCTCTCACTTTATCACTCCAGAGGAGACACTCTCTCACTTTATCACTGCAGAGGAGACACTCTCTCACTTTATCACTCCAGAGGAGACACTCTCTCACTTTATCACTGCAGAGGAGACACTCTCTCACTTTATCACTGCAGAGGAGACAGTCTCTCACTTTATCACTGCAGAGGAGACACTCTCTCACTTTATCACTGCAGAGGAGACACTCTCTCACTTTATCACTGCAGAGGAGACTCTCTCTCACTTTATCACTGCAGAGGAGACTCTCTCTCACTTTATCACTCCAGAGGAGACACCCTCTCTCACTTCATCACTGCAGAGGAGACACTCTCTCACTTTATCACTGCAGAGGAGACACTCTCTCACTTTATCACTCCAGAGGAGACACTCTCACACTTTATCACTCCAGTTATGCTAATGAGATAAGGTGTGTGACATGTTATGCTAATGAGATAAGGTTTGTCACAGGTTATGCTAATGAATTATTTTTGTCACAGGTTATGCTAATGAGATTTTGTTTGTCACAGGTTATGCTAATGAGATTTTGTTTGTCACAGGTTATGCTAATGAGATAAGGTTTGTCACAGGTTATGCTAATGAATTATTTTTGTCACAGGTTATGCTAATGAGATGATTTTTGTCACAGGTTATGCTAATGAGATTTTGTTTGTCACAGGTTATGCTAATGAGATGATTTTTGTCACAGGTTATGCTAATGAGATTTTGTTTGTCACAGGTTATGCTAATGAGATTTTGTTTGTCACAGGTTATGCTAATGAGATTTTGTTTGTCACAGGTTATGCTAATGAGATTTTGTTTGTCACAGGTTATGCTAATGAGATTTTGTTTGTCACAGGTTATGCTAATGAGATTTTGTTTGTGACAGGTTATGCTAATGAGATTTTGTTTGTCACAGGTTATGCTAATGATATTTTGTTTGTCACAGGTTATGCTAATGAGGTGGGCGAGGCATTCCGCTCTCTTGTGCCCGTAAGTGTGGTGTGGGTGAGTTATGCAATCGCTACAGCCTACGTGTCCGCAGATGCATTGGACAAAGGCAAGAAAGCAGCGACGGTGGGAATAAATAGATTTATATTTTCTTATAATTTTCTTATTTCTTTTTACAGCTAAATTCAAACAACAATGAAGTGTATACATTAGAGTAATTAGACATTAGAAGACATTGGAAAGACTGCTTGTGGTTGTCTTGTGTTTTGAAGGCTCACGGAGAGAATCCAGGGAAGACGGCGACAGTGACGTCAGCTGTGGTCGACACCTTTGTGTGGCAGGCTTTAGCTTCAGTCGCCATTCCTGGATTGACCATCAATCGTGTGTGTGCTGCTTCTCTTTTCCTGCTGAAAAAAACAACACGCTGGCCACTTCCTGTACGCAAGTGGACGACCACTGCCATCGGTCTATCAACCATCCCTTTCATCATCACTCCTATTGACAGGTAACTGTCTGTCTGTGTCTGTGTCTGTGTGTGTGTGTCTGTCTGTCTGTCTGTCTGTCTGTCTGTCTGTCTGTCTGCGTGCCTGCCTGCCTGCCTGCCTGCCTGCCTGCCTGCGTGCGTGCGTGCGTGCGTGCGTGTGTGTGTGTGTGTGTGTGTGCGTTCGTGTGTGTGTGTGTGTGCGTGCGTGCGTGCGTGCGTGCGTGCGTGTGCATGTTGGCGAGTGTGTTGGGTCTGTACAGGTGAACTGAAACACTGCTGTCTGTGAGCAGGTCTGTGGATTTGCTGTTGGATTCAAGTCTGCGAAAACTCTACGGTGGAGGCCAAAGTCATAAATGAACATCAGGATTTTGACCTATGACCTCAGCAGCTTCAGTTGTCAACAAGGCTTCAGGATTTGATTGCTGTTCATATTTACTGAAAATCTAGAGTTTTGTAATAACAAACATCTTCATTTCTGTGTGTCTATGAGTTTTATGTGTTGTTGTTTTTTGCATTCTTTTATTAGCCTTACTTTATCATGGATTGACTTTCAGATCTATGAATATGATATGATTAATATGATTATAATGTTTCTGGTTATTTTTTTATTTTAAACGGCACAAATGATAAAGTGAATATGAATGCCTGTGTGAAGAAGCAACATTGCATTGTTTTTTTTTGTATAATATACTTTGTGTTCTGTTCACTGTGAAATAATCAGAGCCATTTAATTCTATGCAAGTTGTTTAAAGAAAAGAAGAGAAAACAGGGCATTGACAATAAATAATATTTTAAAGCAAATGTTGTGTGCTTTTGGAATTATTTGGGTTGAATGTGACTCAATGAAAGCTGTACACATAAATGAAATTCTTTTCATACTAAAGTGAAGAGGGGAAATGTTATGGTACCCTCTAATTATAGTGTCAGAAGTAACCTTGTGCTCATGTAAGGGTTAAACTCTCAGATTATGTGGTAAGTTAGTTGAGTGATTAACCGTCAGCTGTTACCAGTTGACTTGATGATCATCAGATCTTACAAAAGCACCACAGTCATGTGATCTTCATCTGTCTGAAGATGATTTCAAGATGTTTTTTTGTGGTTTTTGTGACTGCTGCAATGGCACAGAATGGTAGTTTAGTTTTTGTTATTTTATGTCTAAAATGTAAATACTTTTGTTCATATCACATGTGTTTGCTTCAGATTTATTAGTAGATTGTGGAAGTGATTCAGTCATTGTGAGTTGGAGACCCAGGCTGGACGGTTCAGAAAAACTGGATGTGTCCAGAGGTCTGCTGGGAGACTGTCCTCCTAGTTTTCTAGGTTCAGATGAAACTTTGCACTTTTATGTGTCCCTTCAGGATTGTGGTTTTCAGAAACGGGTGAGTTAAAAGAACTAAAGTATGGTGAACTAAACAAGTTTTGTTTTAAGATGATTGACAATCTCTTGATTTCATGTGTAAGGTTTCTGTGAACAGACTGATGTATTCTGGTGTGTTAATCTATGATAGAGGACCTGGACTCTCCTTCATCACACAATCCCTCCAATGCGTTTATGACCTGTACGTTACCTGCCGTGTGTTCCACAATCTGTACTGTGTTCTTGCTGTGTGACTGAGCTAATGCTGCGTTCTCTCCCTCCAGACCTTCAGACAAGATGAATGCGTTCGGCCCTGAAGATGAAGAGGTGCATGGTGCAGAAGAGATGACCTTCAGGATGGAGCTCATGAACAGTCAGTACAACTTATTTTCTTTTATTAACAAATGCTTTTATCTTAAGTCATTTATGACTGTTTAACCCATGGTCAAAATGTATCAATAGTTTTCCAGCCCATGTTATAGATGGAGGGAAAGAACAATTTTGTATTTTGATCTAAAATAGGAGTTATTGGTTAGTTGAGTAAAGGTGGACCAGGTATATTTTGAGTTTTGACAGTTTGTGCAGGAGGTAAAATACTGTAGAAAAATATTCATGCAACTTATTCATCTTTGACACTGCTCTAGTGAATAATTGTTGTTTAACCTCTTGAGACACGGCTGCAGTCAATTCGTTCATCTGGTTATATAATACCTTGCATTAGAGTATCGGTATAATGTGGAGATGTTTGGAGATACTGAATATCAATAATTTCAGGAGATTTTAGTGGCCCTGCACCATCGATGACATTTAAACTGGGCTCCAGTATTCCCATCAGCGCTGAAGTTCACAGTCCCAGATCCCTGCTGTTGTTTCTGGACAGATGTGTGGCCTCCACAGACTCTGACATCAGTGATGTTAGCCTGGTGCGTCCGATCATTTCTAACTCGGGGTAAGTAGATGTTTATTCAGTGATGATGAGCTTGTGGTCATGCTTCTGAGACTTCTGGAGATCTAGCAGGTGTCTGATGGAGAGTAAAGTAGGAAATTCTACGTTTTTGCCGAGACGAGTACCTTCTGAAATTAGGTTTTATCTTGATGCTTTCAAGTTTGCTCTTGGAGAGAAGGTGAGGGTTGCTGGTATGGGCCGAACCTCTCGCATTCAGGGGTTTTGTTTGCTTAATTTCATTATTGGTTTGCTTTACAGATTTTCCTTCACTGTGACCTCACTGTTAGAGATACGCAAAGCTCGATGGTTGATGGGAAAGCCTGTCACTATGTGAAGGAACAGCAAAGGTTTTATTTTGTGTGTTATTTAAAGACAAATGTTTTCTAGAGATGCTAATCATCAGTTTTGTTACAGGTGGGAACTTTTAGATGATCCTTCTCAGAATTCTTTATGTTCATGTTGTGAGTCGACCTGTTTGAGGAAGACAGACACTCTGAATGGTATGACTGCTTAACTTAAAACATGTCTTATTTGGATTGAAACGTGATTGATTTCTCTCCTCAAGGTGTGTCTGCGCGTGAGGTTCTTCAACCTTTTATAATTGTTGAGGAGGAATCTGAGAGATCTCTACACACTTGGGTTGATAAAGGTTTGTAGGATTTATATTAAAGTGTATCGTCATTTCTTTATATTTGTTTTCTTATTGTCAAGGTTTCAGTGAGTCTAAGGTCTGGTTGCTGGTGATGTTGGTCACAGCGCTGCTGGTTATTTTAATGGGTGTGTTGGCTGTTAGTTATTATCTATGTGTTTGGAGAGGTGGACGTGTGGGATACCGGCCCAGAAGGGATCTGCTGAGAAAATATTGATGCTAAATCTTTTTACAATAAATATTGTGGAATGTTCCAGTAGTAATTTTTCATGTTCTGATAATGTATCTGTGTCTGCCATATACTGTAATGTTGTGAAGATTCTGTAATGTGTAAAGGGGGAAGAGTGTTACATACATGTAAGTCTAAGATTGAGTGTGTTAAAATCCAAACTTGAAAATAATATGCACTACTTTAAGAAGTGTGTCCCAGGAAATTTTGATCATTGATTTCTCTGCTGCTTGATTAGGTTTTATAATGACAATAACCACACATCCGTTTCCAGAACTTTACACTGTTGCTCTGTGACTTTTACTTTGACATTTTGATATGCTGACCAAAATTTCTGATTTAGATGTAAGGATTCCTGGCTAAATAAATGATGGTGATTACAGAGCTGCTGTCATTATTTTTTTCTCATGGTATTTGTTACTTGTTTTCCTGATGAGAAATTGGAGGTTGTTGCACACTTAAGTTAGAATGGAGGAGTCTTCAGACCAAGTGAAATGAGCTGGGGTTGGAGTGGAGGAGGCTTGATTTAAGTATAAAGTAATTTCTCATAACATTAGTTTAACATTTTAACACTATAACATTAGTTAAGACATAAACATTTAGCCATTTGTCTGAGGTTTACAAAAGAAGCATGTAGAACAAGAGGTGTGAAATAGTCCCAGTGTTAGTAAGAAAAACACAACATGCGTGACAAGTGTATATTTATTTTTTGATGGAGCATGTCAAAAGTTTATTTGTGGTAAAGGTGCATGTGTTTTTAAAGATTGAGACTGAGTCTGCCTGTTGGTCGATCTATGCTCTGGTGTTAAGGTGTCAGAGGGAAGAGTTCAGTTAGAAGACAGCTGTAGGGAAAAAGCTTTCCCTTAAACTTGCTCCTGAAGTGTCTCCCGGAGGGTAAACAGTCTGTGGTCAGGGTGAGACGAGTCCTTGAGAATGCTGGGAGCTCCTGGAAGACAGCGCTTCCTCTGGATGTCCTCAATAACAGGAAGTGTTGTTCCTGTGATGCGATGGGCAGTTTTTGGGCACCACCCTCTGCAGGGCTTTGCTGTCGGCCACCGAGCAGTTCCCATACCAGGCTGTGATACAGCTGGTCAGGATGCTCTCCATCGCACACCTGTAAAAGTTCACCAGCATAGCTGAAGACAGCTGGTTCTTCTTCAGTGTCCTGAAGAAGAGGCGCTGGTTACCCTTGTCTAGGCTGGAGGTGTTAGAGTTCCAGGACAGGTTCTCCGAGATGGGGGTTCCCAGGAACTTGAAGCTGGTGACTTTGAATTGCGCCACTTTCTCTCAGCAGATCTGAGCCTTTACCCGTGTTCTCGGGGGACATCTGATAGCCGTGGAGCAGGGGATAAGAGCACAAACTCTTTAAGAATAATTAAACCTCAAAATAAAAATCTGCATTTGAATCATTT
>CM065663.1:1770944-1775944 GCA_033220385.1 Triplophysa yarkandensis | reverse complement strand
GGAACAGTGAGTTGTGTGTGAAACACTCATCACTTTTAGTCACTAATGGAACAGTGAGTTGTGTGTGAAAACACTCATCACTTTTAGTCACTAATGGAACAACAAGTTGTGTGTGAAAACACTCATCGCTTTTAGTCACTAATGGAACAGTGAGTTGTGTGTGAAAACACTCATCACTTTTAGTCACTAATGGAACAGTGAGTTGTGTGTGAAAACACTCATCACTTTTAGTCACTAATGGAACAGTGAGTTGTGTGTGAAAACACTCATCACTTTTAGTCACTAATGGAACAGTGAGTTGTGTGTGAAAACACTCATCGCTTTTAGTCACTAATGGAACAACAAGTTGTGTGTGAAAACACTCATCGCTTTTAGTCACTAATGGAACAACGAGTTGTGTGTGAAAACACTCATCACTTTTAGTCACTAATGGAACAGTGAGTTGTGTGTGAAAACACTCATCACTTTTAGTCACTAATGGAACAGTGAGTTGCGCGTGAAAACACTCATCACTTTTAGTCACTAATGGAACAGTGAGTTGTGTGTGAAAACACTCATCACTTTTAGTCACTAATGGAACAGTGAGTTGTGTGTGAAAACACTCATCACTTTTAGTCACTAATGGAACAGTGAGTTGTGTGTGAAAACACTCATCGCTTTTAGTCACTAATGGAACAACGAGTTGTGTGTGAAACACTCATCACTTTTAGTCACTAATGGAACAACGAGTTGTGTGTGAAAACACTCATCACTTTTAGTCACTAATGGAACAACGAGTTGCGCGTGAAAACACTCATCGCTTTTAGTCACTAATGGAACAACGAGTTGTGTGTGAAAACACTCATCGCTTTTAGTCACTAATGGAACAACGAGTTGTGTGTGAAACACTCATCGCTTTTAGTCACTAATGGAACAACGAGTTGCGTGTGAAACACTCATCGCTTTTAGTCACTAATGGAACAACGAGTTGCGCGTGAAAACATTCATCGCTTTTAGTCACTAATGGAACAACGAGTTGCGTGTGAAAACATTCATCGCTTTTAGTCACTAATGGAACAACGAGTTGCGTGTGAAAACATTCATCGCTTTTAGTCACTAATGGAACAACGAGTTGCGCGTGAAAACACTCATCGCTTTTAGTCACTAATGGAACAACGAGTTGCGCGTGAAAACACTCATCGCTTTTAGTCACTAATGGAACAACGAGTTGTGTGTGAAACACTCATCACTTTTAGTCACTAATGGAACAACGAGTTGCGCGTGAAAACACTCATCGCTTTTAGTCACTAATGGAACAACGAGTTGCGCGTGAAAACACTCATCGCTTTTAGTCACTAATGGAACAACGAGTTGCGTGTGAAAACACTCATCACTTTTAGTCACTAATGGAACAACGAGTTGCGTGTGAAAACACTCATCGCTTTTAGTCACTAATGGAACAACGAGTTGCGTGTGAAACACTCATCGCTTTTAGTCACTAATGGAACAACGAGTTGCGCATGAAAACACTCATCGCTTTTAGTCACTAATGGAACAACGAGTTGCGCGTGAAAACACTCATCGCTTTTAGTCACTAATGGAACAACGAGTTGTGTGTGAAACACTCATCACTTTTAGTCACTAATGGAACAACGAGTTGCGTGTGAAACACTCATCACTTTTAGTCACTAATGGAACAACGAGTTGCGCGTGAAAACACTCATCGCTTTTAGTCACTAATGGAACAACGAGTTGTGTGTGAAAACACTCATCACTTTTAGTCACTAATGGAACAACGAGTTGTGTGTGAAAACACTCATCACTTTTAGTCACTAATGGAACAACGAGTTGTGTGTGAAACACTCATCACTTTTAGTCACTAATGGAACAACGAGTTGCGCGTGAAAACACTCATCGCTTTTAGTCACTAATGGAACAACGAGTTGCGTGTGAAAACACTCATCACTTTTAGTCACTAATGGAACAACGAGTTGCGTGTGAAAACACTCATCGCTTTTAGTCACTAATGGAACAACGAGTTGCGTGTGAAAACACTCATCGCTTTTAGTCACTAATGGAACAGTGAGTTGTGTGTGAAACACTCATCGCTTTTAGTCACTAATGGAACAACGAGTTGCGTGTGAAAACACTCATCGCTTTTAGTCACTAATGGAACAGTGAGTTGTGTGTGAAACACTCATCGCTTTTAGTCACTAATGGAACAACGAGTTGCGTGTGAAAACATTCATCGCTTTTAGTCACTAATGGAACAACGAGTTGTGTGTGAAACACTCATCGCTTTTAGTCACTAATGGAACAACGAGTTGTGTGTGAAACACTCATCGCTTTTAGTCACTAATGGAACAACGAGTTGCGTGTGAAAACATTCATCGCTTTTAGTCACTAATGGAACAACGAGTTGTGTGTGAAACACTCATCGCTTTTAGTCACTAATGGAACAACGAGTTGTGTGTGAAAACACTCATCGCTTTTAGTCACTAATGGAACAACGAGTTGTGTGTGAAACACTCATCACTTTTAGTCACTAATGGAACAACGAGTTGCGCGTGAAAACACTCATCGCTTTTAGTCACTAATGGAACAACGAGTTGTGTGTGAAAACATTCATCGCTTTTAGTCACTAATGGAACAACGAGTTGCGTGTGAAAACATTCATCGCTTTTAGTCACTAATGGAACAACGAGTTGTGTGTGAAACACTCATCGCTTTTAGTCACTAATGGAACAACGAGTTGCGCGTGAAAACACTCATCGCTTTTAGTCACTAATGGAACAACGAGTTGCGCGTGAAAACACTCATCACTTTTAGTCACTAATGGAACAACGAGTTGCGTGTGAAAACACTCATCACTTTTAGTCACTAATGGAACAACGAGTTGCGCGTGAAAACACTCATCGCTTTTAGTCACTAATGGAACAACGAGTTGTGTGTGAAAACACTCATCACTTTTAGTCACTAATGGAACAACGAGTTGTGTGTGAAAACACTCATCACTTTTAGTCACTAATGGAACAACGAGTTGCGCGTGAAAACACTCATCGCTTTTAGTCACTAATGGAACAACGAGTTGTGTGTGAAACACTCATCGCTTTTAGTCACTAATGGAACAGTGAGTTGTGTGTGAAAACACTCATCACTTTTAGTCACTAGAGGGGATGGGCTTGTGTCAGAGGGGAGGGGCTTCTGTCAGAGGGGAGGGGCTTCTGTCAGAGGGGACGGGTTCTGTCAGGGGAGGGGCTTCTGTCAGGGGAGGGGCTTCTGTCAGAGGGGAGGGGCTTCTGTCAGGGGAGGGGCTTCTGTCAGAGGGGAGGGGCTTCTGTCAGAGGGGAGGGGCTACTGTCAGGGGAGGGGCTTCTGTCAGAGGGGAGGGGCTACTGTCAGAGGGGAGGGGCTTCTGTCCTGATTGGTTAACGCACGGCGAAATTTCGCCAAAGTTAAATTATTTTCAACTCACGTGATTTTTCCCGTCTGGTGTGAACGCGGCATAACGTTGTTTGCACCTTGTGTAATGATTTACTTTTGCTCATTATTTGGGTGGCACACATATTCTAAATGCCTTCCACAGAATTCAAATTCTAATCTAGATTAATTCCAAATTTACCGTGAGATTAATCTAGATTAAAAAAATATCTCTGCCCGCCACAAATTAATATCTTCTGAGCACTGTGTAACAGCAGCGAGAGTGACAGACAAAAATCAGCGACATTACAACAAAACAGTTCATGTCTTTATTTTACAATGTTTTCTCAGAGAAACAGCTGCTAAAATCCTTGACACTGATTTTAACACAGCTCTGTCTCTCTGTTGACTCTTTGCTTTATTAAAGCCAACCGTGTTGAAGAGTCTTTTCCAATAGTAGAGGAAAACAGTCACTCACATAAACAAAAATCTGCATGCTTTCAACGTCTCAGCCGTTAGACACACCAGCTCCAGACGGGAAACACCGGCTGAAAAAACCACGGGCTGGGCTTTTATTCTCTTATGCATGGAATTCAATTTCTGTCTCTCAAAACCACATTTCCACACCGAGACACACTGAAGTCTGCTCCAGAACTGTTGTAGGTTGAGATTAACTTGATGTTAAAAAAAGAAAAAAAGCAGAATGAAAATATGTTTACATTTTTACATTTTTATATGAACTATGATGTCTTCATTTATTTATTCTATCATTATTATTTGTAGACATCACTTTGTTTGAAAGTTTTGGTCAACTAGACAATGACCGTATGTCCTGGTGTAAAAAATGTAACCCAACATGAAAAAAAACAGTTTTTCAGATAAACGTCCTCTGAGTTTAAGTAACTGGCGGTGTTAAATGTTAAATACTGAAATGCATGAAGCAAGATAATGGATATTCTGGGAAATTAAGAATGAATGTAACCTTTCCTCATACAAAGAGAAAATGAAAACACAGTCATTCTGGATTTCCTGTTTTCTTTAGATATGGATACACAAAAACAACACAAATACCAAAAGCTCAACAAGGACAAAGTCACTTCTATATTTGTTCTGTTTTCTCTCTTCTGTTCATTTCTCTTCATCTTTGGATTCTGTGTGTTAGCTCTTATCAATATGTTTGCTTTGGCCTACCGCTTAATGAATACATGGACATCATTATTTCGGCACAATCTCCTAACAAACTGTATATTAACACAAAGATTCATGATGACAATTAAACATGTTAAATAAGCATAAGTGTGTTCTGATCCCTGACAGGTTTCTATCAATCACATGACACAAGAAACCCATCGCCTTTGAATCACTGGTCACACAAGATGTTTTCTTTGATTATGATGACTTCATCTGCAAACAGAGTCTTGTGAAATATGACACATAAAACTTCTTATGTGTTTATAGTGCTTAATCATTTATTCATCAGAACATGGACAACATAAACATTTGTGAACGGAGGAATGTGAAGAATTTGCACTTTTTTCCTTTCTGTAATATTTGTGTTCATAAATAACAGTCAGAAAAACATTAAACTTTACTTTGACCCT
>CM065663.1:1758041-1765541 GCA_033220385.1 Triplophysa yarkandensis | reverse complement strand
TAACCCTAACCCTAACCCTAACCCTAACCCTAACCCTAACCCTAACCCTAACCCTAACCCTAACCCTAACCCTAACCCTAACCCTAACCCTAACCCTAACCCTAACCCTAACCCTAACCCTAACCCTAACCCTAACCCTAACCCTAACCCTAACCCTAACCCTAACCCTAACCCTAACCCTAACCCTAACCCTAACCCTAACCCTAACCCTAACCCTAACCCTAACCCTAACCCTAACCCTAACCCTAACCCTAACCCTAACCCTAACCCTAACCCTAACCCTAACCCTAACCCTAACCCTAACCCTAACCCTAACCCTAACCCTAACCCTAACCCTAACCCTAACCCTAACCCTAACCCTAACCCTAACCCTAACCCTAACCCTAACCCTAACCCTAACCCTAACCCTAACCCTAACCCTAACCCTAACCCTAACCCTAACCCTAACCCTAACCCTAACCCTAACCCTAACCCTAACCCTAACCCTAACCCTAACCCTAACCCTAACCCTAACCCTAACCCTAACCCTAACCCTAACCCTAACCCTAACCCTAACCCTAACCCTAACCCTAACCCTAACCCTAACCCTAACCCTAACCCTAACCCTAACCCTAACCCTAACCCTAACCCTAACCCTAACCCTAACCCTAACCCTAACCCTAACCCTAACCCTAACCCTAACCCTAACCCTAACCCTAACCCTAACCCTAACCCTAACCCTAACCCTAACCCTAACCCTAACCCTAACCCTAACCCTAACCCTAACCCTAACCCTAACCCTAACCCTAACCCTAACCCTAACCCTAACCCTAACCCTAACCCTAACCCTAACCCTAACCCTAACCCTAACCCTAACCCTAACCCTAACCCTAACCCTAACCCTAACCCTAACCCTAACCCTAACCCTAACCCTAACCCTAACCCTAACCCTAACCCTAACCCTAACCCTAACCCTAACCCTAACCCTAACCCTAACCCTAACCCTAACCCTAACCCTAACCCTAACCCTAACCCTAACCCTAACCCTAACCCTAACCCTAACCCTAACCCTAACCCTAACCCTAACCCTAACCCTAACCCTAACCCTAACCCTAACCCTAACCCTAACCCTAACCCTAACCCTAACCCTAACCCTAACCCTAACCCTAACCCTAACCCTAACCCTAACCCTAACCCTAACCCTAACCCTAACCCTAACCCTAACCCTAACCCTAACCCTAACCCTAACCCTAACCCTAACCCTAACCCTAACCCTAACCCTAACCCTAACCCTAACCCTAACCCTAACCCTAACCCTAACCCTAACCCTAACCCTAACCCTAACCCTAACCCTAACCCTAACCCTAACCCTAACCCTAACCCTAACCCTAACCCTAACCCTAACCCTAACCCTAACCCTAACCCTAACCCTAACCCTAACCCTAACCCTAACCCTAACCCTAACCCTAACCCTAACCCTAACCCTAACCCTAACCCTAACCCTAACCCTAACCCTAACCCTAACCCTAACCCTAACCCTAACCCTAACCCTAACCCTAACCCTAACCCTAACCCTAACCCTAACCCTAACCCTAACCCTAACCCTAACCCTAACCCTAACCCTAACCCTAACCCTAACCCTAACCCTAACCCTAACCCTAACCCTAACCCTAACCCTAACCCTAACCCTAACCCTAACCCTAACCCTAACCCTAACCCTAACCCTAACCCTAACCCTAACCCTAACCCTAACCCTAACCCTAACCCTAACCCTAACCCTAACCCTAACCCTAACCCTAACCCTAACCCTAACCCTAACCCTAACCCTAACCCTAACCCTAACCCTAACCCTAACCCTAACCCTAACCCTAACCCTAACCCTAACCCTAACCCTAACCCTAACCCTAACCCTAACCCTAACCCTAACCCTAACCCTAACCCTAACCCTAACCCTAACCCTAACCCTAACCCTAACCCTAACCCTAACCCTAACCCTAACCCTAACCCTAACCCTAACCCTAACCCTAACCCTAACCCTAACCCTAACCCTAACCCTAACCCTAACCCTAACCCTAACCCTAACCCTAACCCTAACCCTAACCCTAACCCTAACCCTAACCCTAACCCTAACCCTAACCCTAACCCTAACCCTAACCCTAACCCTAACCCTAACCCTAACCCTAACCCTAACCCTAACCCTAACCCTAACCCTAACCCTAACCCTAACCCTAACCCTAACCCTAACCCTAACCCTAACCCTAACCCTAACCCTAACCCTAACCCTAACCCTAACCCTAACCCTAACCCTAACCCTAACCCTAACCCTAACCCTAACCCTAACCCTAACCCTAACCCTAACCCTAACCCTAACCCTAACCCTAACCCTAACCCTAACCCTAACCCTAACCCTAACCCTAACCCTAACCCTAACCCTAACCCTAACCCTAACCCTAACCCTAACCCTAACCCTAACCCTAACCCTAACCCTAACCCTAACCCTAACCCTAACCCTAACCCTAACCCTAACCCTAACCCTAACCCTAACCCTAACCCTAACCCTAACCCTAACCCTAACCCTAACCCTAACCCTAACCCTAACCCTAACCCTAACCCTAACCCTAACCCTAACCCTAACCCTAACCCTAACCCTAACCCTAACCCTAACCCTAACCCTAACCCTAACCCTAACCCTAACCCTAACCCTAACCCTAACCCTAACCCTAACCCTAACCCTAACCCTAACCCTAACCCTAACCCTAACCCTAACCCTAACCCTAACCCTAACCCTAACCCTAACCCTAACCCTAACCCTAACCCTAACCCTAACCCTAACCCTAACCCTAACCCTAACCCTAACCCTAACCCTAACCCTAACCCTAACCCTAACCCTAACCCTAACCCTAACCCTAACCCTAACCCTAACCCTAACCCTAACCCTAACCCTAACCCTAACCCTAACCCTAACCCTAACCCTAACCCTAACCCTAACCCTAACCCTAACCCTAACCCTAACCCTAACCCTAACCCTAACCCTAACCCTAACCCTAACCCTAACCCTAACCCTAACCCTAACCCTAACCCTAACCCTAACCCTAACCCTAACCCTAACCCTAACCCTAACCCTAACCCTAACCCTAACCCTAACCCTAACCCTAACCCTAACCCTAACCCTAACCCTAACCCTAACCCTAACCCTAACCCTAACCCTAACCCTAACCCTAACCCTAACCCTAACCCTAACCCTAACCCTAACCCTAACCCTAACCCTAACCCTAACCCTAACCCTAACCCTAACCCTAACCCTAACCCTAACCCTAACCCTAACCCTAACCCTAACCCTAACCCTAACCCTAACCCTAACCCTAACCCTAACCCTAACCCTAACCCTAACCCTAACCCTAACCCTAACCCTAACCCTAACCCTAACCCTAACCCTAACCCTAACCCTAACCCTAACCCTAACCCTAACCCTAACCCTAACCCTAACCCTAACCCTAACCCTAACCCTAACCCTAACCCTAACCCTAACCCTAACCCTAACCCTAACCCTAACCCTAACCCTAACCCTAACCCTAACCCTAACCCTAACCCTAACCCTAACCCTAACCCTAACCCTAACCCTAACCCTAACCCTAACCCTAACCCTAACCCTAACCCTAACCCTAACCCTAACCCTAACCCTAACCCTAACCCTAACCCTAACCCTAACCCTAACCCTAACCCTAACCCTAACCCTAACCCTAACCCTAACCCTAACCCTAACCCTAACCCTAACCCTAACCCTAACCCTAACCCTAACCCTAACCCTAACCCTAACCCTAACCCTAACCCTAACCCTAACCCTAACCCTAACCCTAACCCTAACCCTAACCCTAACCCTAACCCTAACCCTAACCCTAACCCTAACCCTAACCCTAACCCTAACCCTAACCCTAACCCTAACCCTAACCCTAACCCTAACCCTAACCCTAACCCTAACCCTAACCCTAACCCTAACCCTAACCCTAACCCTAACCCTAACCCTAACCCTAACCCTAACCCTAACCCTAACCCTAACCCTAACCCTAACCCTAACCCTAACCCTAACCCTAACCCTAACCCTAACCCTAACCCTAACCCTAACCCTAACCCTAACCCTAACCCTAACCCTAACCCTAACCCTAACCCTAACCCTAACCCTAACCCTAACCCTAACCCTAACCCTAACCCTAACCCTAACCCTAACCCTAACCCTAACCCTAACCCTAACCCTAACCCTAACCCTAACCCTAACCCTAACCCTAACCCTAACCCTAACCCTAACCCTAACCCTAACCCTAACCCTAACCCTAACCCTAACCCTAACCCTAACCCTAACCCTAACCCTAACCCTAACCCTAACCCTAACCCTAACCCTAACCCTAACCCTAACCCTAACCCTAACCCTAACCCTAACCCTAACCCTAACCCTAACCCTAACCCTAACCCTAACCCTAACCCTAACCCTAACCCTAACCCTAACCCTAACCCTAACCCTAACCCTAACCCTAACCCTAACCCTAACCCTAACCCTAACCCTAACCCTAACCCTAACCCTAACCCTAACCCTAACCCTAACCCTAACCCTAACCCTAACCCTAACCCTAACCCTAACCCTAACCCTAACCCTAACCCTAACCCTAACCCTAACCCTAACCCTAACCCTAACCCTAACCCTAACCCTAACCCTAACCCTAACCCTAACCCTAACCCTAACCCTAACCCTAACCCTAACCCTAACCCTAACCCTAACCCTAACCCTAACCCTAACCCTAACCCTAACCCTAACCCTAACCCTAACCCTAACCCTAACCCTAACCCTAACCCTAACCCTAACCCTAACCCTAACCCTAACCCTAACCCTAACCCTAACCCTAACCCTAACCCTAACCCTAACCCTAACCCTAACCCTAACCCTAACCCTAACCCTAACCCTAACCCTAACCCTAACCCTAACCCTAACCCTAACCCTAACCCTAACCCTAACCCTAACCCTAACCCTAACCCTAACCCTAACCCTAACCCTAACCCTAACCCTAACCCTAACCCTAACCCTAACCCTAACCCTAACCCTAACCCTAACCCTAACCCTAACCCTAACCCTAACCCTAACCCTAACCCTAACCCTAACCCTAACCCTAACCCTAACCCTAACCCTAACCCTAACCCTAACCCTAACCCTAACCCTAACCCTAACCCTAACCCTAACCCTAACCCTAACCCTAACCCTAACCCTAACCCTAACCCTAACCCTAACCCTAACCCTAACCCTAACCCTAACCCTAACCCTAACCCTAACCCTAACCCTAACCCTAACCCTAACCCTAACCCTAACCCTAACCCTAACCCTAACCCTAACCCTAACCCTAACCCTAACCCTAACCCTAACCCTAACCCTAACCCTAACCCTAACCCTAACCCTAACCCTAACCCTAACCCTAACCCTAACCCTAACCCTAACCCTAACCCTAACCCTAACCCTAACCCTAACCCTAACCCTAACCCTAACCCTAACCCTAACCCTAACCCTAACCCTAACCCTAACCCTAACCCTAACCCTAACCCTAACCCTAACCCTAACCCTAACCCTAACCCTAACCCTAACCCTAACCCTAACCCTAACCCTAACCCTAACCCTAACCCTAACCCTAACCCTAACCCTAACCCTAACCCTAACCCTAACCCTAACCCTAACCCTAACCCTAACCCTAACCCTAACCCTAACCCTAACCCTAACCCTAACCCTAACCCTAACCCTAACCCTAACCCTAACCCTAACCCTAACCCTAACCCTAACCCTAACCTAACCCTAACCCTAACCCTAACCCTAACCCTAACCCTAACCCTAACCCTAACCCTAACCCTAACCCTAACCTAACCCTAACCCTAACCCTAACCCTAACCCTAACCCTAACCCTAACCCTAACCCTAACCCTAACCCTAACCCTAACCTAACCCTAACCCTAACCCTAACCCTAACCCTAACCCTAACCCTAACCCTAACCCTAACCCTAACCTAACCCTAACCCTAACCCTAACCCTAACCCTAACCCTAACCCTAACCCTAACCCTAACCCTAACCCTAACCCTAACCCTAACCTAACCCTAACCCTAACCCTAACCCTAACCCTAACCTAACCCTAACCCTAACCCTAACCCTAACCCCTAACCCTAACCCTAACCCTAACCCTAACCCTAACCCTAACCTAACCCTAACCCTAACCCTAACCCTAACCTAACCCTAACCCTAACCCTAACCCTAACCCTAACCTAACCCTAACCCTAACCCTAACCCTAACCCTAACCCTTACCCTAACCCTAACCCTAACCCTAACCTAACCCTAACCCTAACCCTAACCCTAACCCTAACCTAACCCTAACCCTAACCCTAACCCTAACCCAACCCTAACCCTAACCCTAGCCCTAACCCTAACCCTAACCCTAACCCTAACCCTAACCCTAACCCTAACCCTAACCCTAACCTAACCCTAACCTAACCCTAACCCTAACCCTAACCCTAACCCTAACCCTAACCTAACCCTAACCTAACCCTAACCTAACCCTAACCCTAACCCTAACCCTAACCCTAACCCTAACCTAACCCTAACCCTAACCCTAACCCTAACCCTAACCCTAACCCCTAACCCTAACCCTAACCCTAACCCTAACCCTAACCCTAACCTAACCCTAACCCTAACCCTAACCCTAACCTAACCCTAACCCTAACCCTAACCCTAACCCTAACCTAACCCTAACCCTAACCCTAACCCTAACCCCTAACCCTAACCCTAACCCTAACCCTAACCCTAACCCTAACCTAACCCTAACCCTAACCCTAACCCTAACCCTAACCTAACCCTAACCCTAACCCTAACCCTAACCCTAACCTAACCCTAACCCTAACCCTAACCCTAACCCTTACCCTAACCCTAACCCTAACCTAACCCTAACCCTAACCCTAACCCTAACCCTAACCTAACCCTAACCCTAACCCTAACCCTAACCCTTACCCTAACCCTAACCCTAACCTAACCCTAACCCTAACCCTAACCCTAACCCTAACCTAACCCTAACCCTAACCCTAACCCTAACCCAACCCTAACCCTAACCCTAGCCTGTGTTTGTGTCCGTGTGTGTGCGTGCGTGCGTGTGTGTGTGTGTGTGTGTACACTCTGGAGGGGTTAAATGCTTAACCGGAATTCTTAGTATGGCCAACCACATTTGCTTGTCACATCACTATTGATGGGAGAAACTAAAGTTTTCGAAGCTTTGAATTAATTCATTCAGGAATCGATAAAAAACACTTCATGTTGGTGTCACCTAAACCAAATTCAATTTGACAGATTGTACATATATGAAATGTTTTAAATATAAATTAGACATTACAATGCTGGTAAAACCATTTGTGTTGGATTTGTTTGAATCAAACTGAAAACTTGATTCAGTAAATAAAATGAACTTCAAATAACACTTAACATGATAATGATGAGATAAAAATATAAA
>CM065663.1:1720541-1753041 GCA_033220385.1 Triplophysa yarkandensis | reverse complement strand
TAATAATCTCTATCTGTCTTAGACGCTTAGGTCTCTTGCTGACACAAACAGCTTTAGATACAGTTGGGGGCAGGCGTGGCCTGGTGGTTTGAGTGTTGTACTCGTGATCCCGAGGTCGCTGGTTCCATACTCCAAACCAGCAGGGAGACCATGACTGCGGTGAGTCCCTTGAGCAAGGCACCTTTCCCCACAACTACTCCCCGGGCGCCGCAGCATGGCTGCCCACTGCTCCGGGTGTGTCTTAACAGTGTGTGCGTATTCAAGTTGTGTGTGTGTTCACTTACTGTTTGTGTTCACTAGGATATGATAAATGGAAAGCACAAATTCCAAGTATGGGACACCATACCAAATGTCATGTCACTTCATTCATTTAAAGGATCCTACTTTCCCTAGTTTTCAAGTGTTGATGATGTGTTTTGGGTGCTCAACAATTTGACTTTCAAACACACCTTATATGTGACCTGTAACTTACACCGTTGGTCTGAAATAATATTATTGGTCAAGGGCTGCATGATATATGAAAAACCATAGACGCAGAGACTTGCAATTTATGGCAGGTTGGCCAAATTTGACCACTCAGATGTGGCATTGCTTGCTTTATACCCGCCTCCCAAGTGCTCTAGATTCTGATCAATCGATTGCATTTTAAATTTATTTTCCCTGCTTTTGCGACAAGTTTTTCTTATAATCATATAATCTTTGCATGTTAGAAATTTAATGCACAGTAATGTTATATTGTGAGAATCTATCAGGGCAGTTGTTAAACTAAATACCTGCAGTATACTGCGAAGCATAATGGATGTTATACTGTAGTAATTGCGAAATTAAATGTGCGTTGCTATTGATAAAAGACAAAATTTAGTTTTCAGCTATCGCGCATTGTCCGTGCACACAGAATCAGAATGTAAAATCCTAACCTGAGCTCTCCTTCACATGTTCTACTCTAAAACATATTAACAGAACAATACTTAAAATGTTCTATATAAGCAAGAATCCTTGTAAGAGTTGGTGGTTTTGTGTACGTTAAGCTACATGTTACAGTTTATCAGTTCCATATATCGGTATAAGGAATCTGTATTAAAGTAGCAGCAGCTTACTAAGCTAACTGATGTTTTTTTTTTTATCATATGACATGACCGAAAACGCTTACTGATAACAATGGATGTGCATTCTTTTATGCATTTCATTCACAAAAAAGTAGCATACAATAATTTAGTTGATGAAGATGTGCATTAACTATGGTAAGTGTTGAAAGAGAGTTTATGTATTAAAAATTAAAATCATTAACTCAATCATAAACAATGATTTGTATTAATTTTTATTGATTTATTAAATGCATTCAACTGTCTGTTTTTTTCATCACCCCCTCAACTCTGCAATACAAACCGTAGACCTTGGTAATATCAGTGGGAAAATCATTTCTCTTGGCACGTGTTTCATTGCAAGACATATTGTTATCGCAACATTCGACAGTAATATTGTTTGAATCCCTAGAGCAGAGGACCATTTACCCCAACAGCTCTGTGGGCGCCGCAGCATGACAGACCACTGCTCTGTCAGTGTGTACACTAACTGTGTGTGTGCACTTCTATTTACATTTAGACAATTAATAGACGGTTTTATCTGTGGCCGCCAAGATCTCCATGAGACGCCCTGGCCAACCTGGCAGCATGGCGGAGCAGAAAGACTTGTTGACGATTGGACGCTCGGTCTTGGAAATTTAATTTAAAGCAAACGTATTAATGGTGCAGACGGATTACAATGTACACAATAAATTAAGTTATCCTCATGAATTAAAATAGTTTGCAGCGGCAACACTCCTTTGCGTTCTCTGTTGGGTGCACGCCTGCATGCAAACACTGAGTAAATGCTCATCAAAAACTCCAAAAACTTTCTGACACCTTAATTCACAAATAATTTTTTATGTACCTGTACGCACACAGGTACACCTCATTTATAATGGCAGGGATTAGTTTATACTCCATTTTGCTTAGGAACTAATGTGGCCAGAACCTGCTGTGTATTGTGGAGGTGATTGATGGTTGATAATTCAAGTTGAATAGAGGCGTTATGATGGGTCTTTGGATTTGCGAAAATTACTAGAAGTTCAGTTTTAATGCAGTTAAGCTGTAGGGGATGGTTCTTCAACCAGAACCAACACCCTGTGATTATCAGAATGAATTGCAAGGTGGAGCTGCATGTCGTCGTCTGCATAATAGTGATTGGAGAAGTCATGCTTTCGAATTAAAGATCCCAATGATGTCATGCAGATGGAGAGGGATCCTCTTGAATAGGTAAATGCAGAGCACAAATTCAAAGTATGGGAAGGTTCATATTGCAATCCGAGGCATGCTAATGTCTTCATGTGTAATCCATGTGTAATAGTTTTTTTATCAATTATATAAGGTATAACATGAGTCTGTTGCTTCCACTTAAGCAGCTTAGATTGATACTGGTTACAAAAACAGAAATAACTGTAGTGTTAGTTCTGCCTTATTCAGACCAGGAGCTTTCCATAACTTTCTTTTTCTGTGAAGTTTGAGCTTTGTAATTTTGCAACTGTTGTTTATGTTCAAACAGCTACATCAAACATGAATAAAATGATAAAGTAGACCTAATAAATATACTTTAACATGACTTAGTTTTCTTAAGATGACTATGTTCAAAGGATGGATATACAAGAAAACGATTTTAAACAACACTTTATCTGCTTAAGATGAACAAAATATTCAGATAAAGCTCTCCTGTTTTAGTATCATTAAAAACTTCACGTGTTATTAAAATAAAAATATGTCATGAATTTCATGAGCTGTGGTTTTTGGGTGCGATAGAGATGTATTCCTTAATCCTGTTTTTTATACACATGAAATTCATTGTAGTAGTTTTTCTCTCTCTCTCTCTCTTTCCGTATGTGTCTGTATTGTCTTTCTAAAGCTCTGCCCTGCATTTACATTAATTCCCTCACTCTCACTCCCTTTGTCCTGAGGTCTTGTCTCTCTGTTGGTTTCCAGTGGATCTTTTTCTAATGGTGGTCAGTCGAGTCGGGCCCCAGGGCCTGGATACATGTTACTCTCTAGGGCCAGCCGTGTGGAACGCTTACACAATAGTTTTTATTCCATTGAGCAGCGGCCTGTTCTCCAGCAGAGCCCTGCGCTTCTATCTCTGGGTGAGTGACGGACAGACGAGTGAATAGGACTTTATTTTTTACATTTACATTTATTTATTTGGCAGATGCTTTTGTCTGATGCTGATTTTATCACACCGTTCCACAAATTTGTTAATTCTGTCTCATTCCACCACATTTTAATACATTTGCATAGCTTCTGCAGGGCCGTAAACTGTGGTCTTAAAAGTCCCTTATCTTTGTTATTAGTATCCATGAGAAGAGTAGACATTGTTGTCTTTATAGAACTTCTCCATTTTGTTTGGATTTCTTTTAAAGCTGCATTACAGAAAACCCAATTTTATTAGAAAATGGTCTGGATCATTTGTGTTAAAGGATTTCTGCTATTGGTATTTTCATAAACACTGTGCAAAGCAGTGCTGTGTGTTGTTCTGAGCATTTTCCAATGGCCCCTTTCATTAGAAAGCATTTCCATCCGCAGGACTGCAGCACTGAATGCCTGTTGTTTTGGGGTTTAGAGACTGTTGTGCCTGACAATCCCCGAGATCAGCAATTACACCAAAAACATAAATGACCTTCCTGCTGAAAACATTATTTCGCATGATCATTCTTTAGTTTTTTACAACATCTGACAAAATTAATTCTGCAGTCGTTGCTCATAGACAGAAAAGGATTTTACAAAAATAACATCATGTCTTTGGCGATGATTGTTTTACTTAACACACTATTGCACTCATACTTGTAAATCGTTCATTACTACAGTCAAGAAGTAATTTTTGTTTCAGTATACAAACAATTTCCTGTTGTTTAAATATGAACTCAACAACATTCAAGGGCACTTAAAAGGGATAACACTACTTTTGGTTTTGCATCATGAATAGAATCAGTGAAAATATCTTGGAAACTCAAATTATTTGGGCATTAATGTCATTTATCTGAGACTCAGAATGTGCAGAAATGTTATATTGTGTATGCCTCATATCGTGTCACTCCATTACATCTCTTCTATTTCATTTATTTGCTTATCTATCAGCGCCCCTCTAAAATATGTAATCCACAGGTATATTACGTGCATTCACTAATGTGAGGCGTTCATAAAATTATTTAAAATTAAGGTCTTGCACGTTGTTCCCGTATGCCAAGGGAGTAAGACTGCAAAATACTAGATATATTAGGGAGATATGGCTAAGGTACCACCAAGTTTTTGTGGAACCGGCTTTTAATTTGGTAGTGCAAGAGTCGAGAGGCAAAGCAAAATACACACAAACACATACACTATAATTACATCTTTACATGGTGAATACATTAACAAAATCAATACAAATATATTTACATTTATTCATTAGGCAGATAAATACATACAAATAATTCTTTATGAATTCATTGTTGTTTTAGTTTATACTTGCTCTCTTTCAACACTTTTCCATGTTTAAAGCAACATCTTCAACACATGGCAAATAACTGTTATTGGGGACGTCATGTGTTTTTTATTTAATGAACATAAACACAGATCTTTATAATGCTTCTACCACTTAAAGACATATTATACATATATATCCACACACAGACATATATATATATATACATCGTTATCGGCGTTAACGTGAGATTCTTTATCTCGCGATAAAAAAAATATCGTAGTTAATCTATTTTCAAAGTTGGGTTGGGAGCACAGTCCTGGGAATTATGTCATATTAACGGCAACAGCAATTTTCAAAATATTACCATTACTGGTGCAAATGTAATAAGTGAGTAAAATCTGTCATCTACGCTCTGTGCGCTCAGACAAAGTCGGGAAAATGGTGAGAGAGAAAGTATATATTAGATTAGATTAGATTGGAACTTTATTGTCATTGCACATGTAAGTTACAAGGCAACGAAATGCAGTTAGCATCTAACCAGAAGTGCAATAAGCAGTAAATACAGAATATATGGGTAATATGTTCAATAATTATACAGAATAGATAAGTATAGACATAATTTACAGATTTAAAATACTCAGCAGATACACAGGCAGGTGTGCTATGAACATCCTATACATTATGTAAAGTGTATGTACACTATAGACAGAACTATAGACATAATTTACAGTATTGCAGTGGATGGTAAAGTGCATTTGGAATATTACAGTGTGCGGATGGATTGTCCAGTGTTACTGAGTGAACAGTAGTGCATGTAACAACTGGTTATTGTGATGAGTATTTAAATAAATAAATAATAAGCAGGTGTAGTGTTGTAGAGGGGGGGGTCTGTGTGTAAGGTGGGGGGGGGGGTTTAGGGGTGTCAGAGGTCAGTAAGGAGTCAGCTTTAGGGAAAAAGATGTTCCTTAATCTTGTTGTCCTTGTCCGGAGGGTCCTGAAGCGCCTCCCGGAGGGCAGGAGGGTAAATAGTCTGTGGTCAGGGTGAGACGAGTCCTCGACGAAGACAGCGCTTCCTCTGGATGTCCTCAATTACAGGAAGTGTTGTTCCTGTGATGCGATGGGCAGTTTTTGGGCACCACCCTCTGCAGGGCTTTGCAGTCAGCCACTGAGCAGTTCCCATACCAGGCTGTGATACAGCTGGTCAGGATGCTCTCCATCGCACACCTGTAAAAGTTCATCAGGATGGCTGAAGACAGCTGGTTCTTCTTGGAATATCTTCTTCAGCTGGTTTCTTAATTTTTGACAGCACTAGTACTAACTTAAATCATGAACAATTTGTTAATCATGTTTGGATGTAAGTTTTTTTGCCATACCCCAAGACTCTGGCAACACTACACTACAAGTGCTGGGGCCAGCAACTATATCACAGCAGGGTGACCTCAAATGTTAGTCTAGAGCCCTGGGGCCTCATTTATAAAGCTTGCGTACGCACAAAACGGAGCTGAAAACATGCGTACGCCAGTTCCTGCGCAAAAGTTGGGATTTATAAAGAAAAACTTGACGTGAAAATATGCGCACCTTCACGCAAACTCTGACCCATGCGTACGCACATTATGAAGACAAAGCAGTTTGGCGACACTGATGGGGAGTTGAGGAACTGACTGCGGATGAAGGGAATTAACCCTTTGCAAAATGGCAAAAAGGTCCCGGTTACAACAAAAATACAAATAACATTAAATCACCATTATGGGTCCTAAAGAAACATACATGCATGTTTAGTTTAAAGACATAAAAGGAAATAAATGCTGAGAGTACATAAATGTTTCTTTCACTTCCATTCTTGAATGGATGTACGCCTTTCACTCATTATGTGATTAATGTGATAAGTTGTAAATGA
This sequence comes from Triplophysa yarkandensis, assembly GCA_033220385.1. Lineage (NCBI taxonomy): Eukaryota > Metazoa > Chordata > Actinopteri > Cypriniformes > Nemacheilidae > Triplophysa > Triplophysa yarkandensis. The sequence continues at coordinate 1,746,659 of CM065663.1, read as the reverse complement.
TTAAATATGATCTCTGAAAACATAAGAAGTCTAACGCAGCAACACTTCAATGCATATTGTATGATGGATAAGCTGGCACTGCTGGCAGATTATGCCAATGGCAGACTTCAGAGGGACCCACAACACCAGCATGAAGAGCCTGACCCCCCCTCCAAACAAGAAGGACATCATCAGGGAGCAAGACTCCGTCAGGGAGTAATGCGCAGTTTGTGAAGAACAACAGTGCAAAGCTTCATTTTTAAACTAAATCCTTTAATGTAGATGCAATGTCACCCAGCTCAACCCTTATTTGCTTACGCTCATCTGCGATGACAGTAATTGCATTATTTGGGTCTGCAGTACAGCCTCACTCAGCACCCGTCCACTTCCAGCTGTGCCACACGGTCGGGACTCACTTGTGCTGGGGACCTCGGGAAACTCCAGAGCCCCTGCAGACTCTGCTCTGGGAGTTTCATCACACTGCTCTCACGCAGACTCTGCAAGAATAAGGACTTATCCATTAATTAAAAATGTATTTTATTTAATTGAGCACGCAAGCAATAAAGTTATTTACCAGGTTCCCCTGTATCAGCACATGTGTGTGTCTCTCAGACACAATGCCACACACACTGGGTTGGCAGAGAATCGGGGGCACCTTTGCCCTCACCAGTCGCCCACACATTCTGTCAGTGAGAGACAAACCGTTTCTTTATTCCCATCTTAAGATCGGACCACTTCTCTTTTATATCTGGATCGTCATGTTTACCACAGCAGTGATATGTGTCCACTCTGAATATTATTTTTATTAGTAATTCCATCAAATAAAATAACCTTTCTTTCATCCTCCTCACTCACAAGAATCTCTAGTTCTGCCTTGCTCTCCATTTCTGTCATGATTTTGTTTTAAAAACACATATTTTTATATTTCCTCGCTCTCTTTTTAATATGCATGGCCAATGGGCTCATTTGCATTGTCTATATATGGTTAAATGTGGGCGTATAGAGGGCGGTACAAGAGATTTTTTTGCGTGCACAAATTATCCGGTAGGTTGTGATTTATAAAGTGAAAATTGCGTGCAGGTGTGCGTACGCATGCTTTTATAAATCTGAATACTCTTTTTGGCTTTTGTGCGTACGTAGAGTTTTAGTAAGGATCCTACGCACATTTTTATAAATGAGGCCCCTGGTCAGGCTGCTGTGATGTTTGAATGTTTGTCTCTGTTGTGTTGTTACATGTAGATTTTGTTTGATTTCTGACAGCTAAAGCAGATGAAGGAGTTGGAGCAGGAGAAAGATTCCTTGTTGGCCGGGCTCGATGTTTTGGATCGAGCGAGAGAATGGTACCAGACCCAGATCCACAACGTTATTGAGACACAGAGACATGTTGGCCAGAGTCACTCCACTGTACGTCCACATCTGAATCAATTTGGTTTTTCTAACACAATAATTAATTAAAAAAATGTAATGGGATGTTACTTTAGTAAAGACAGACCCCCATGGAATTTCTGTGTATGCATTCATTTCACTAATAGATGAATATACATAATGATTACTTTTTTACACCATACTTTAATTCAAACTCTGATCAAACTTATATATCTGTGATTTTCAAGTAATTCTAAAGACTTTAAATAACTTTCTAATGTTTATTTGATCAGAGCTGTTGCTTAACCCTGTATGACAGACCAGATGTGCAGTGAAGGGTTTAGTTACTGTTTGTACTGTTAATGTGTGTTAATAGTTTACAAACATTTCCATTAGACATAGTAAGTGAAGTACCACCACACAGTATTAACAAATAATGTTCAAATAACATTTAGGATTCAGGGAATATGTGCAAAAAGCTGTTGTATTTTATTACATTCAGATGTTGTTTTATGTTATGTCATTAGGTATTTTTGACTGGATCGTGTCAAAATCGGATAGATGTTCTTCTTCCCAAACTTCAGGATGTCACTCGCTGCCTCAGTGATTTGATTTCCTTTCAAGCGACGGTCAGTATGAAATAATGAACTAACAGAGTTGTTATTTTAAGGCATGTCTTGAAGTAAACTCTTAATAAGAACTTAAGTTGAGTTTTGTTAATTTTTTGTTGTTAATGAAGGTTTTTAATAGCTGAATATACATAGCTTCCATAGGTATCCCAGACGTTTTTTTATGTTTTTATTGTGACTATATTTTAACTGGATTGTGTTTGTGGTGTAGATGGTCATGTGGTTGAATTTGTTTAATCAGCCAGGAGAACACCTGTTGTCCACCTTCCGACATAACTCATTAACATTTTTGAGGGAAGTCATGGCCTAGTGGTTGAAGAATTTGACTTCTTGCTCTAGGGTTGCGGGATCAAATCCCGGGTTGGCAATACCATGACTTAGGTGCCCTTGAGCAAGTCACCGAACCCCCAACTGCTACCCGGGCGCCGCAGTATAAATGGCTTCCCACTGCTCCTGGTGTGTGTTCACGGTTGGTGTCGGTGTTCACTACTGTGTGTGTGCACTTTGGATGAATTAAATGCAGAGCACGAATTCTGTTAATGGGTCACCATACTTTGCTGTATGTCACGTAACTTCACTTCGTTCTTGGATACGCATTTGTCAGACAGGATTTAAACTTTACTGGCTAAGAGCCTTTTCTCAAAGAAATCAGGACAGAAGTGGTTAAAATTGGAAATAAAAAGGTAGGTAGAAAGATAGATAGGTAGGTAGGTTGGAATCTCTGCCAATAGTCTTTTTATCAGAGTTGTTGTGTTTTCATTATTCCAGAACTGAGACCCAATGAATAATAATCAGTATCATAATGTATCTCTTCTGTCATTCAGACGTTCCCATCTGTGAGCTCTGCAATTATTTCTCCTCTTGCTTCCGTTGCCACATCTCCTCAGGCAATCCAGATCCTTAAAGAGCAGAATCGACTCCTCACACAGGTCAGACATAAAAACATCAATTTTCCAGTGTTTACAAAATAAAACAAAAAAAACAAAGTAGAATTGTATTTTAAATTCCAATTGTTAGACTTTTGCATAGACATCTATTACATTTGTCAAACAGATCATTTGTATTAAATGTGTATTTTTCAACAATTCCATGTAATAAATGTAATCCTTTACACAATGGCAAGACCTTGAAGATGCTTAATTGAAAGCTTATCATGATATCTCAAATGGTGCCATGGTGAAGTCCTAAAAAAAAGTCCAAAGGACACAGAAAGTGTCTCATATCTGTTGAATATGTAAAGGTGTTTTGATCAAGCTTGAGCCTTTTGGTTGTGGGGTCTGATCATGTTCATGTGGCTATTACAAGTACACACCAAATAACTGCAAAATTGTAACCTAAAACAAATAAAAGCAAAAAAAGCCATTGTTTACATTGGAAAGGCACAAGTCCAAACATGGATGGATGCAGTGACACCTATGTAATGCAGTCAGTTAAAGGTTTTCCAGAGTTGTAAATAAACTTAGAACATGGCACACCACATCCAAATCAAGGACAAGAACTGACCAAATAATGATAGAAAATAATGCATTAATATTTACATCTGTTTTGTGACGGTCACAATGTTTCTTAATACTTAAATAAGGGCTGTTTAATCAATTGTTTTGAATGTTATCAGAAAAGAAAAAATTTCTGATATATAAAAAATTAAATGCTTTATTAAGTGATTAATAAATATGTTTGATTAGCTTAAAAAAAATAAGATCCACATTTTTGCTTCCCCAGGAAGTGAGCGAGAAGAGCGATCGGATCACTCAGCTGGAGCAAGAGAAATCTGCTCTGATCAAACAGTTGTTTGAGGCTCGTGCTCGCAATGCTCCCGACAACAGCATACTTGACTCTACCTTCATCTAAATATCTGAACTCCAGAACACACTCCATAATACGTGTGAATACTCCAGCAGTGGCTTGCCGTTAAAAAGATGGAACTGATAAACTCCTTCAGACGATTCAAAATACTTGTCAAGATCAGTTTTTCTATAATGCTTTCTCAGTCTTTCTCTGTTGCAAAGCAATACCACAATTGTGAACACTCCAAAACGCGTTATTAAATGTTATTACATCTACATCGTTAAATCAAACATTTCTGAAGAGACAATATATGAACTGTTATTTAACCAGTAAACATGATTCCCTTCAGGTGTATCTGAACACATTTTTTTGTGGTTAAAAGTAAATGATCTCATTTTGAACTTTGGGACTTTGGGTTTCAAATAAAATGACAATTTGTATTTTATCTTATATTAATGTGTTCATGTCAGGTAACAGACATTGAGATAAATGAGTTACACAAAGACAGTCTGGAAAATTCCTACAATTCTTATAATAGCTTATACTGCGTGACTAATGGTTTTCCCGAGAGAATTTCAGATCTATATAATCCTGATTTTAAAGTTCTGTTTTTATTTCCCCCTCTTCATCTAGAAGCTATTCGGGTAATTATTAAGCTGTTAGCTGGGTCCTTTTTAACTTTCAGACCGCTCTGTGTGGTGGTAAGAAAACAATCCAACATGTAATCTACAAAGATCAAAATGTTTTTACTTTAATAAAAACGAGTTGGTTATTTGTTGTATGTGTTTGAATCTCAGACACTTTGGTCTTGGAATTACACATTCTCAAATTCACATGATGGTAGAAACACTGAATCAATACATGTCTTTAGAAAATAATAATGAATAATTTTAATACCAAACTCCAAAACTTATTCAAATCAACACAATTTTTAAATGTGAATTTGTATATAATCAAAAGAAAATCAAACTGTGTTCTTTAAAGAATAGCAGAATTGACAACAGAGGATTATAATATTTCTCTCTTAGACCCTTGGCGTGAGACATAAACATAGGACTTCTTAAACCCATCTAAATCTTAGAAATCTGTTTAACATATGCACTCAGTAATAAATATTCTGTTGGTCTTATACCGTTCAAATGTTTGGGCAGTGTTACTAACTAAAACAGGAAGTTCTTGTTGACCAGTGTTAGATAAGTATCTCGTCTTCCAAAGTATTGTAATTCTGGATACACACCTGCCAAGACCTGTAAGCACAAATAATTCTGACAACACAACTCTGTCAAACAAAGAGGAATGTTATGTTATATTAAAGATATTTCGGTCTTGATTTTAACTGCATTATACAGTTTTTATAAAGAAATGTGTATGTGAATCAATGAAAATATGCTAACTATTTTAGTAATGACAAACAAGCTGGTTACTTTACATATAAAATGTTAATTTTTATAAACTACATGAAACATTTAATTATTTTGCCATAAATCATGTTTATATTCAGATGATTATGGTAACAAAAAATTGTGTTTTGTTTGAAATTAATTATAAACAACAAAAGAAAAAGCCAAATGTGTTTTTACAGAACTCAACCACGTAACAAATGACACTTTGTTACATTGTATTTCAGAAGTATACTTATGTTGGGGTTGCATCAGTTGTTTACTACCAAATTTCCGTCAGGAGCCAATGGCGAGTTGCATCATTGCCAATCAGTGGTAAAAATGTCCTTTAAACAAAGGACATCTTCTTAAATTAAACTATTTCTCAACTAAGGCCTAATCCGTAAACTAGTTATTCAGAGAGACATTATAATGTTTTTATGTAAAGTATATGCAAACAGTTCTTTTATGGTGATATTTTCTACACTGGCCTTCTATGGAATACTTTGCTTTGATTGGCGCATGAAACTCCCCAATGTGTTGAGTAATAGAAGTAAAGCTGTCGTCTCTACCTTCAGTTCAAAATGAGGAATCAGCACTAGTTCATCAAAGTTAACCTAATACTTTGGACCTGGACTACGCATATTAACCACAAATTAAAGGTAAGAGATGTCTTTTGACTTCCCATCACTAAATCTCATCTCAAACAACATTTGTTCACTTTGTTTTTAAATTTCTATGTCAATGAATGGATTTGAATTTAAACTATATTTGTGAATTTTAATCCTCAGAAAAGAGCCATTGTTCAACATTTGTTTTAAGTAAATCATAAAAAATAAATTACTCAAAAGTTGTAACACATAGCCCTGATTAGGTATAATAATTGAATTATACTAACAGTGATGGACATTTACAGTTTTTTGTAGCTAGGTACAAGTAATGTTGCACTGCTAAGATTGTACTCAATTACAGGAAAAAGCAAAACTTGAATGTAAAAGAGTAAAAATAACTCAGGGTGCTAGTTTCTCCAGTTATTATTATTCATTTTATCAATACTCTTTGGAGATTTATTTAATAAAATAACAGTTTGAAAGAATGCTTCAGGCATGCTCCATTTTTTCAATTTTCGAAGTAAAAGTACTAGTTTAATTTATTATGAAGTAAGGTATATTTACAGATTTAAAAATGAAAGTAATTTAATTTAATTTTTTAACATAGTAGCTGTAATTTGTTCCTCAAAACTCTGCATACTATAAAGAATATGCCTGTGTAGGGAGGATGTTAATTTAATAAAAGCTCATAATGTATAATAAAGATTAGGAATTTGAATTTGTGTGCTTACAACACGCCAAACACTGCGCCTCTCACTGCATGTGGGGACTTTATGGAAATGTATACATTTTTTAAGTTTTAGTTTTATTTTCACATTTGTCTGAATGTTGAACATTATCAGCCGTCATGAAAAGTCCATGTGTATTTTAATTGAGATCTTATTAAATGTAGAAACCAGAAAGAATGAGCTATATACAAATTTTCACCAATTATCTCATCATTCTTTTTAAAGTTTTAATGGATATATTTGATTTTTTTTTCAGAAATTTGTATGAGCCTACATACAATGACCATCATGGAAATGTTCAGATTCACCAATTCTTCTCTGCTCATAAGTCATCGCCCTCTAAACATCTCTCTGGCAGAGCAGACTATGTACGCCACCTGTGCAGACATGCCGGCAGTCCTTATTTTCTACCTTGTGCTGCAGTTTATAAACATGTTTCTAGGCATCCCAGCCAACATCATGGTTCTTTGGCTCATTCACAAAAACAAGGGCGACTCATCCACATCAGATATCTTCATCGCACATCTGGCAGTGCTGGACACGTTCTTCTGTCTCATTCCTCCTCTGGAATTTGCAAACCTGGTCTTTTTGACCACCAGCAGCACCTGGTACGTCCTGCGCTTCTTCTATGGTGTCAAAGACTCATCGCCTCTCTTCTTGTCTTGTATCTGTCTAGACAGATATATGGCTGTCTTGCATCCCATCACGTTCACAGAGCTAAAGGACAAACCTCATCGCTCAGTCTGCGCCGGTGTCGTGTGGCTCGTCACTTTGATCTATGCTACAGCAAAGTGTGTGGGAAACATTCCAAACTTTGAGAAAGCTTTCACCGTCATGATCCTCGCAGCTTTCGTATTCATGGTGTTCTGTAACATCTCCATCCTGTGGACGCTGAGGAAGTCAGCTCCAGGACGGGATGAGAGACACCCTGTCAAGAAAAAGGCCTTCAAAATGGTAATGATCATTCTGGCAATCATTGTCTTTAACTACTTTCCACCAGTGGCTCTCTTCCCGTTTCAGGAGTATTTCTCTCCATACGTCTTCCGCTGTTACATTCACTATATTGCCTTTGGCTTCATGGACATCAGCAGCAGCATTCAGCCGGTTTTGTATCTCTCTCGTGAGAAACTTCCTAAAGCACCAGCGTGCTGCTTCACCTGCAGAAAAAATGAAAGTAAAGACGAACCACCAAATGTCTGATATACGAGTAAAGCCAATAAAGCTGTCATTATTGGAAAGTTAAATTGAACATTAGATGAGTCAACTTTATTGTAAGTATCTATCAACATACTTTAATGATTTGTGTTACAAGGATGTCTTTTGGTCTGAAGTGAAATTATACCGTTACAACAGTCATATTTCAAGTATGTATAGCAACTGTTATGATCTGTTCATATTTTGTAGAACTATCTAGAACTAGAATAGAATCAGAGTCTTATCCTGGATTGTGTACTGATGAATGACAAATGTACAAAACAACCATTTTCAAACTGTAGTCCTTGAAACAATGATTAAATGAAAACGATTTGGGCAAATGGTTCTAATGGTTTAGTTTAATAACAAGAAAAATGGCAAAAGTCTACATCATGTAATACAATTTTCTCTCAATAAAATTTTGTGAACTTGTGTAATCATTTAACATTTACTATGGCTAAGGTACATCTTATAGCTATTGTATTCATTATATTATAAACATTTCAATATGTATTTACTGTAAAACATAAATGTAAAATTATTAACAGTGAAATAGAAAATAATTTCATTTAATAAAACAATTAACCTTTTGTTCTACATTTATTTTTCATCAACGTTTAATTTTTATCACAGGCCTAATTTAGTTCATCTAATTTCTTAAGGTTAAAAATGAGCTGGACTTAAGAATTTACCGTCACTTTGACCAGCTTTATTTTAACACAATTATTTTTGCAGGGTGTCTATTATGTAATTGGTGTCAAATTAACTGAATTCTTCATTTGTGAGAAAAACAGAATTCAGAAGGTTACAGTCTATAGTATGACTGGTTCATATATACAAAGGATCTTGACAACCAGGAATGATTTCTCTGTGGGAATTTCCTAACCTGTTAAACTCTAAGCTATGTTTGGGATTTCTGCCTGAATTTTGCATACTGAAGTTTAAATAACTCAAAGTTGACAGAAGTGTAAAGCAGCGTTGTCAATCTTAACTCATTTACATTTAGTCATTTAGCAGACGCTTTTATCCAAAGCGACTTACAATAGTCGAGGAGACAATGAAGCGGTAAATAGCCGATACAACAATAGGTGAACAAGTGTTACAACAATGTTACCAAGTTACACAGAGAGAGAAGTTACAAAAAGTATATATATAATTTTTTTTTTTTTTTTTGATAGAGTGAGTAGGTTAGAAAAGTAGTGAGTTAGTGAGTTAGATGTAGCCGGAAAAGATGAGTTTTTAACTCTTTCCTCAATAGTATTTGAAGTATTAATATCATTGTATTTAAAGTTTTTAAATACTGATTCAATATTTAATAATTGATATAAGCAACTCGCTGCACCAGGGACTGTGGTGGAATTAACTGCCAACCTCTGTCCAACTTCAGCATCCTTCATCCTTCAACTATTAAAAAACAAAACATTAATACAACTTCCAGCAACATGGCCATGTAAACTATTGGTACTTTTTATCGTTGGGACAAAATGTTACATGCTCTCGTAACTGTAAGTCCCCCTGGATAAATGTGTCTGCCAAATAAATAAAAAGGTGAAAAAAAATATGAAATGGTAATTTCTCCCAACTGAGAATTATATTAGATAATACAAAAAACCATCTCAACGAATGCAATGTGTAACCTCACAATAATCCAAATCAGAGGATTGTAAATGTTTAGTAGTTTGACGCCACTGATCTCAATGTATTTCACAAGGTTTTCTTAAAGTTATCACCAAGCAGAACTGACAAGAGCTCACCAGTAGATATAACAAATCTAAACACACATTTACTGTATTTACACAGATTAATTCGAATGTATAGCTGATTTTTTACAGAATTAAAACAATGTACAGAAAAATATTATATCTGTTACCAAACCTGCTTCTTTAACCACTTTTAAATTTGTTTATCATTAACATCATTTACAATCAGCTTAAACTAACAGACCATCAGCTGTTAAAATATCATACACCGACAACATCACTCAATAAAGAAAATATTAAATGAAAAAAACATGGTATTGCCACCATGAAGATAAATACACATAAGAATAATCAAGAAGACGCTCAAGGCATTTGCACTGTGCAGCATAAATATGATTTATTATTAATTATAATGAAACATAAATGACAACATGTATCATGAAAAGTTAAATGTTAAAGTATCATCACACTGATGTGCAAGTATTTGTTTTTCATGCTGCCAAGACAGAAAAACATACTAATTCATGTTTATTTACAGTCTATCAGAAACTTGATAGGAAGTTTGAGCTTGGTTTACATGTGTAGCATGCACACATTAAAATATAATTAATGTTGCTGCAAATAAATGCCTTTTAAGTTATTTGTATTTGATTATCACAGGAAATATTAGGCAAGTATTATTTATCATAATTATACCACATGCTTATCAAAACAGTGGCAACATAAATCCCTTAAAATTGTATTGTATGTTGTGTCATGTTCAACAAATTATTTACTACTGCTAGACAAACCAGGTGCATCTGTAATATATTAGTTAACATTATAACTAGATGTTTTGGAAAGACAATTGGATTCAAGTTCATTATGAGTAGCGGTGTTTATTCTGTTAAGTTTTGAGCAGCGTTGGGATCATCTTTACATTGCTCTGCTTCCATGTTGTCTGTGTTGTGTTGTTTTTGGTGTTTCTTCAATGAAGACTGGTCGCTGTATCTTTTGTCACAGTGTGAGCAGGAGTAGAGCTTCTCTTTGGTGTGGACCAGCTCATGTCTCTTCAGATGACATGCTCTGCTAAAGCTCTTGTCACAATGTGAGCAGTTGTGTAGCTTTTCTCCGGTATGAGTTAACTGGTGAAGTTTCAGACTGCTGGCCACAGTGAAGCGTTTGCCACACTCATCGCAGCTGTACGGTCTCTCTCCAGTGTGCATCCGCTTGTGGATGGTAAGGTGTCCCTGAAAGTCTTTGTACACAGTTCACATTGGTACGGCTTTTCGCCCGTGTGGATCCTGAAGTGAGTTTTAAGGTCTCCCATTCCATTGAAGCTCTTGCCGCATTGGCCGCAGCTGTACGGCTTCTCTCCGGTGTGGACTCTTAGATGACTCTTTAGATTGCCAGCATTGGAAAAAGTCTTGGCGCACACGCTGCAGCTGTACGGCCTTTCGCCCGTGTGGGTTCGTAAATGGACTTTAAGCTGATTGTGTTCATTAAAGCGCTTTCCGCAGTAAGAACAGCAGTACGGTCTCTCACCGGTGTGGATCCTCTTGTGTATGCGCAGCTGGCTCTGATGGCCGTAGCTTTTGCCGCACAGGTCGCACGCGAAGGGTCTTTCACCGGTGTGTGTACGCAGATGGTTTTTAAAGATATCGGCCCTGTCGAAACCCTTGCCACAGTAGCTGCAGATGAGTGTCTTCTCACTGTTAACGTGAGATCTCAAGTGAATGTTAAGTGACGCTTCATGCTTAAAGCTCTTATTGCACTGACTGCAATTGTAATTAGAATTCATTGTAAATGCTTGTGATTTTTGTGAAGATTCTGTCACCTGGAATATCCCAGAAAAACCTTCTTCTGAAAACCTGTCTGGACTGGGCAGTTCTGGGTCATAAAGGTCTTGTGCTCCATCCTTTGAGTTGACATTAGTTCTGCAATCTTCATCCTCCTCATCAAGAGAATACAAGTCATCTGAAACTATTTTGACTTTAACATTACTGTCATAGTCATGGGACATCCCACCAGGATATTTAAATCCAACGAAACCAGTTTCAATATCTTCATCTGTGTGTTTGGGAGGAGTGTGAGGGATGGACAGGTCAACAGCACAACCCTCCTCAGCATCATCAGCATCAGGATCAGGCTTTAGAGACACACATGTACTTGTTGAACAGTCTTTGTTAAGCCGCTGTAGATTTTGTGATTTATTGCTTTGTGAATCTCCAGTGATCTTGGTTTGATCTTGATATTCATTAATATGTGTAGAAGAACACAGATCTTCACTGAATTGAGTCACAGCATCCTCCTCATACTCTAAAAGTGACAAAAAATGAACATTAATTAGATAATTAATTCTGGAAAACTATAATTCCTATTCAGATATGTGATTTTCCCTCAGGCTATCCGACTCATGAACAATGAGAACTGATACACTCCCACACACAATATGTCACACACTGCACTTTAACTCCAAAGTTTAACACTGGACAATATTTACACACTGCACTTTATACAACAGTCTACCTTCATCCTATGCACAACTACTAACTGTATTAGGACTATGTCCACTCTGCTGCACCTTAACATATCTCTATGCACATCTTTGTTTACATTATGCAGAACGTGCACACTCTGTGTTTAGTGTTTAATGTCTAGTGCTTAATGTATGTATGTACACTCTGTGTTTAGTGTTTAATTTCTAGTACTAAATGTATGTATGTACACTCTGTGTTTAGTGTTTAATGTCTAGTGCTTAATGTATGTATGTACACTCTGTGTTTAGTGTTTAATTTCTAGTACTAAATGTATGTATGTACACTCTGTGTTTAGTGTTTAATGTCTAGTGCTTAATGTATGTATGTACACTCTGTGTTTAGTGTTTAATTTCTAGTACTAAATGTATGTATGTACACTCTGTGTTTAGTGTTTACTGTCTAGTGATTAATGTATGTATGTACACTCTGTGTCTAGTGTTTAATGTCTAGTGCTTAATGTATGTATGTACACTCTGTGTTTAGTGTTTAATTTCTAGTACTAAATGTATGTATGTACACTCTGTGTTTAGTGTTTAATGTCTAGTGATTAATGTATGTATGTACACTCCGTGTTTAGTGTTTAATTTCTAGTACTAAATGTATGTATGTACACTCTGTGTTTAGTGTTTAATGTTTAGTGATTAATGTATGTATGTACACTCTGTGTTTAGTGTTTAATGTCTAGTGCTTAATGTATGTATGTACACTCTGTGTTTAGTGTTTAATGTCTAGTGATTAATGTATGTATGTACACTCTGTGTTTAGTGTTTAATGTCTAGTGCTTAATGTATGTATGTACACTCTGTGTCTAGTGTTTAATGTCTAGTGCTTAATGTATGTATGTACACTCTGTGTTTAGTGTTTAATGTCTAGTGCTAAATGTATGTATGTACACTCTGTGTTTAGTGTTTAATGTCTAGTGATTAATGTATGTATGTACACTCTGTGTTTAGTGTTTAATTTCTAGTACTAAATGTATGTATGTACACTCTGTGTTTAGTGTTTAATGTTTAGTGATTAATGTATGTATGTACACTCTGTGTTTAGTGTTTAATGTCTAGTGCTTAATGTATGTATGTACACTCTGTGTTTAGTGTTTAATGTCTAGTGATTAATGTATGTATGTACACTCTGTGTTTAGTGTTTAATGTCTAGTGCTAAATGTATGTATGTACACTCTGTGTTAAGTGTTTAATGTCTAGTGCTTAATGTATGTATGTACACTCTGTGTCTAGTGTTTAATGTCTAGTGCTTAATGTATGTATGTACACTCTGTGTTTAGTGTTTAATTTCTAGTACTAAATGTATGTATGTACACTCTGTGTTTAGTGTTTAATGTCTAGTGCTTAATGTATGTATGAACACTCTGTGTCTAGTGCTTAATGTATGTATGTACACTCTGTGTTTAGTGTTTAATGTCTAGTGCTTAATGTATGTATGTACACTCTGTGTTTAGTGTTTAATGTCTAGTGCTTAATGTATGTATGTACACTCTGTGTCTAGTGCTTAATGTCTAGTGCTTAATGTATGTATGTACACTCTGTGTCTAGTGCTTAATGTCTAGTGCTTAATGTATGTATGTATGTACACTTTGTGTTTAGTGTTTAATGTTTAGTGATTAATGTATGTATGTACACTCTGTGTTTAGTGTTTAATGTCTAGTGCTTAATGTATGTATGTACACTCTGTGTTTAGTGTTTAATGTCTAGTGATTAATGTATGTATGTACACTCTGTGTTTAGTGTTTAATGTCTAGTGCTTAATGTATGTATGTACACTCTGTGTCTAGTGTTTAATGTCTAGTGATTAATGTATGTATGTACACTCTGTGTTTAGTGTTTAATGTCTAGTGCTTAATGTATGTATGTACACTCTGTGTTTAGTGTTTAATGTCTAGTGCTTAATGTATGTATGTACACTCTGTGTTTAGTGTTTAATGTATGTATGTATGTATGTATGTACACTCTGTGTTTAGTGTTTAATGTATGTATGTATGTATGTATGTACACTCTGTGTTTAGTGCTTAATGTATGTATGTACACTCTGTGTTTAGTGTTAAATGTATGTATGTACACTCTGTGTCTAGTGCTTAATGTATAGTGATTAATGTATGTATGTACACTCTGTATCTAGTGCTTAATGTCTAGTGATTAATGTATGTATGTACACTCTGTGTTTAGTGTTTAATGTATGTATGTAGACTCTGTGTTTAGTGTTTAATGTCTAGTGATTAATGTATGTATGTACACTCTGTGTTTAGTGTTTAATGTCTAGTGATTAATGTATGTATGTACACTCTGTGTCTAGTGCTTAATGTCTAGTGATTAATGTATGTATGTACACTCTGTGTTTAGTGTTTAATGTCTAGTGATTAATGTATGTATGTACACTCTGTATCTAGTGCTTAATGTCTAGTGCTTAATGTATGTATGTACACTCTGTGTTTAGTGTTTAATTTCTAGTGATTAATGTATGTATGTACACTCTGTGTTTAGTGTTTAATGTCTAGTGATTAATGTATGTATGTACACTCTGTGTTTAGTGTTTAATGTCTAGTGATTAATGTATGTATGTACACTCTGTGTCTAGTGCTTAATGTATGTATGTACACTCTGTGTCTAGTGCTTAATGTCTAGTACTAAATGTATGTATGTACACTCTGTGTCTAGTGCTTAATGTATGTATGTACACTCTGTGTCTAGTGCTTAATGTCTAGTACTAAATGTATGTATGTACACTCTGTGTCTAGTGCTTAATGTATGTATGTACACTCTGTGTTTAGTGTTTAATGTCTAGTGCTTAATGTATGTATGTATGTACACTCTGTGTTTAGTGTTTAATGTCTAGTGCTTCATGTATGTATGTACACTCTGTATCTAGTGCTTAATGTCTAGTGCTTAATGTATGTATGTACACTCTGTGTTTAGTGTTTAATGTTTGGTGATTAATGTATGTATGTACACTCTGTGTTTAGTGTTTAATGTCTAGTGCTTAATGTATGTATGTACACTCTGTGTTTAGTGTTTAATGTCTGGTGATTAATGTATGTATGTACACTCTGTGTTTAGTGTTTAATGTCTAGTGATTAATGTATGTATGTACACTCTGTGTTTAGTGTTTAATGTCTAGTGCTTAATGTATGTATGTACACTCTGTGTCTAGTGCTTAATGTCTAGTGATTAATGTATGTATGTACACTCTGTGTTTAGTGTTTAATGTCTAGTGCTTAATGTATGTATGTACACTCTGTGTTTAGTGTTTAATGTCTAGTGATTAATGTATGTATGTACACTCTGTGTTTAGTGTTTAATGTCTAGTGATTAATGTATGTATGTACACTCTGTGTTTAGTGTTTAATGTCTAGTGCTTAATGTATGTATGTACACTCTGTGTTTAGTGTTTAATGTCTAGTGATTAATGTATGTATGTACACTCTGTGTTTAGTGTTTAATGTCTAGTGATTAATGTATGTATGTACACTCTGTGTCTAGTGCTTAATGTCTAGTGCTTAATGTATGTATGTACACTCTGTGTTTAGTGTTTAATGTCTAGTGCTTAATGTATGTATGTACACTCTGTGTTTAGTGTTTAATGTCTGGTGATTAATGTATGTATGTACACTCTGTGTTTAGTGTTTAATGTCTAGTGCTTAATGTATGTATGTACACTCTGTGTTTAGTGTTTAATGTCTAGTGCTTAATGTATGTATGTACACTCTGTGTTTAGTGTTTAATGTCTGGTGATTAATGTATGTATGTACACTCTGTGTTTAGTGTTTAATGTCTAGTGATTAATGTATGTATGTACACTCTGTGTTTAGTGTTTAATGTCTAGTGCTTAATGTATGTATGTACACTCTGTGTTTAGTGTTTAATGTTTAGTGATTAATGTATGTATGTACACTCTGTGTTTAGTGTTTAATGTCTGGTGATTAATGTATGTATGTACACTCTGTGTTTAGTGTTTAATGTCTAGTGCTTAATGTATGTATGTACACTCTGTGTTTAGTGTTTAATGTCTAGTGCTTAATGTATGTATGTACACTCTGTATCTAGTGCTTAATGTCTAGTGCTTAATGTATGTATGTACACTCTGTGTTTAGTGTTTAATGTCTAGTGCTTAATGTATGTATGTACACTCTATGTTTAGTGTTTAATGTCTGGTGATTAATGTATGTATGTACACTCTGTGTTTAGTGTTTAATGTCTAGTGCTTAATGTATGTATGTACACTCTGTGTTTAGTGTTTAATGTCTGGTGATTAATGTATGTATGTACACTCTGTGTTTAGTGTTTAATGTCTAGTGATTAATGTATGCATGTACACTCTGTGTTTAGTGTTTAATGTCTAGTGCTTAATGTATGTATGTACACTCTGTGTCTAGTGCTTAATGTCTAGTGATTAATGTATGTATGTACACTCTGTGTTTAGTGTTTAATGTCTAGTGCTTAATGTATGTATGCACACTCTGTGTTTAGTGTTTAATGTCTAGTACTAAATGTATGTATGTACACTCTGTGTTTAGTGTTTAATGTCTAGTGATTAATGTATGTATGTACACTCTGTGTTTAGTGTTTAATGTCTAGTGATTAATGTATGTATGTACACTCTGTGTTTAGTGCTTAATGTCTAGTGATTAATGTATGTATGTACACTCTGTGTCTAGTGCTTAATGTCTAGTACTAAATGTATGTATGTACACTCTGTGTCTAGTGCTTAATGTATGTATGTACACTCTGTGTCTAGTGCTTAATGTCTAGTGCTTAATGTATGTATGTACACTCTGTGTCTAGTGTTTAATGTCTAGTGCTTAATGTATGTATGTACACTCTGTGTCTAGTGCTTAATGTCTAGTACTAAATGTATGTATGTACACTCTGTGTTTAGTGTTTAATGTTTAGTGATTAATGTATGTATGTACACTCTGTGTCTAGTGTTTAATGTCTAGTGCTTAATGTATGTATGTACACACTGTGTTTAGTGTTTAATGTCTAGTGCTTAATGTATGTATGTACACACTGTGTTTAGTGTTTAATGTCTAGTGCTTAATGTATGTATGTACACTCTGTGTTTAGTGTTTAATGTCTAGTGCTTAATGTATGTATGTACACTCTGTGTTTAGTGTTTAATGTCTAGTGATTAATGTATGTATGTACACTCTGTGTTTAGTGTTTAATGTCTAGTGCTTAATGTATGTATGCACACTCTGTGTTTAGTGTTTAATGTCTAGTGATTAATGTATGTATGAACACTCTGTGTTTAGTGTTTAATGTCTAGTGATTAATGTATGTATGTACACTCTGTGTTTAGTGTTTAATTTCTAGTGATTAATGTATGTATGTACACTCTGTGTTTAGTGTTTAATGTCTAGTACTAAATGTATGTATGTACACTCTGTGTTTAGTGTTTAATGTTTAGTGATTAATGTATGTATGTACACTCTGTGTTTAGTGTTTAATGTCTAGTGCTTAATGTATGTATGTACACTCTGTGTTTAGTGTTTAATGTCTAGTACTAAATGTATGTATGTACACTCTGTGTTTAGTGTTTAATGTTTAGTGATTAATGTATGTATGTACACTCTGTGTTTAGTGTTTAATGTCTAGTACTAAATGTATGTATGTACACTCTGTGTTTAGTGTTTAATGTCTAGTGATTAATGTATGTATGTACACTCTGTGTTTAGTGTTTAATGTCTAGTGCTTAATGTATGTATGTACACTCTGTGTTTAGTGTTTAATGTCTAGTGATTAATGTATGTATGTACACTCTGTGTTTAGTGTTTAATGTCTAGTGCTTAATGTATGTATGTACACTCTGTGTTTAGTGTTTAATGTCTAGTGATTAATGTATGTATGTACACTCTGTGTTGAGTGTTTAATGTCTAGTACTAAATGTATGTATGTACACTCTGTGTTTAGTGTTTAATGTCTAGTGATTAATGTATGTATGTACACTCTGTGTTTAGTGTTTAATGTCTAGTGATTAATGTATGTATGTACACTCTGTGTTTAGTGTTTAATGTCTAGTGATTAATGTATGTATGTACACTCTGTGTTTAGTGTTTAATGTCTAGTACTAAATGTATGTATGTACACTCTGTGTTTAGTGTTTAATGTCTAGTGATTAATGTATGTATGTACACTCTGTGTTTAGTGTTTAATGTCTAGTGATTAATGTATGTATGTACACTCTGTGTTTAGTGTTTAATGTCTAGTGCTTAATGTATGTATGCACACTCTGTGTTTAGTGTTTAATGTCTAGTGATTAATGTATGTATGAACACTCTGTGTTTAGTGTTTAATGTCTAGTGATTAATGTATGTATGTACACTCTGTGTTTAGTGTTTAATTTCTAGTGATTAATGTATGTATGTACACTCTGTGTTTAGTGTTTAATGTCTAGTACTAAATGTATGTATGTACACTCTGTGTTTAGTGTTTAATGTTTAGTGATTAATGTATGTATGTACACTCTGTGTTTAGTGTTTAATGTCTAGTGCTTAATGTATGTATGTACACTCTGTGTTTAGTGTTTAATGTCTAGTACTAAATGTATGTATGTACACTCTGTGTTTAGTGTTTAATGTTTAGTGATTAATGTATGTATGTACACTCTGTGTTTAGTGTTTAATGTCTAGTACTAAATGTATGTATGTACACTCTGTGTTTAGTGTTTAATGTCTAGTGATTAATGTATGTATGTACACTCTGTGTTTAGTGTTTAATGTCTAGTGCTTAATGTATGTATGTACACTCTGTGTTTAGTGTTTAATGTCTAGTGATTAATGTATGTATGTACACTCTGTGTTTAGTGTTTAATGTCTAGTGCTTAATGTATGTATGCACACTCTGTGTTTAGTGTTTAATGTCTAGTGATTAATGTATGTATGTACACTCTGTGTTGAGTGTTTAATGTCTAGTACTAAATGTATGTATGTACACTCTGTGTTTAGTGTTTAATGTCTAGTGATTAATGTATGTATGTACACTCTGTGTTTAGTGTTTAATGTCTAGTGATTAATGTATGTATGTACACTCTGTGTTTAGTGTTTAATGTCTAGTGATTAATGTATGTATGTACACTCTGTGTTTAGTGTTTAATGTCTAGTACTAAATGTATGTATGTACACTCTGTGTTTAGTGTTTAATGTCTAGTGATTAATGTATGTATGTACACTCTGTGTTTAGTGTTTAATGTCTAGTGATTAATGTATGTATGTACACTCTGTGTTTAGTGTTTAATGTCTAGTGCTTAATGTATGTATGTACACTCTGTGTTTAGTGTTTAATGTCTAGTGCTTAATGTATGTATGTACACTCTGTGTTTAGTGTTTAATGTCTAGTACTAAATGTATGTATGTACACTCTGTGTTTAGTGTTTAATGTCTAGTGATTAATGTATGTATGTACACTCTGTGTTTAGTGTTTAATGTCTAGTGCTAAATGTATGTATGTACACTCTGTGTTTAGTGTTTAATGTTTAGTGATTAATGTATGTATGTACACTCTGTGTTTAGTGTTTAATGTCTAGTACTAAATGTATGTATGTACACTCTGTGTTTAGTGTTTAATGTCTAGTGCTTAATGTATGTATGTACACTCTGTGTTTAGTGTTTAATGTCTAGTGATTAATGTATGTATGAACACTCTGTGTTTAGTGTTTAATGTCTAGTGATTAATGTATGTATGTACACTCTGTGTTTAGTGTTTAATTTCTAGTGATTAATGTATGTATGTACACTCTGTGTTTAGTGTTTAATGTCTAGTACTAAATGTATGTATGTACACTCTGTGTTTAGTGTTTAATGTTTAGTGATTAATGTATGTATGTACACTCTGTGTTTAGTGTTTAATGTCTAGTGCTTAATGTATGTATGTACACTCTGTGTTTAGTGTTTAATGTCTAGTACTAAATGTATGTATGTACACTCTGTGTTTAGTGTTTAATGTTTAGTGATTAATGTATGTATGTACACTCTGTGTTTAGTGTTTAATGTCTAGTACTAAATGTATGTATGTACACTCTGTGTTTAGTGTTTAATGTCTAGTGATTAATGTATGTATGTACACTCTGTGTTTAGTGTTTAATGTCTAGTGCTTAATGTATGTATGTACACTCTGTGTTTAGTGTTTAATGTCTAGTGATTAATGTATGTATGTACACTCTGTGTTTAGTGTTTAATGTCTAGTGCTTAATGTATGTATGTACACTCTGTGTTTAGTGTTTAATGTCTAGTGATTAATGTATGTATGTACACTCTGTGTTGAGTGTTTAATGTCTAGTACTAAATGTATGTATGTACACTCTGTGTTTAGTGTTTAATGTCTAGTGATTAATGTATGTATGTACACTCTGTGTTTAGTGTTTAATGTCTAGTGATTAATGTATGTATGTACACTCTGTGTTTAGTGTTTAATGTCTAGTGATTAATGTATGTATGTACACTCTGTGTTTAGTGTTTAATGTCTAGTACTAAATGTATGTATGTACACTCTGTGTTTAGTGTTTAATGTCTAGTGATTAATGTATGTATGTACACTCTGTGTTTAGTGTTTAATGTCTAGTGATTAATGTATGTATGTACACTCTGTGTTTAGTGTTTAATGTCTAGTGCTTAATGTATGTATGCACACTCTGTGTTTAGTGTTTAATGTCTAGTGATTAATGTATGTATGAACACTCTGTGTTTAGTGTTTAATGTCTAGTGATTAATGTATGTATGTACACTCTGTGTTTAGTGTTTAATTTCTAGTGATTAATGTATGTATGTACACTCTGTGTTTAGTGTTTAATGTCTAGTACTAAATGTATGTATGTACACTCTGTGTTTAGTGTTTAATGTTTAGTGATTAATGTATGTATGTACACTCTGTGTTTAGTGTTTAATGTCTAGTGCTTAATGTATGTATGTACACTCTGTGTTTAGTGTTTAATGTCTAGTACTAAATGTATGTATGTACACTCTGTGTTTAGTGTTTAATGTTTAGTGATTAATGTATGTATGTACACTCTGTGTTTAGTGTTTAATGTCTAGTACTAAATGTATGTATGTACACTCTGTGTTTAGTGTTTAATGTCTAGTGATTAATGTATGTATGTACACTCTGTGTTTAGTGTTTAATGTCTAGTGCTTAATGTATGTATGTACACTCTGTGTTTAGTGTTTAATGTCTAGTGATTAATGTATGTATGTACACTCTGTGTTTAGTGTTTAATGTCTAGTGCTTAATGTATGTATGCACACTCTGTGTTTAGTGTTTAATGTCTAGTGATTAATGTATGTATGTACACTCTGTGTTGAGTGTTTAATGTCTAGTACTAAATGTATGTATGTACACTCTGTGTTTAGTGTTTAATGTCTAGTGATTAATGTATGTATGTACACTCTGTGTTTAGTGTTTAATGTCTAGTGATTAATGTATGTATGTACACTCTGTGTTTAGTGTTTAATGTCTAGTGATTAATGTATGTATGTACACTCTGTGTTTAGTGTTTAATGTCTAGTACTAAATGTATGTATGTACACTCTGTGTTTAGTGTTTAATGTCTAGTGATTAATGTATGTATGTACACTCTGTGTTTAGTGTTTAATGTCTAGTGATTAATGTATGTATGTACACTCTGTGTTTAGTGTTTAATGTCTAGTGCTTAATGTATGTATGTACACTCTGTGTTTAGTGTTTAATGTCTAGTGCTTAATGTATGTATGTACACTCTGTGTTTAGTGTTTAATGTCTAGTACTAAATGTATGTATGTACACTCTGTGTTTAGTGTTTAATGTCTAGTGATTAATGTATGTATGTACACTCTGTGTTTAGTGTTTAATGTCTAGTGCTAAATGTATGTATGTACACTCTGTGTTTAGTGTTTAATGTTTAGTGATTAATGTATGTATGTACACTCTGTGTTTAGTGTTTAATGTCTAGTACTAAATGTATGTATGTACACTCTGTGTTTAGTGTTTAATGTCTAGTGCTTAATGTATGTATGTACACTCTGTGTTTAGTGTTTAATGTCTAGTGATTAATGTATGTATGTACACTCTGTGTTTAGTGTTTAATGTTGTTATATTTTAACTGTTATATGTTGTTATATGTTATATATTATATGTTGTTATATGTTAACTGTTATATATTATATATTATATGTTGTTATATGTTAACTGTTATATATTATATATTATATGTTGTTATATGTTAACTGTTATATATTATATATTATATGTTGTTATATTTTAACTGTTATATATTATATATTATATGTTGTTATATATTATATATTATATGTTGTTATATATTATATGTTGTTATATGTTATATGTTGTTATATATTATATATTATATGTTGTTATATGTTAACTGTTATATGTTGTTATATGTTATATATTATATATTATATGTTGTTATATGTTATATATTATATTTTATTATATGTTATATGTTGTTATATGTTGTTATATATTATATATTATATGTTGTTATATGTTATATATTATATTTTATTATATGTTATATGTTGTTGTATGTTTTCTGTACTGTGTTGTTTTGTGTAAGAGTTTAAGGGCTCATGTTGTGTGCTGATGTGACAATAAAAGTGAATAGATTTATCACTGCAGTCATATTTAGTGAAGTAAACACATGACTAATGACAGAAAACTCTTACTAAACTAACACTGTGGTGTAGTCTGATCAAGTTTAATCGTGTAATAAATCTGTCATTCATGTTTCTTCTGGCTGTCTCGCACCTGTTTTCACGCGCTTTGTCGTTCCTTCTTTCTCACACAGTCGCTGTCTCAAATCTTCATTCTCACTTTCAATTCGATGCATTTTGCTCTGATATTCCGTTAGAGTTTGATCCACTGAATCCAAAATATCGTGAACGGTTGCGCGGAAGATTTCATTCAATGAAGATTCAAGAAAAGATTTCAGGCCGCCGAATTTCGCCATTTTGCTTCAGTGTAGAGCCGCAGTGCCCACCGGAAACAGAGCCCACGCGCTGAGTGCAGCCGCGCACACGTCATCGCCCCCGGCGGTCAGGAGGAGAACTGCAGTGTGTCACTATGAGAGTTACTGAACACTTTTAAATGTTTCTAACACTTAATAATTTGTTTTAAAGCTACAACTTACAATGTAGTAATCATAAACATCAAAACATCAGGCCAAGGTAAACAAATATAAGAATGGACCGAATATTAGGGAAAACCCCACAATAAACTGCATATAGATGTGTTAGTTTGTGTAAATATACAGGTGCTAAAGATTATGTTTTTAACTGTGTTGTAATGTGATTCTCCTCCACAAACATCTGTTTACTTCTACTAAACTTATACTTGTTATTACTTCATTATTTGAATTAAACTGATTTGATTTATTGAGTCATCTTGTGTGAAGATCCTAATACACAAACTTTATTCTCAAATGATAAATTACTGCAGGTTAATTTTACTCTCATAAAAAACTTGACTTTATTATTATTTATTTAATTATTTTAAAAAGAGGTTGAAGATTATTTTTCTCTAAGTGAACAGGAAACTTAATTTTTCTGACCAACAATGTGGATTAAATAATAATTTAATGAATAAATATTCATTTGGAATGGGCGCTGATATTTTTCACGTCTGTTTATAAAGAAAGTTTATAAAGATGGAATTATTATTATATTTACCAGATCATTGTTATTGTTTTTGCTATATTTGTCTGTTCGTTTTATGAAAATCTTGGCATTAAGATCAGTAATGAAGTTTGTAGTTAACACAACATCTTTAGCTTATATATTTATATATTATTTAAAAACATATTTGTTGCAGTATAGATTTATGTGGAAGTTCTCATACCCATCTCAAAAGGGTAAGAAATCTCTCTCTCTCTCTCTCTCTCTCTCTCTCTCTCTCTCTCTCTCTCTCTCTCTCTCTCTCTCTCTCTCTCTCTCTCTCTCTCTCTGGTCTCTCTCTGGAACGTTCTCTGCTTCAGTTCCTCGATGGTGGAACGATCTGCCTCTGGCTTCACGCTTGTCAGACTCGGTCTCTATCTTCAAAAAACACCTAAAAACTCATCTTTTCCGGCTACATCTAACTCACTAACTCACTACTTTTCTAACCTACTCACTCTATCAAAAAAAAAACTTTTTCTACTTTCAGGTTTTTATCTCTCTCTGTGTAACTTGGTAGCATTGTTGTAGCACTTGTTCACCTATTGTTGTATCGGCTATTTACCGCTTCATTGTCTCCTCGACTATTGTAAGTCGCTTTGGATAAAAGCGTCTGCTAAATGACTAAATGTCAATGTAAATGTAAGTTTAACAGCTGTCTTTCCGCAGTGCTCAAATGATTTCCGGCTCTGTGATCACATCATAACATCATCAGATCATCACATTAGATCAAAACATCATCACATCAGATCATCACATCAGATCATCACATAACATCATCAGATCATCACATCATCATATCACATCATCACATCAACAGATCACCACATCATCACATCAGATCATCACATCAACAGATCACCACATCATCACATCATCACATCATCACATCTGATCATCACATAATCACATCAGATCATCAGATCATCACATCATCACATCATCACATCTGATCATCACATAATCACATCATTACATCATCACATCAGATCCTCACATCATCACATCATTACATCATCACATCAGATCATCAGATCACCACATCATCACATCAGATCATCACACCATCAGATCATCACATCAGATCATCACATCATCACATCATCACATCAGATCCTCACATCATCAGATCATCACATCACATCATCAGATTATCACATCAGATCATCACATCATCAAAACATTACATCATCACATCATTACATCATCGGATCATAACATCATCACATGTTCACAACATTACATCATCACATCATTACATCATCAGATCATCACATCATCACATAAGATCATCAGATCATCACATCATCATATCACATCATCACATCAACAGATCACCACATTATCACATCAGATCATCACATCATCTGATCATCATATCATTACATCAGATCATCACATCATCACATCATCACACCATCACATCATCACATCAGATCATCACATCATCAGATCATCACATCATAACATCAGATCATCACATCATCAGATCATCACATCATCACATCATCACATCAGATCGTCACATCATTACATCATCACATCAGATCATCACATCATCAGATCATCACACCAGATCATCACATCCTCACATAAGATCATCATCACATCATCATATCATCAGATCATCACATCATCAGATCATCACACCAGATCATCACATCATCACATAAGATCATCATCAGATCATCACATCTTCAGATCATCACATCATCACACCATCACATCATCACATCAGATCATCACATCATCAGATCATCACATCATAACATCAGATCATCACATCATCAGATCATCACATCATCACATCAGATCGTCACATCATTACATCATCACATCAGATCATCACATCATCAGATCATCACACCAGATCATCACATCCTCACATAAGATCATCATCAGATCATCACACCAGATCATCACATCATCACATAAGATCATCATCAGATCATCACATCATCAGATCATCACATCATCAGATCATCACATCAGATCATCACATCATCAGATCATCACATCAGACCATCATACATCACATCATCACATTACATTATCACATCAGATCCTCACATCATCAGATCATCATATCAGGTCATCACGTCATCACATCATCACATCATTACATCATCACATCAGATCATCAGACCAGATCATCAGACCAGATCATCAGACCAGATCATCACATCAGATCATCACATCATCAGATCATCACATCTGATCATCACATTAGATCGTCGAATCATCAGATCATCACATCAGATCACATCATCAAATCATCACATCAGATCATCATACATCACATCATCACATTACATTATCACATCAGATCATCACATCATCAGATCATCATATCAGGTCATCATGTCATCAGATCATCATATCAGGTCATCATGTCATCAGATCACATCATCACATCATCACATTTCTTCAAACCAATTTTAAAGTTATGACACCAGTACAGATTTGGGTGAGAGAAATGATATTTGATATTTTAAACCTTAATAAACACGTGATTGTTTGTCATTTCCCTTCTGTGATGTGAAAAATGTGAGGTTATGTTGCTCAGTAAAACATAC
>CM065663.1:1700479-1720041 GCA_033220385.1 Triplophysa yarkandensis | reverse complement strand
CCACTGGGTTTGGTTCTGATAATCCGTTGCCGTTTCCTTGACCTCTTGTTATTCTTGCATGAGTTCATAAGAGATAAACCGGCTCGCCAGATAGTTTGCCGTTATGCTCAGCACGGGGAACCCTTTTTTTCAGTTTGCAGACCATGTTTTGAATTAGACGGTTGGAGATTTGGTTGTGTCTCATTGCTGTCTCGAAGATGGGATGCGGGTGTAAAAGGTGCACCTGCAGACTTATTACAGTAAATAAAGGTAAACATAACAGAGTGTTTTGAGATGAGGGGAAGTAAACAAACAGATTTGGCACATACCACACATGCGTATGAAAATCTGCGCACTTCATACTTTCTGTATTTGATATGTCAAGGTATTGGCAACATTGTTGTTGTGTATTTGATTTCGTGTCGGCCGCAATTCCGTAGCTGTCAGATCCGTGTTTCCCGGGCCAGAGATTTCGCCTCGGGCACGCAACAAATGACTCGCTGAACAAAGTCTGTACTAAATTATTTTGGCAAGAAAGGCACTTATGTTGGAACGGCGCATCTGTGGGCCATGCGACTCTGAGTCCGGCTTACATAATTTCCTAATCCTGTTTCCTCCCCTTTTCATCATCTGTTTTACTATTTATATAGAAAATGAGCATGAATCAGAAAACATTACCTAGGCTAAGCAGTATTCAACACAATATATTAAATCTAATGGGAATGCTGATATTTTGGCCTAGTTTTGCTGCAAAATGATACAAGGGACGCAATTTATCTTTATTGCATTGCATACATTGTTAATCCATTTAGAACATGCAGCAATATGCTGATTTGTATCTCTCGACTTACAATAACTGTATTACATCCATACAAGTTTCATCCTGATCTGATATATAATTTTCTAGTTTATTGATTTTTTTGGGCTTAGAAATCCCTTCTTGTTCATTTGACTTCTTGTCACTTGTTCTCTATGAATATGTGATAATTGTTCTTGAGAACTGAGCATATGTTGTCTCAAATATGTTTTCTGAAGATTGGAAGTAGACTGACAGAGAGATCTAGAGAAAACAGCGATAAAGCAGAAGTATATGTGACAGCGTGAGAGGAAAGTGAGGACAGGGAACCGTATGGCCGATGGTTGTGTGACCATAAGAAATTGTGTGCCACCACAACAATCAAGCTATTTATACCACATTTGTGGTGTCCCTGAGACAGCACTTTTGATTCTTTACATTTGGGGGACTGACAGTTTCGTCTAAAGGGATTCATTTTGTATTCAGGACATGCGTTTGATCGGTTTGTGTGTTCCACAGGATTGGAACTCGTGACCTATCGGCATGTCTTCAAGCATAATGTGGAAATCTGTTCAATTTTGGTTTTTGTCCTCTTCCATGCCTGACTCGGTTTTGTGTTTGATGATGTGAAGAAAACATCATTATGTGCCATCTGATAAAACGTGAACGAACGAATTACAATCTGCCTGTATTTTCCTGTTGTACCATGTGAGAGCAAGATGCTTTTTTCTTTTGTTGATTTGATGTTTGCATGTTTGTGACTCAGAAAAGGATGGTGCAGTACATGGCACAGACACAACTGGATTTGCACACACACACACGCACACACACAGTTTCTGTTATCTCTGGCAATAATTCGGCCCGTTTTTTTTACTTTCTTGATCGGTGCGAATGGAAAAGCAGTCCTTTCACTGAGAAGCAATGAATGGAAAAGGAGAGTAAGATAACCACAATGGATGGAAAAAGAAGTAAGAAGGTGCTGATTATTGAGGGTGCTTCAAAAGCAGAGAGAGAGAGAGAGAGAGAGAGAGAGAGAGAGAGAGAGGGAGAAAGAGAGGGAGAAAGAGAGGGAGAAAGAGAGGGAGAGAGGGAGAGAGGGAGAGAGGGAGAGAGGGAGAGAGGGAGAGAGAGGGAGAGAGAGAGAGAGAGAGAGAGGGAGAGGGAGAGGGAGAGGGAGAGGGAGAGGGAGAGGGAGAGGGAGAGAGGGAGAGAGGGAGAGAGGGAGGGAGGGAGGGAGGGAGGGAGGGAGAGAGGGAGAGAGGGAGAGAGGGAGGGAGGGAGAGAGGGAGAGAGAGGGAGAACATTACTCTAGAGGAATGTAAAGATAAAGAAACTATGTTTTGGCAGTGCACACTTGTGTTTTTTATATGTATGTAAATGGACTGACACCTGCAGGAATTACCATCCAACAGACCACAAATAATTATTTTCATAATCAGTTTCTTGTATTATATTTGATAGGACTGTTTGAAAACAAGACAAGGTTAAAGGACCTGTTGTTCATATGTGTTGAGACAGTCATGCCTCATTTTTCATTTCATACATTTTTCATTATTCAATCATAATTTTCTTTAGTAACTGGTATTTTTCACCCAAACCTACAACTTTACGTAGTTGCATTTGACATAACTGCTTTCTTCAACTTAATAATAATATTAACATTTATTAAGCAAACTCACAAAAAACCGAGTATTTGCTTATTTTTAAATACTGATCACAGCGTCAGCGTTTAGCTTTTTTACACGTTCAAACAAATGTGCTGTGTTTTACGTGAAACAATTTACAAAAGAAAAGTGTAAATTTGAAATCTTTAAAATGAACTAGACATGCTGTTTGACAGTTGTACTGTTTATTTGTATGCAAAAAATTAAATCTGATTAAGTCAAGAATTCACCAAATATATTGGTGTATATTATAAACATACATTTATTAAATAAATACTTTTTTCATGACATAACGTGTAATATTTGTACATTTTAGACAAACCAGCTGTTGTTATATGTACTCAATCATTTAAATTTTTTCCACTGAAAAATCTATTTCATGTTTTTTTATTCATGTGATATTTATTAAGCCACATGAAACAATTTTTACATGACAGTTTATAACTTTTGATATAAGATTAACATTCAGACTTCCTATAAATGGTCACATTGTTGATTCTTCTATACCTGAATGTTCCACATTAAGAGATACGATTTTTGTTTAAGTTGTAAACGTTATTTCACATTGACTCTAAGCTTATATTAAATCTAGATTATTACACTATTAATCGATGTGCAAAACATTTCATAATTAATAAATACATTCATCTTCACTGAGCTTGTGCAATGCAACCCAGCATTTGATGTTTTAATGTGATCGCTTTTGAGCCTTCAGCTAGAAAGAACCAGAGCGTGCGTCCATGTGTTTGCTGATGATTAGCTTTACCAGAAGGCATTTGTTTGCCATAATCTTTTAATGGCCAACGCATCAGCATATATATCCAAAACACTTCTGATTCAATATACGTTTTTTTTTGTGCAGGATTTCAATAGACGTATTGCTTGAAAATGTGTTATTCTGAAATAGTCGGTGCGGTGGGATTCTCGGCATGTCAGTGGGAGAAATTGAAAGAGCCGTCCGGCCAAATTACCATCTCTGTCTGTTTCCATCACTGTCTTGTTTCATCTCCTCCTCTTCCAGATCCAAACGTGCTTATATGCGTTTCTTCCTTGTTTCACGGTGTCATCCTCATTCATTTGATCTGGTGAAGACTCTGCACTGCTCCAGATTTTCCTCCGTCCTCCTGACCATGCTTTAAATGTTATTCCAGGCGTTATAAAAGCAATCCAAATCGAACATATTTTACAGTAAATGTGTTGGTTGCAGTTCCTCGGTTCAGAAAGATTCTTTGAATGTGTACTCACGTTTTAGTGCATGGATTAAATAACATACGGTGAGAAAGATTGTATAAAATCTTTAAAAGCGTACCATTAATTGAATTATTATTCTCAAAATTATGAATATTTTGATGAACAAAAGTTGGGGTTGAATGCTTTAAATAGAGCTTAACTTTGCATTGCCATTTGTTAATTTAATTGAGAAGTAGAGATCTAGTTCTTTCATTTTATGAAACACGACAAAGGCATTCAATACAATCCCTCACACGCTGTAAATAGTCAAGATTATTCCATAGTCTTTATAGGCCAGTCTTTTAATTACTCTGCTCATCTTCCACGCTCTGTTTTCCTCCAGTATCTCTCCATTCCAAAAGCGCCCCCCCTCCCCTCTTCTACCTTTCCGTCTCACTGCATCAAAGGAACCGACTTGAAATGCCTTTTTCGGCATGGCAGGCCCGCTTCCTCGGTGTCCGTGAAGTTGGCACGACAGAGAGAGTGGAACGACATGATTGTGAGCGTATGCCAGCAGATGAGAGCGGTACTCTCTGCAGGAGGACAGATAATAAACGGCATTGTTCTGCATTGTGGGCCTTGTGCTTACTTACTTTCATTTAGTTGAATAAAACGCTTCAGCCATCCACCGATTACCCCCGACGCCAAACAGAAAAGCAACTTAATTGTCCTCATCAAAGGGAGTTTACCGCGACCAAAAATGACTGACAGTTGAACAAGTGACCTTTTTTTGTCAACAGCAGATCGGTGTCAACATGTAATTGGCCGAAAAAGAAATTTATGATGATTAAGATGCCATTATCTCCCCGGGGAGCTGAACAGGGAGGGTTGTTAACATTCCTTTCAATAAAATCTGTCATGCTATTTAGAGATTCACAATTAGAAACAAACACTCGATAGTGAAATATTTCTATTGCTTTCACGTTCTATTGTTTCTGTCAATGGGATGAAAATGCATTCAACATGTTTGCCATATACACTTTTTTTTTATGTGGTTATAGATGAATAATGTCCAGTTCGAATCCAGTTTCATCTGTTAAATATCTTAATATCTGTCACTCAAACCAGTCCGACCACATATTTCATCATTATATCTTTAAAGGGGTTTATAAAGTGATAACCAAAAACTGGAAATTGTGCATTTATTTACCCTCTGGTCATTGCAAACCTGTATGAATTGATTCCTTCTGCAGAACACAAGAAAGGATAGTTGGAAGAATGTCGCAGTGGTTTTGTGTCCATACAGTAGAGGTAAATAAGGATGCTTTCTGGTGATTTAAACATTCTTGAAAATATCTTCTTTTGTGTTTGGCAGAAGAAAGAAAGCCATATAGGTTTAAAATAACGAGGTAGAGTAAATGAAGACAACTTTATAAAGGATAAAATAAACGTTGGTGATTATTTTAGAAGTGTGTATACTCTTTTCCTCCACTTCTAAAACCTGTATGGTTTTCTTGTAGCAAACACAGAAAGAAGTTATTTTGAAGAATATATTTTTAAGAACCAATCGCAATAGTCCCATTGACATGGACACATACATTTTTCAAAATATCTTCTTTCGTGTTCTGCATAAGAAATGGAGTCATGCAGATTAGAAGATGAGGATGTTTTTGGGTTGATTTCTCTAAAAATGTGTATATTTTTGAGAGTAAACATACTTCACACTGACCCCCAGAAACAGTGTAGTGCGCACCACTTTGTGTCAAAATGAGAAAATTACAGCGCACACTTCAGAGTTTCAAAGCGATCTTCCGGGTGACTGATGGATCCTCTAGTGTCACGTTTCTATTTCCTAAAAAAAGCCCCATTCTCTTCTGAGTACGATTCTGTTGTTCACGGCTCAATAATTCTCAGCCTTCTTTCTCTTTACCGTCCTGCCATTGTCATTTTCTTTCATTAGTTGTGAACATGTCTATCTCCGCTTCTCCCCTTCGAAATCTTTTCAATTCCAAAGCCTTGCCAAGAAACCCATCGCCAAATTTCATTAGCAGCATCATTTGCATTTCCTGCCAGTGTGTTACTGTGACACAGAATTGAACAACACTGAAAGACTTTGTTTTTAAGTCGTGTCAACATATTTCCTGGGCTCAGTTCGGACGTGGCCCTCGTGGCTTTGACATGCTTATATAGCGGATGGAGGGAAAGAGGAAAAGTAACCTCTGCATCAGCAGAGATCTGCAGAGAGCGATATGGTCAAATTCCCCTTGGCCTTACCGCTCTGCTGTTCCATAGAAGGACTTTACGGTGATAAGACGACTGCCACTTATATGATATGTATCTGTTAGTGAGATCCTGACGTGAAGTCACTGCATTAAAGCCATAAATTACACTTTGATAAACCGGACAGAATAAAGAACATAAGCGGATAGTCATCAGTGAAGTTTTCCTTGATACAGAATCGCATTTATTTTATATCGCGCTGTGATATGTTTTTTTTTGGCCCCTTGTCACTTGTTTACTCCTCCATCAAGGTTACATGCCAAATCACTATTTTCTTATTTAAAATTTACTAGAAGTTTCTTTCCAAAGTGCTTTAAATCCCAACCAGTTTTTAGACTTAATGCGATACATCCTCTCGACCGATCATTATTTGTTAAATGCCATCCAACATGGTGATGCTTTAAAGTGTTTGTTTGTGTTCAATCTTTCAAAATGAGTGTTTTTAACTATATTTACACTATTGATGGCCTGAATAAGCCTGTAAAACCTACAGATCCGAAAAATAGCAGGCTGGACATTTGCATTTATTTGATTTATATTTATTTATAGTAAGAGTCCATGATGTCATACATTGCATGTTCTCTTCTTTTTTTGTTCTTGTTTTTTTAAAGACAATTTGTATAGATTTATAGCCTTTTGAAAAAAAACTTTGAATTTATAATCAAGAATCATTGTTTAATATGCTCAGACCCAGCCAACAGACCATTTCAACAGGATAAATTGAATATTAACCAAATATATAAAAATGTCATTTTCATGAAACCTTTCAATATATATTTATAGCGTTTTGGAATTGAGCTGTTTGACACTTTCACATCTATTTTTAAATCTTTCGGAACTTTAGATGCCCAAATGTGCTGGTTTTAGAACACAAACAAAGTGATTTTTCAAGGATGATATACTGTGTTGTCTAAGTTGAAAAGCACTTTTATATTTTTCATTGCTTGGATA
Source organism: Triplophysa yarkandensis (assembly GCA_033220385.1). Classification (NCBI taxonomy): domain Eukaryota; kingdom Metazoa; phylum Chordata; class Actinopteri; order Cypriniformes; family Nemacheilidae; genus Triplophysa; species Triplophysa yarkandensis. The sequence goes on along the minus strand of CM065663.1, from coordinate 1,713,201 downwards.
TATTTACGTAATTTACAGCAAAAAATATGAAACAGAAGAAAAATACATCATTTCTCCTTTTTTACCAGCATGAAGTTCTTTAATTGCATCTACATAAAACCTCAAATATACCCAGAACTAATATTCATGAAATTAATTCATATTCAGAATTTCTGATTAATCGTCTTTGGACTACTTCAATACAGAAAAAGAGTGTTTCATTTATGTTGAAAATTAAAAAAAAAACATTTTGATTGACACGTTTAATTTATTTTGATCTACAAATAAATAACAAACTATGTTTTTCGTGTATACTCTCCTTTAGAATTTAGGTCTTTTAATATACATTTTTTAACCAGCGCTATTTTTAATACCACAAACTTTTTTGCTCATTACTTAAAACGATTTATATCTCAAAAGCTGTTGTCTCTTTATGTCACATTGAAATATACATTGAAAATGGGGCAAACATAGCAATCCTCAGATATGTGAGATGAAGTCACATTGACTGATTGATATTTTCCACTGTTTACATCAGCATGGCTTGTCCAATATCATCCGCTTCACAGTCTACAGTCTAAACTCATTTTCTGGTCAATAGATGCAAGGTCACTAACATTTTTCCATTTGGAGCCCGGCTTTCCTTCCGTGCAACGGCGGTCATATGCACGGCGTCTGCACAGTTTGCCAGCCGGCAGTTAATTCCCGATCTGCTTCAGTCTTCCATGATATCTACAGCTGCTGTGTACTGGCACCTGCCCTCCCAACTCACGCTTGAGGAAACCTGTTAAGAAATACATGCTGTTTTATGAATGAATAAACAAACAAACACTGCCATTCATTAAATAATATTTAGCATACAAAAAAAAACATTGGTGTAATTAAATGTAAAGCATGGAGGAACATTTGTAATGAATCAATGTTTGTTCATGTATGTGTGAGTTCGATTCCCATGGAATGAATATATAAATAAGAGATAATGGAGTCTCACAAATACATGAATGTAAATGAATCAATGGGTTTTGTACAGGATCTCTATTTGGTCTACTATGATTAATATTTATGATATTGACTGATGAACTTGATGAAATTATTGAATAAGTTTCTCAAACACTTTTGTAATGCAGTATTTGCTGTGCCGGACATGAACATAGTGGGTTTAAGCATTCCATTCCATTGTTTTTTGGTTATTAAAACAGTTTGTGGGCTTAAACATTCCAGTAACTATCCTGGGATCTAAACCCGGTTTGCAAACTGTTATTCCACCGCACATTACTGATGCAATGCAATCGAACATTAATTTTTTTGTATATTTGTATTAGTTTGAATTATGTTCTTGTACACTTAAAAACCCATCATTGCTCTAGAGTAGATTTAATATATATTTTAATACCATCCATATATCAATGTCAATACCTATTGATATTCATCAAATAAAATGTAAATTCCTATATTAGTAACCATTAGCCCGACCAATAAACAAACATAGCGGTTGGATTTAAATGTTTATGAAGTTTATTATTTTTCATCCAAACTACCTCAAACTTTTTTTTGAGTGGTGTTCAAATGTGTAAATATTTCAGTATACTTTGGAAGTATTTTACCCCAACATAAAAATGTACATTATTTACTCAACCTCTAGATGTTTTTTATCATATTTTTAACTTCATGTCATTTCAAACCTATGACTTTCTTTCTTCCACAGATTATAAAGAAGATATTTTGAAGAATGTTTGTAACTGATACCTGTTCACTTGCATTGATTTGTGTCTGTACAATAGTGACTCAGTGCTAACACTGTTTGACTACCAACATTCTTCAACATATCTTCCCTTGTTTTCTGCAGAATAAAAAGAATCTCATATAAGTTTAAAATGACCAGAGGATGAGTAAATCGTGACACCATTTTCATTTTTGGGAAACGTATGACTAAGAGCAGAGAAAAATAAGTAGTTTATTTTTTAACACTATCATCTCATAGTTGAACAAAGAATGCCCGGTCAATGGCTGTTTACAGCCGATGTGAAAGGCATGAATGTGGCAGTATGGCACTGTGCCCAGGTCGCTCTTCTTCTCTTTATTCTGGACTCGCAGGACGTGCATCCCTTTTAAATTCTCATTAAGCTGTTTTCCCAATATCTAATAGAGAATTCATCTGCCTCTTTTTTAATTTACACCATCACGGTTGGACGATCAACTGAATTGATTTTCATTGCTGATCAGATTCATGAGGGGCGGATAGGACCTTGTGTGAGGGTCATTATCATATAGGTTAAGATCAAGGTGACGTTTTAAAAAATCCATTATATATTGTCATGTTTTTTAATGCTGTATGACTTTGAGGAACACAGCTTTTCTTCAGAAAGCTTTTTTACATAAATTAAGAAATTAGTAAGGGTAATCTGACTCCAGTATCACAAAGATAACCCTGTTGCCATCACAAATCCGTTTCTATCATCATTTACTAGACCTCTTGACATCTTTCTTGCAAACACAAAGAAGATATTTTGAAAAATGTTTTAGATACAAAAGGAGTCGGTTAGGAGCAGTGGTTTTGACACTTTTCGAAATAGATCCTTTTGTGTTCTGCACATGAAAGAAAGTCACACAGGTTGGAAATAAGGGGGAATGATGACAGAATGTTCATGTTGGGATGAACTGTCTCTTCAACAGGTAATTTCACCGTCTGTGATATTTATCTTTGTACTGGAAGACAAAAGCGAAGTGTGGAAACCAAGGCAACAGGCTTTTGTATCCCCGTCAGACCAATCAAATATAAACTGGGGAAAGTAGTTGTGCTGTTATGAGAGCTCCTGGTGTGATCGTACGGCGTAGACTTGCTTTCTACAGAATTACAGTCACGCCATACTGTGTTCCCGTCCAGCCTGTCTTATCTTTAAAGAAACCGCTACAAGGTGAATTGATCGGAGCCAGAATGAAACTGCATATGCGTTTTGGTTCTACATTTGGTTATGTTCTGCTTGTAGACGTGTGTTTGTTCCATGAGCTCATTAATATTTAATATTTCATTCATCATAACTGCAGTGTACTGAGCAGCAGATAGGAAAGATTCTGGACATCGGGTTTTGCTCTCGTGGTTGACTTATTGACAGTGGATCTGATTTGATGTGATCTTGCCTCTCAGCTGTCAAGCTGAATTGACATCAGTACACTGTTTTCCACTTCATGGCATGAGAGGAACCCTTTTATTTGCTTTGGTCTCAATTGTTGTCCCCTATTGAACCACCGAACGCAGAACACAAAGGTGACATTCCTGCACTTTGTGGATCATTTTTATTTAGGCATAGACGTCAATGTCAACATTTGTTCTCATTGCTAAACTTTGACATAAGAGAGAAAATTCTGTCATTATTTACCAGCCTTTTGTCATTTCAGAATTCCAAAGAAGATATTTTGAAGAATACGGGAAGCTAAACAGCACTGTCGCTCATTCAATTCAGTTGAATAGACACAAAACCAATGGAGGAAATTGGTATCCGACATTCTTCAAAATATCTTCTGAATCCTCTTTTTTTGAGTGAGGTCCCTTTTATGGCACTTTAAGACGCCCTCACATATATTTTATAAAATAAGCTTAAGAAGGAAATTCAAATATGCGTGACTTTGTTTTCTCTGAAGAACAAAGTACATATTTTGGTAGCCAAAAAGCGGCCGCACCCATTCACTTCTGATAGTATAGTCACAAAACCAAAGCAGGTGAAATAGTTCCCAACATTCTTCAAAATATCTTCTGAATCCTCATTTTTGAGTGTTGTCCCGTTTATGGCACTTCAAGACAGTCTTACATATATTTGATGAAATTAGCTTGAGGAAAAAGTTTAAATGTGCTTGACTCTGTTTCTGTGTGTGATGAGTTCTAACATTCTTCAAAATATCTTCTGAATCATTATTTTGAGTGTTGTACCATTTCTTCAAGAAGTCTTCATATATATGCTGTTACATTTGGATGAAAAAAAGCTCATTTATTTTGAAAGAACATCAAAAATACTCGACCAGTCTATGAACTCAACTGTGGGGTATCAATTCACCCGCGTTAGGTTAAAAGGGCAGTATGCAAAAGCTAAGCATCGCGTCATCACGGGGCTCTACGTTGCTCCGAGACGGTTTACTCTTGCTTATGTTTCCATCAGATGTTTGTTTGCTTCTGAAATACGATGTCAGGAGGCATTTGTAGCCGACCGGGGACGATGAGCATGAGCTAGATGTGCAAATCTCAGCAGACTCAGGCAAGGTTTGCTTTAATTAGTGTGTGTATCTGGATATACGCAGATGCTGAGGGTCCCTGGAGTCTGTGACAACAGAGCAGGCAGGGTTTGTTTTTGTGTGAAGCTACGGTTGGCTGTATCACAAGCCGCAGTGGCACGTATCCGTCACCCGCGCATCCACCCTCCGCTTTCACTGCAGGCCGATAATGAGAGCGGATTAGGTGGTTGAGAGATGAAAGGCTTGTCATTCCTCTGCTGATGAGAGAACGTGTGTGCGCGGGTGTCAAAGGTTTTCCAAGTTATCCCAATGCACCAAAAGCGTTTCATGTTTACAGGAGCAAAGGGAAAGGCTCAATCGCTCAAACCTATTTGCAGGAAACACATTTAAACAGGCCCTCGCCCCCTTGATTTTGTCAGATGGAATAGCAACTTGGTATTGATGTGAAGGTTTTCTTTCCATGCCGTTAATGATAATGGGCTCTTTGCGACGGTAAATCATCCCTGTGGCTTTTTTTGCAGATGGGAACTCTTTCTCCTTTGAAGTGAAGACGCTTGGCGATGCCGCCGGCACACTTACGTCTGCCATGTCTGTTTGAACGCCAGCTTCCGGCTCTATGGGATTTTATTTTGTGTTTTATGTGCTTTAAATAGCATTCAGAATACATTTTCACACTCAAGGAGCCCAGAAGAAATGAAACTTGTTTGCCGTTACTTTTAGAAATTCATCAAGTCTTTGACACGCTCCAGAATGTTTACCCGGTAACCTGGCAAAGTGTTTCAATGTTTAAAAACCACATCTGCTATTTATTTATCCTCCCTTGTCATTTCAAACCTGCATGACTTTCTTATGCATAACATGAAAGAAGATATTTTGAAGAATGTTGAGAACCGAAGCAAGGTGGCACTTCTACTGGATGGAATGCAAGAAAAGGTGCTGCTTACCAATATTCTTCAAAATATCTTCCTTTGTGTTCTTTTGCATCCATATTTGTGTTCATAATGCAGTTCATGATACAGTATTTTAGCCAGTTAAACAGTCTTAAAAACATGTAGTTGAAAAGCAGTATTTTGACAGAACACATTATTATTTCACTCCTCAATATTTTTATGAAATGTCTCCGTACCTCTTGTGATCTTCTGAGCATCTGCTGCCGGTGTGGATTCAAACCTTACATTCTCCTTTGAGGTCTCCCTCTCTCCCTGTACGTTCAAATCTCATTCAGCCCAGACTTTGATACGGCATCTTGGTCCAGGCCTGAGGGTCACGCGCCATGATTCCGTCCATGTGACGTCTAATGCCATGCCTAGATTTCAACATATCTTCAGCTTCCACCAACAGGAAGGAGACGCTTCAAGTTCCTCCAAAGATATGAGACTAAAATGTGTAATGGTTTAAAAATGAATCAGAGACTCCGTTTTAATTCAGATATTTGTTGTAAATGTTATTAATACGTCTAAAGTATTATTTATAATGCATTATGCATTTCTTTATACCATTCAAACAGAGCATTGTTGGGCAGTTTATACTTATTGTAATGTCATTATGAGAATAAATTAAAACTATAATGCACAAATCCCTTGTGCATGTTTCTTGTAGATGTGAATGTGTATACCTGGATAGTCCCTGAACCTTAAAACCATTTTAATTAAAACAAAGTGTGTTTACGGCTTACTTTGGAGATATTAAGCCGTTCCTAAACCACGCTCTTCAAAATTATGCAAATAAGCCTTTTGATGCACACATCCCAAATTCAAGGAGCTACTTAAAATGGTTTTAAGAAAATATTTGTACATCATATGATGCGCAGATATCCTGGGATAAGATTGCTCTGTTTAAAAAAAAAATATTTCCATATCATGGTTTGAATTATTTTACATCATAACAGAAATTAAAAAGTTTTTTCACGAGGGATTGGTACAAAGGTAAAACATCGAACAATCACTCCATTTATACCCCCACATTTACACCCCTACTCATCATGTATGTCTTCACGCTTTCACTTTATCATTTGAGATTGGTTCGTAAGATCGTCAAGTTTAACGAGTACAGATTGAGTCATATGTTGTATGTGATTATCGGCTGATACCGAGTATCCCTACTATAAATATCTTCAAGTCTCTTGGCATCCAAGGCCCGGGTTATACACATTATAAAACAGACAAAACAAATTTCGTCTTATGTATTTTGTTTTTACTTTTCAAAATATAAAAATATATATTTAAATCATCCTATAGTCTTTTAAAATATTAATGCTAACCTGTTGATAAGTCATAAATATATTTAATGATAAGTAAGATTTTTATGTAAGAAATACATTTGAAATATTATTCATTTCCAGCCATAGACATAAGTTAATATAACTTCAATTGGAGTTAAAGTAACACACATTATTTATAAATAAGCAATTCATGATTTTTTGTCATGAATCATGAAATCGAATGATTTATCCGGATGAGTTGTGCTAAATATAAAAGGTTGCTTAGTTCACTTAACTAAATTTTTTGTGTTAAATTAACTTTATAAAGATTAACTTATTTTATTTAATGAATATTGAAATATGTCTTTAATTTTACACACGTAAACTAACCTGCAGTTATATCTCTCAACCAGTTATGTTACAAATCGTTGCTCTAATATAATAAAAAATCCCAGTGCCGTGTAATGGCCTTAGCTGGAGGAACACCCTAACGTTTAATGACGTTTACTACTTGAAAAGAATCTGGAGATACAAACGCAGTGTTGGTGAAGGATCTCAGAACATCAGCAGTCGTAGTTAAAGCTGTTAATGATGTGAGACGTACAGAAGTGCTCTCTGCCTCTCAGGCATCGGGCTCTTAATTGGTTTAGATCCATCAGTCCGGTAGAAAGTTCTTTGTTGCTTTATGTGTCTAATTAAAATTGAAATACCACATAAAATACCTCAAGCAGCATTCAGTGCTTTAACTAGACTTAATAAAAAGAGTCCGCCGAGAGAAACGGGTACGACGAGAATGTTGAATGCGATGTAATGTTGATTAATACGATAAACATTTCAACCCTTCAACAATCATCTACAGCTCCATCAGTCTCCTTCTCCTTCTGGACTTGGAGAGTACTGTGACACATTGTATATTATACAATATATACACTGTAATATACACAATAATATGTTCGTAATGTAGCAAAGAGTCGGGATGTTTTAAAGTCTACATATGATTGGGTTTAGTCTTTGTGCTTTGAAGTCGCAAGAACCGACTCGCTCAAAGGTTTGTAGTCCCGAAGATCACTAATATCTTTCTCGAGTCAAGAGACTCTCAACACCAGTCAATTTTCAAAGAGCCGCCTGTAGACATTTCAATAACAGTTGGTTTTCACGTTTAATATCACAGAAACATAAAATGTGGGAGTGATGAAGGATTGCTGGAGCTTGATCTCGGAGACAAAAGAAAGAAGCAATAGTGTAGACGAGAACTTGAGCTTTGAGTACTGATGTTGACTGTAGGTAAGTATTGAGATTATGTGACTTGGACTAAACACAAGTTTTCATTTTAAATTTGGTTCTTCCGTGATGTAGAAAAGATATTGTTCAGTGCAGAAATTGAAATCTAAGAGATGTCTTGATGATGTTTGGCGGGGGGGAAATGTCCAAATGATTTACTTGAGAAGAAAAAAATGGATTTTGTTGTTTAATTAAAATAAGTGATAATAAAACATCTGCCAAATTAATCATTTTATGATCATTTTATTTTTCATATATTATTGACATATTTTTATTTCATCATATTGTATTGTTTACATGTTTATTTCATTATTTTATTTTATTTTATTTTATTTTATACACATATCTTAACTCTATAGACTGGATTTTCTTTGATATATGTTTAGAAAGGAACTCAAAATATTAATGGCAAACAATAGAAAAGTATTTCTTTCTTGTGCACAGTAGAGAATGTCTACATCAAACTCCCTTTACGTCAAAGTAGGCCAAAAATTGAATTTCCCATGCTATGACCTTTTAAATTGGTTTAGAACCTGGTATGAGAGAATTATCTTGGATGAGATTAAATAATGTCCTCTAATGCATTCTTCTAACTGCATTCAAGTGTAAATGTTTTCTTATAAGGTCTTATAACCACATCAGACTACCTGCACATTGTGACTATTGAAACACTAAAGCAAACCTTACTGCAGATTTATATTTTCTGTAGATATTTGATCCCATGTGAAACAGCTCCTGGAATGGACTGCAGACAGGTAGCTGTAGATGTCTTCAATCTTATGACGCAAGTGTCCGTTTGAAGCACCGCTGGTGCTTGGCGTTTTTCTGGATGCTCTGCATGAGTTGAGGAGTGCAGGTGACTTTTGTAATTTGAGTCGCGGTGTGAAGCGACTCGTGGTATCATCAGCTCCTCTCCTGGAGTCTGCCAAAGCTTTGCTGTCTCTTGCAGATCCTCCTGCCAAGCTCCTGTTGTGAATTCGATTTTCTCACTCCTGCTGAGAAGCTGAAAATATGCAAACGCGTACAGATGTTTCTATCAGCACCGCTGTGTCAAAGAGAGAAGCTTTTCAGAATAAACCTGTATTTAATTGACATTAAGAATACACTTTTTTACCAAAGCAACTCCCTCTGCTGTGACAGCAAAGATAGTTTGTAAAAACAACGATTTCCTTCTTTCTTACTCTGAAGAAGAAATATATATTTTTATTAAATATATCAAAGTTTTTTAGCTTACTAAAATTTAAAATAAATTCTATATTACATAAAACAATTAAGCCTGAAATTAGTAAGAGAAAAAATAAATGAAACCAGATGTATTAAAAATACAAGTAAAAAAAAAGAAATCATTAATCTTCAAATCACACAAAAATTAACAAATAAATAATAAAATATCAACATATTGTTAAAACATATATGCTTGTGGCAGGACATGAGTTTGGTTTCGTCCCGAGCCAGTCCAGTTCCCCGCTCTCTACCCAATTACATTCTGTTAGCCCCCTACTGTCCTGTATTTTAAAGGCCAAAAAAGCCCCTATAAATATATAATAATAAAGTATAATAATTATATTCCATATTATATACTTATATAGAAATTATATAAAATTTTAATTGTATAAAATCTTATTTGCTACATGACTATATATGACTATATATGACTATATACTGATTATATATGACTATATATGACTATATACTGATTATATATGACTATATATGACTATATACTGATTATATATGACTATATATGACTATATATGCTATATACTGATTATATATGACTATATATGACTATACTGATTATATATGACTATATATGATTATATATGCTATATACTGATTATATGTTTGTGCATATTGCACACTGTCTTATGTTGAAGTCTGTATTATATGTTACATGTTATATGTTAACTGTACTGCAATTTTTCTAGAGCAAGCTCCCAAGAATTCCTCCCACCAGCTCACATGTGCCGTGGTGATGTGACAATAAAAGTGAATTGAATAGAATTGACTTAAAATAGGTATGGCTGTGTGTTTTCCAACTCTTTCCCTCGATTCGTCTTTAAACAATTGAATGCATTGAGTTTGACTCAAAACTCATTCTCCACTTTCCCTAGCTAATGATCCTCTTAAAGATCTTGTTTACATCCCATTATGAATGGAAAACAGGTTGTGAACGCCATTTCATATCAGGCTTGCTTTTGCAGTTTTAAAATGTGCAGCGAAGCAAATCGTGTGCCACCTTTAATAAACCCCCAAAAATTAGGTATATTCTTTCATGTTACATTTGTTATAACATAAAAAGAATGTTATCTTCACAAGGAGGACTGCCATCTCGTGCTGGCGTCCGCACGTACGCAATGGGCTCGAGCTGGCAGTTTTCCAAAAGCAAATCCTTCCCGACACTCGCATGGTAAACACAAACTACGGCAGCATGTCGCCGGAAGTCAAAGCGAAGCTGACAGGTGGGCCGGTGCTGCATTGTTTGGCATCAAGGCATCCAAACGCAGCAAAGACCCTTAAAGAATATCCTGTGTGTGCAATTGTCTTGTGTTGTGGAGAACAAGCTTGTAGTCACGCACAAAACAATGGAGATGTGTGATGAAGAAAACAGAAAGCATTTATAATCATTAGACATGGCGTGTTCTGCAGGAAGTCAACGGTAAATGGACATGGAATTGGATTGTCGGAAAGAAAAAGAGATTTATTGTGTTGACATGAGCAGACCTCGGCCTTCCTCAGGACAATGGTCAAAAAACAAGTTTTCTCCTTTGTTTTTTCCTCAGCTCTGTTTGAGGACTTTTCGGCCCTCTGGCCTTCAATCTGTATTCCGTCTCTCTCTCTCTCTCTCTCTCTTCTCTCTCTCTCTCTCTCTCTCTCTCTCTCTCTCTCTCTCCTCTCCATCTCTCATCTCTCTCATCTCCCTCACTCATCTCTCTCTCTCTCTCTCTCTCTCTCCTCTCCTTCTCTCTCTCTCTCTCCTCTCTCTCTCTCTCTCTCTCTCTCTCTCTCTCCCTCTCCATCTCTCTCTCTCTCTCTCTCTCTCTCTCTCTCCATCTCTCTCTCTCTCTCTCTCTCTCTCTCTCTCTCTCTCCTCTCATCTCTCTCTCTCTCCTCTCTCTCTTTCTCTCTCTCTCTCATTCTCTTCTCTGTCTCTCTCTCTCTCTCTCTCATTCTCTCTCTCTCTCTCTCTCTCTCTCTCTCTCTCTCTCTCTCTCTCTCTCTCTCTCTCTCTCTCTCTCTCTCTTTCTCCCCCTGTCTCTCTCTCTCTCTCTCTCTCTCTCTCTCTCTCTCTCTCTCTCTCTCTCTCTCTCACATTCTCTCTCTCTCTCTCTCTCTCTCTCTCTCTCTCTCTCTCTCTCTCTCTCTCTCTCTCTCCTCTCTCTATCTCTCTCTCTCTCTACCTCTCTCTCTCTCTCTCTCTCTCTCTCTCTCTCTCTCTCTCTCTCTCTCTCTCTCTCTCTCTCTCTCTCTCCTCTCTCTATATATATATATATATATATTTCGCCATTAATTTTGCAACAGTTCTCTTTGGTGATGCAAAAAAGACTCGCTTCACCTTTAAATCACCTTTCAATCAATTGTTTTTGGAGATTTAAAGTGTGATCATCATTTTTGATTAAATCTGTATCTGCACATTATTCTCAAATCACTTAACCGTCGCTGAAAATTTACTATCGATCAAGTCAGGATCATCAGCCATTCAGATTTATTCTTGACAAACACATGCTTAAAAAGTCATAACATATGAATTTCCCCTAAATTCATCTCTCTGTTTTATATTAAAAGTTGGGCTATGGCTGGGAGCCTTTAGAAATTAATCATCATTGTTATGATGTGTTTTATGGAAATTGGAGACTCAAACTCTTGAAGCATAGTCGGATCTGTGCCATGTGAGTCTCATTTTAAGATGAAAGCGCTCAGGTATAATTTTCTTCCTCAGCGCCGCCATCCACATCACATGTGCCATTACCTATAAATACTCATAGCTCACAGTATGTCGTGTGTGTGCGTTTGTCTCTGGGTTTTTAAGGTTTCGTTTCCCCTGAAATACAAAATGGTTTTCTCATGTTGCTTCAAACCTGTTTGATTTGCCTAACATCGCTGAACAAAGCCAACTTTTTATGAAATATTTCAGTTTGTATGTTCTGTCATGCTTCATAGACTGCATATATAGCAACGAAAGTATATGGTATTGTAGGCAAATTGAGTATTACGTAGTAAAACTATTCAAATGAAAACATGTACACACTTTTGATCATTAAAATCTCATAATAACATTATTTGAAAACGTATTCTTTTATAATTCAATGCTAATTCAAAAATGTTGCGTCAGCAAATATTTAACCAAACATATTAACTTAAATAAGGAGCCAGAATTATAATTATATTATTATTATTACAAATAAAAGAAAATAATATTTCATAAAATAATTATTATTTATTGATGTGAATGATTAATAACAATATAAATGAATGAATATTTTCTTGCCAAGATTTACTAATGGGTAATTAATAAAGTGAAAAAACAGCAAATAATATTATTAAAATCAACATGACTCATTAATCATAATAAGTTGAGGCACCAGAAGTATTATAATAAATAAAATAAATGTCTAAGCTAAATGTATTAATCAATCATATATTAATAAATACAATTATTCTATGCATTTTTAAATCTATGATAATTGGAAAATATAAAGTTATTAAATGACAAAAATACAACAGTTGCCAAAATTAAGATGAAAAATATTATTTAAACTAGAATGCTATGCATGTTCACACATGTGGGTTTAGAAAACGATGAATAACAAAGCATTATTTGCAGATTAAACCCAGAACTTCTTCTCCTTTAATTAATACTATAGGTACATGAATAATAAAATGTATTAATGGATCTAAAAATCCTGTGGCATGGGGACGGCTCATTGCTTTGGACATCTTCTCTTGCATGAGGTGTAAGAAGATCTTTCTGTCGGCAGGTGACCAGCCTGGTTGTCTGCGGGCATGATGCCTAGCTTCATATGGATGTGAGAAATGC
>CM065663.1:1681920-1699979 GCA_033220385.1 Triplophysa yarkandensis | reverse complement strand
GGATGTGAGAAATGCAGAGCAGGTGGTGTCATGCAACTGTTAGGTTTTATGAAGGACAGCAGGTAACTGTACTATATTACAGAGTGTTTTCATAAAGGAACATTGAAGGCAGAATTTTGGCATGAGTGAGCTGGAAAATGTGAAACCAAGAGAGGTTTTTTTAAAAGTGGATTCGGTTGAAATTGAGGAGAACAAAAAGCACGTCAGACTGATATTTGGCTAGATGTGCAGCTGTATGCAGGTTCAAAGAGGTATTATAAATCAAATGGATTAGTCATCGGTTTTATTGAAGAAATTTCATATTTTCACGATTTTGGCTTTTAGACGATACACCCACATGCACTTTAGTTTTATTATTAAAATTCTGTTATTTGCCTTTGTTTCTGTATTATTTCTTACAAAGCGGATCTTTGTTTTTTTGCTTCGTGCAAAGAAGAAGTAACCATGAAAAGGAGAGTTTAGTTTGGGAAAGAAAGTATTTTTTAAAGTGATAGTTCACCCAAAAACAGAACACAAAAGAAGATATTTAGAAGAAAGTCGCTTAGCAAATGCAGTGGCTTGCAAACAGCAGCACCCTTTCACTTCTTGGATTGGATTGATCTGAACTCAAATGTTTCTATTGGAATTCAGCAAAAATATTAGCTGTACTTTGCAAATATATATTTGTTTGATAAATACACTTTTTAATTTCACAAACTTATATTAAAAAAAATTTAGTTTTGGAATTGTAATATTTTTTTTCACTGACATTTTTTTAAAGATCTTATGAAGATAATATAATATAATTTATATAAGATATATTTATACAGTGTATGAACACAAAACCAAGTGAAGCGGTGCCATTTACCAACATTCTTCAAAATATCCCCTCTTGTGTTCTGCAGATTAAAAATGTCAAACAGGTTTGAAATGACAAGTAAAGGATGAAAGAGGGTTCATTTTTGGTTTAACTATCACTTTTGTACATTTGTAGAGTGATTTGTTTTTTGAAAGATTTTGTCTAAGCTCAGCAGAACTTGCATGTGAAGGATAGAAACAAAAGCTCTCTGGTTGTCATCTTTTCCCATCACACCTCTTGAACGCCCTCACATCCATCCATATCCCTCCTGTAGTTCTATTTATGGTTGGAAATAAAGCACCCTTGAGGGATTATAAAAACTTTCACAGGACGAGATTGTTCAGTCTGTCAGATGATGAATCTGTAATTCATCTCTATTATACAGGTTTTATTTCAACTCAAAACTACAAGTGAGGGGAGGAAATTCACGATTGTGAGATTGTTCTATGCAGTAGTTTTATAAATAGCATTGCCTGCTCACTATTTTTAAGTCCCACTGGTGCTCTACCTCTAAACTGGTGCATGCTGTCACTTTTTAGTTCACACTGCAGGTCGCTGAATTTATACTGCACCCCTCTCTCTCTCTCTCTCTCTCTCTCTCTCTCTCTCTCTCTCTCTCTCTCTCTCTCCCTCTCCCTCTCCCTCTCCCTCTCCCTCTCCCTCTCCCTCTCCCTCTCTCTCTCTCTCTCTCTCTCTCTCTCTCTCTCCTCTCTCTCTCTCTCTCTCTCTCTCTCTCTCTCTCTCTCTCTCTCTCTCTCTCTAACACTGTCCTTCATGTTTCATCACACAGGTTGAGCTAAGGCTGGACACTGGTGATGTCACTGCAAAGTAAGTTTTCAGCATCTCGTGTTTACTTTGATTTGGGAAATTTGTTACACTGGTTTGTTTTAATATAAAGTTTTAATATTTTGAAAAAACTTTTGTGATGTTGAAGTGATAGTTACAATATACAAATGTATTTTGAAGAATGTCGGTGACCAAACAGCATTGACATCCATTTTATGAAAAAAAAAAAAAAAACACCAAGACATTTATCAAAATATCTTCTTTTTAATATCTGTCAAATACATATACGCAACAAAGTGGTGAACAAATATTGACAGATAAATAATTGAGACAGTCAATTCAACAAGATCTCATGTGTACTATATTTCTTTGTTATTCTTATCATTTATTTATCTCTGACTTTTTATTAAAGAGACATTTAGGAATTTGTTATTACAACTAAGCATCTGCTGATGATATTTGAAATCTCTGGCATTTGAAGCTGTGAGCCTTGGGCAAATATTCAGTCATTTCCTGCTCATCGTCTGCAGCGAGTGAGCCGGAGGGGTCCGTGAAGGTGGAACAGTGGCAGCACACGTTTTACGCCTCTGACTCGGGATACAGTCGGGAGCGACGACCATCCGCGATGAGGAATTGGAATGCGGTAGCAGGAAGTATACAGTCTCGTCCAGCGCCGTGGAGAACGCCACAGGTAAGACACTCTCTCGAAAGGTCTTCTCTGGAACAGTTGATGAATTATACAACCTGAGGGCCTCAAAGTCTCCACTTTGCTGTTAATAGCATTCAGTTCACGGGTCTGCAATGTGGTTTTGTCGAGTTTAAGACTGAAAAGTGCTGTGGGATTTTTCATACTCTGAAAAATGTTTCATACTCCAAACCTGTAGCAGAGAAAAGATTAAACATTAAACCCCATTAAATGAAAACAAAACCGAGACATTTCTCAAAATATCTTCTTTTGTGCTTCACAGGAAGAAAAAGACTCATATGCATGTTTTGAATGACATGAAAGTAAATAATAGTTACATTTTTTTATTGTTGGGTATGCTCAGGGTTTTGCAGACAGGACATGCACATGTGACGCTTTCATTATTCTTTATAGTCGTGGCACACTCAGTTGTAAATATTGGGGTGTTTTTAAATGGATTCCTCTCCGTGGCAGAGTGAGGGCACCCTTTAAAAAAGCTGAACATTTATTGTCTTTCCTAGCCCACTGACACTTAAAATACTAATCCAAAAAATGCAGTTCAGTAGATTTTCTCTTTTATGGTTTGATCATTATTGCTGTTCAAACAGAAGCTCTGCCTGACACACATAACGCTTCCAGCGTGGATTGCTCTTTTCCCTCCTCCGCTTCTTTCTGTTATGAGAGATGAGACGTGAACACATTATAGGATCTGAACTTTAATGCATGCACATATCAGAGGGCATATTTGTTGAAATCTCAATGCATACGGTTAATATGTTGCCATCATTCGATCTCTCGCTCTTCAGATATCGAGGCCCAGTACAGTCTGACTCGAGCCCAAAGAGTTCGTGCCGCCATGTTCCCTGAGACGCTAGTGGAAGGAGAGACCGTCCTCACCACGCAGAGCAACCCAGACCATCCCACCAATGTCCAGAGACTGGCCGAGCCTTCTCAGCTTCTGAAAACGGCCATCGTCCATCTCATCAACTATCAAGATGATGCTGAGCTGGCAACAAGGGCCGTACCGGAGCTCACCAAACTGCTGGCCGATGAGGACCAGGTACAAGATGTCAATTGTTTTCTCATTCATTCGCTCTTGTGTCATTCCGAAGTTGACTTTCTTCTGCCGAGCACAAAGAAAGATATTTTGAAGAACGTCAGACACCAAACACCACTGAGCCTGAGGTTTTTCCAGGAATATCTTATTTTGTTTTCCACCGAAGAAAATATGATATACAGGTTTTGAACAACATTTGAGCACAAACTGTCCCTTGACCTAACTTATGTAATGATTAAATAACTAGAAATAAACATTTATGACATTCGAGATATCTGCAACAATAAAACGTCTGTGTTTACACTCTAGGTGGTTGTAAACAAGGCCGCGCTCATTGTAAACCAGCTTACACGGAAGGAGGCTTCTCGCCGTGTTCTCATGCAGTCTCCTCAGATGATCGCTGCTGTGGTGAGAGCCATGCAGAACACCGGAGACCTGGAGACGGCCCGCTGCGCCGCCAGCGTTCTGCACAGTCTCTCCCATCAGCGCGAGGGACTGCTGGCCATCTTCAAATCCGGCGGCATTCCGGCGCTTGTTCGCATGCTCAGGTTAGTTTGTAAATGTGAACATCACAGCACATGCGGTCCAAGTATATGAGTCAACTGACATGATTCAGTGAGGAAGTGAGTAATCTGACCTGATTCAATCCATGATTCATGTTTCATTCAAGCTGAGTTGAATTGATGCAATTAAACGTTTATTGAAACAAAACATTTATATTAATTTAATTTAATTTCATTTACAGGCAGTTTATATAGCTGAACTGTATGTCTCTTTTTTGTTATTGTAGTTTTATCAATATTTCAGATTTTGTTTTGTGATTTTGTAATTTTATCATTTATTTTAATGTTGCTATATGAAAATAATTAGTTTTTATTTCAGTGGGTTTTTTTTATTTGATGATTAGAGTTTTTGCATCAGAATTTTATTTTATTTAATTTCAATAAACAATTTTTTATCATTCATTCACGTCACTCACTCTCGTGTCATTCCAAAGTTGACTCTCTTCTGCAGAACACCAAAAAGATATTTAAAAACATGTGGTAACAAAAAAACATTGACCCTTATGAACAGAAAACCATTTCTCAAAATATCTTCTTTTGTGTTCCAATATTATGTGTTAGTATACAGTTTTTAACAGCATGAGGGTGAAAAATGATTTAACAAAAAGTTAGCAAAGTTTTTATAAAGTAAAACAATCTTTCGTCAGGTTTGTTTACATCATTACATAACAATTAAAAAAGTATTAAAAGAACAAAACACGAAGCTTTTAGTGTATTTATTGGAGTAAAATATTTGGGAATCGAGTTGTTTATTTTTACTCTCTAAACAACCTTAACTTTTTCCCAAACACAACTATGAAACGCAAATACAAAATTTCTCTCTTTACATTTTCTATTTAGTATTATATTTAAATAAAGAGGCAACATGTCAACTGTCCAAAGCTGGACATCATATTTGATCCCTGCTTACTGTATTTACACATTTAAGGTATAAAATCACATAAGTTTTGATCAAATGCAGTTTCTAATATAAATTCTTTTCCAGGTGCATTTAGGTCAAAGAATCTAAAATCCCATATAATTGTGCATGTTCAGCATCTCGGGCACATATTAATTTCCCAGCTTTGTATTTTGTGAGTGGGATTTGGTGCAGGTCTGTGCTGCATTGTGATGAATGCTGTGACTAAGCAGCACTATAGCAGTACACGGTGTCCTATCCCGTTCTGTCCGTCTATATCAAAACTACACCCTCAGTAACGGTGTCCGGAGACACAGCCTCAGCGACGCTCTATTTTTACAGGGATATATTTGGACCGTGATGGGAAATACAGTGTCAGAAAAGCCATTTAGAAAGATGTTGAGATAATAGAGCGAGACATAATGTTTATGACCGGAGCGCCTGTAACAGTGACCGAGCTTCACTATATTAAGCCCTTTTTCCTTGGAGTAAAGTGTAGTTAAACGTCTCGCTCAAGGAGACACCGTCCATGTCTATTAGGATTTATTTTCAAACTTTAAACCTCTAGCAGCTCTGGCGGAAGGCTTTGTATTTGGAACTGAAGTCGTACATTACGATATCAAAGGAAAATTAAACATGCAAAAACATTTAAATGCAATGTTCAACTCTAAATTATGTACAATATTGCTTTATGTTTGTAAATCAATACAATTATATTACCTTGTTATAATAACAGTAGACATATTAGTATTGTATTATAGGCCCAATTTAATTAAAATATGACATTTTATTCACTTACTCCTTAATATTTTCATGTGTGGTGTATATCATTTTAGAATGGTTAAATGACATTTTATATGTTGTTATATATATTTATACAAATTGTACAATCATACATTTGAAAAACAAAAGTCTTGCTTTTAAACAGCTTTTACTATTTTTCATCTGATACTTTTTTTAACAGCAAACGTAAATACATCCATAGTAGTATGACAGTAATACATCCATATTCTTGTTTCTTTAGTTCCCCTATGGAGTCTGTGCTGTTTTATGCCATCACCACATTACACAATCTGTTACTGCATCAAGAAGGAGCAAAGATGGCCGTGCGTCTGGCCGATGGCCTGCAGAGGATGGTACCCCTGCTGAAGAAAACCAACCCCAAATTTTTGGCCATCACCACAGACTGCCTTCAACTGCTTTCTTATGGGAACCAAGAGAGCAAGGTGTGATGATCTCTACAGGAACTTTATTTCATATGACCTGGGAAAGTTATTTTAACGAGCCATTTTTTCTCACTTTTATTTTTTATAAAGTTATATTTATGGCATTTTTAGTTACTGCTCTTTCAATGGTTTTTATGTGATTGTGTTGGTTATTTGTTTTTTCTACAGGACGAAATATAAGTAAATGTGGCTGAATTGGATGTTGTGTTTGGATATTAATAGAATGTCATGACCTTAAGATGTCTCTGTTTACAGTTGATCATCCTGGCAAACGGTGGGCCTGAAAGTTTAGTGTTTGTTATGAGAAACTACAACTATGAGAAGCTTCTGTGGACCACCAGTAGAGTCCTGAAGGTTCTCTCGGTTTGTCCGAGCAACAAGCCGGCTATTGTTGAAGCGGGTGAGTCTGTCTGTTCATTCCTTTCTAGTTTTCCTTTCTAGTTTTACCCCAAAAACTGGCACTTTTTAATCTTCTTCTGAGATATAAAAGAGGAGAAATGATGACGATGAGGTTGATTTTTCTGTATGATGAAAGTAAATGTTGAGGCTTCATGCAAGAAAGTTTTGGAGTTAATTCTTTTGGATGAACTGTTCCTTAAACTCCTTTTGTTTTTTTAGCTTTTTCCTTTATTACTTTATACTTCTTAGAGCTAAGAAGTATAGTCTTACTTTACTTTTCCTTGGTATTCTGTAAAATCCACCTGTATTGTAAGAGCCTGTTTCCGATGAGATATTTTATTCTTAAGCCTTAAAATATATATATTTTAAATAATTAATATTTACATCTTGCCATATAATAACAATAAACAAATTATAATAAAATCTATTAAATATTTTCCAGTCTTCATAATCTGGTCTTTTACTCAAGCTCAATATGCGTGAAATTCAGTCATTTTAATGCTGGATGGGTTTCTCTTATTAACGTTGACCTTTTTGGTGCATTAATACAGATTTATAAACGTCAGAGGTCATGTGACGGAAATATCTCCAGGATGATCTCATAAAAGTCTTTTGGGGACTGTGTTTCCGGGCTTTGTGAGGTCCACGGCGTCCTACGAATAGGCTGAGGATCGGCAGGGCCGTTTTTAAACATGTCCCCTAATCTCTTCTTTCCTTTTTATCTCTCTAAGCCATGTGGCTTTCGGTTTATCTGCACTAGCTCGCAAATTCTTCTCTTGCTTTTTGGCACACAGTAGTCCAGAGAGAAATACAGACTTCATTTTTGAACAGGTTGTGTCGCCGGATATTTCTGTTCCTTCTTTTTATTCTGGCTCAGCCTGTTAAATACGGAGTCTAAAGCCTTTTCTTTCTGTTTGGCAGGTGGTATGCAGGCCCTCGGCCAACATCTCACAGGTTCAAGTCAGCGGCTGACGCAGAACTGTCTGTGGACTCTACGAAACCTTTCCGACGCTGCAACCAAACAGGTGAACTTGACTTTAAAAGTCAAAAAATGTGTTTTCGCACACAACTTTTAAACCTCATGTTGTAAAAAACCATATAATATTATTATTCAGTGGAAATCAAAGAAGATATTTTGAAAAATGCTGTGTGTTTTGTGTCTTAGCCTTTGAAGTCAATTTTCTGTCGATGTTGTTTGATTACAAACATTCTTCTGAATATCTTCTTTGTATTCTACAGAAGATAGAAAGTCACACTAAGGTAAATATATGATGAAGATCAATTAGTTTTAAAGAAATGGAAGAATATCCGGTGATGACTTTGAGAAAGGTGAATGGATCCTGTGACCTTGAGGCCGGTTAACATTGTAGGTTAAATCGAAAAAATTAAATGTAGAATTAAAAGAAGCATTCATTCAGTTTGCAAAGAACTAAGCTTGACATCCATTAAAAGTTTATTCTGTACTTTTATTACACGGATGAGTTGTTATTTTCATAATTGTTTCTTACCTCCACCTCCTTCATCTTTTGTGTATAGAATTCATTGGCCCAGAAAATGCACAATAAATTCTAAACAGGTTATCATTTTCTCCTTTATTATTAAATTCGGGGGAACAAAACGTCTATTATAAACATGCGCGTACTGTGCAGTGCTGGAGAAAGTGTCTGGAATGTAAATGTCTGTATTTGCAGCGCTGTCACTCTTGGCTGATGTTCACGTGTCTGTCTGTGGTTTTATTCCAGCGATCCTGCGCGTCCGCTCTTATCTCGCTCTGCCGGTTCCTTTCATCTGTCATTTATTCCTTATCCGGGTCTACTCATCCTCCTGTCGCTCTTTCATTAGCCGGCATTGACCAAAGTTTGCTGTTATTATGTGAATCATTTCTTCGATGTTGCATTATGATGAATGTGGAAGAAGTCAATCACCGGTCATATTTAATGAATGACAGACATCTCTTTTGTCTATATGCGTAAATACTGATCATACACAATTCATAAACATTTGTAATTGATCCCAAATAATTCAGCATTTCCTGTTGTCTCCATTCAGGAAGGTCTCGATGGTCTTCTGCAAATTTTAGTTAGTCAGCTCGGCTCGGATGATGTGAACATGCTTACCTGTGCCACGGGAATCCTGTCCAACCTCACCTGCAACAACGCCCGAAACAAAGCCCTGGTGGCTCAGAGCGGCGGCGTGGAGGCCCTCATTCATGCCGTGCTGCGAGCCGGAGAGAAAGAAGACGTGGCCGAGCCCGCCGTCTGCGCCCTGCGTCATCTCACGAGCCGCCATCCCGACGCTGAGCTGGCCCAGAATGCAGTGCGGCTGCATTACGGCATCCCCGCTATCACCAAACTGTTGGGTCAGCCGCACTACTGGCCCGTGGTGAAGGTCAGTGTGTGTCTGAATTGCTGGTGTTTTTGAAACTCAGTGTAAATGCAAAGGTCAGATTCGGAGCAGTCTGGGGCTGCACTCGGCTTTGAATTGGAGGTAGGCTAAGCTGATTTTGGGCTGAAGCTGTCATACGAGTCCATGAAGGCTTTAGGGAATTTTGTCTGAAACTTTATTATGTCAATACACTGTGACCCACAAAAGACAAACTGCAGAACACAAAACAAGATATTTTGAAGAATGTTGGTTGTCTAACAGCATTGAGTCTCATTGACGTCCATTGTATTAACACAAACTTTCTCAGAATATCTTTTTTTGTTCCTAAGATAAAATTGATAATGACATGAGGGTTAATAAATGATAAGAGATCTTTTTGTTGTTGGAAAAAGATATTTAGAAGAATGGCACTAACCTAACAACACTGAGCCTCATTGACTTACATTGTATGCACCGAAAACCACAAAGACATTTCTCAAATTGTCTTCTTTATTTTTTGTTTCAAAGAAGTTATTGTGAATGCCAAGAGGGGGGATAAACAGAATATGTATCAAACACTATTGCAGGTTGTCTGACTTACTGTCTTTTGCAAAACACAAAAGCAGATATTTCAAAGAATGTTGGAAGTCTAACATCACTGCGACATTTCTCAAAATATGTTCTTTTGTGTTCCTCTGAAGAAATTGACATAAGGGTGAATAAATTATGACAGAATATGTTTTTTTATATTTTTTACTGCTGGTTGTGTGTTACTTTCTTGTGCAAAACACAAAAGCAGATATTT
This sequence comes from Triplophysa yarkandensis, assembly GCA_033220385.1. Taxonomy (NCBI): domain Eukaryota; kingdom Metazoa; phylum Chordata; class Actinopteri; order Cypriniformes; family Nemacheilidae; genus Triplophysa; species Triplophysa yarkandensis. Next base: position 1,690,358 of record CM065663.1, on the reverse strand, counting down.
CGAAGAATGGTGGTAGCCTAACAACACTCGACCTCAAAATATCTTCTTTCTTGTTTCACAGAAATTCTGAATGACACGAGGGTGAATAACTGATGGCAACCTCTTTATTTTTGAATCAACCATCCCTTGAAATGCAAAAAAGCACGGGTGTAATCACTTCATTGCAGGTTGTCCGTGATTCTTTGCGCCCTCAAGACAAACCTCACGTCTTCTGCGCTTTTAATGCGCTAACAGTTTTGTACCGTGTCAGTGCTTCTGCTCATCAGAGACCTCAGAGCTTCATCACATCAGGAAAGGTCATAGCGAATGTAATTGGCTGTCCTCGGCTCTCTGATTTGTGGTGGGCAGAACTGTGATTGTCTCTCGGTGGGCACGAGCTCCTGGCACGCATGATCTCACTCTTAATCGCATTGGCCTGCTAGAGCGGAAGCCTGCGTGCGTGTGTTGTGATGTGCTCGGCACGTGTGCATCGATTCAGAAGAACGAAACTCCCAGCCTCTGGATTGCTCCACATGGAGTTTTTATACACATTACTTTTCCCACATCTGTTTTCACACTGACGATATCAAGCTTTCTTTATCTAATAATCTTACCTTTATTAAATGATACCATTCACGTGTGCATTTTACACTTAATCAAAAATCCAAATTAGTAAAGAGATTTATTCTCAGCTTCATTGATACCAAATAACGCATTTTCATGGTTGACGTGTGAGAAAAGCTTCTGATCTGTGGGCGGCTGTGAGTTTGGCTGATGGCTCCGGTTGGGAAAAAACAGATTTTTAATGGAGCACACATGGAACCCCAATGCCTGGAATGCATCGTCCTGTTTATTTCTCTTCCATTTGGAGGCGTTTCAAGCACTTGATGCGGCTTGCAGTCACACCCTGCGGAGAGCTTTTCTCACAGCGAGCGTTCTTTAATCAGCACTGGAACATTGTTGAATAATGATGCGCTGTGATGGAAGCCGCGTGAAATCATTTACGTATTGCTCTTTGTGTGCAGATGGTTGGGCAGAGGTTAAATGAAACATCTGGGGTGTGCAGACGCTTTCAAAGCATGCCATTACATTTTCTAATGCGTGATGTACTGGTGACATCTTCAGTGTGTCTCTCAGATGTTTTATTAAATAAATGGTGGACTATCAGAGAGGATCTATTGGCAGAAATGCGATATATACATATATATGTAGATAACTATGTCTTCCGATCTGTATAAAAACATAATATGATGAACATTTCTTAAATACGGTATCTCCTGCAAAGAAGCGAAAACATTACATCATCTTTGTCCTGTGTCAGCCGACATAGTGTTTCGAAAAGGAGGGATGAGCAGTGAACATTGGTTGAATTTTTTTATATTGTCTTTGCTGGTTGAATGCAAAGGAAGATATTTGGAAGAATGTTAGGGAACTGAGATTTCAGTTGCACCATTGACTATCAGTTATTAATTTTTAAAATGAATCATTTAGACCAACAACAATGTGAAATGAGTGTAATGAGCAGCGAGAAATTTAATGTAATTCCTAATGCATTGTGATTTATTCATTGCTTTCTTACATTGTAGGCAACGGTGGGTTTGATTCGCAACTTGGCCCTTTGTCCAGCCAATCAGGCGCCTTTGAGGGAGGCTGGAACAATCCCCCGATTGGTCAACCTTCTTCTGAAAGCCCATCAGGAAACTCAAAGACACGGCTCTGGGGTCCAACAGACCTATCAGGTATATCACAAGCTTTTTTACACACGCTACTTCACACAAGTACATTTTAAAGTCAATGAATTAAAATTAGTTATATTTAGTTAATATAAAATAGGTAAAATGAATTACATCTGAATAACTCCTACATTTCTAGAATCCAACAAACAAAAGTCAATTTTATTATTATTATTATTATTATTGTTATTATTATTATTGTTATTATCATTATTATAAGTATTATTATACATATTTATAATTGTTAAACATACAATACTTTTTTCAAGATTTAAATTTAAATAATATTTGTACATCTTTCAGAAATTAATTAATCAATTTTTCCCATAATTTTTATAGGAACCGCATAAAAATAAATCCTGTTAAGCTTTATATATGTTAAGTACTTAACCCCTGGGTTTTTGTTGTGTATTTTAAGTCCGTGATAGAATTGCATTATTCTTTAAAAGGATCTTCCATAAATAACTCACCGTCATGTTATTCTTTATGTCATTTGTTTTAAATGAATAAATGTTATACGTACCACTCAAAATCACTTATTAGCTTTTTATTAATTTGGATTATTTTCCGGATATAAGAGTTTTTAAGTCTTCAGGAATTTTGCTTCTCGCCTGTATTTATAGTGCTTTAAAATATTTTTTTCATTGTAACATTTTCTTAAAAAACCTTTTACCTATATACACTTTGACTGAACCTTCACCTTCAATTTAGAGCAAAGCATCCAAAAGGAAGTCGAAATACAATTCAATTAACATCACAGTCTCAATACCTGCCATACATCAAACACTTGTACAGGTCCCTGTAGTCCCATGTAACTATCTCTCTATCTCCGCAGGATGGCGTGCGGATGGAGGAGATTGTGGAAGGTTGCACGGGTGCTTTGCATATACTGGCCAGAGATCCGATCAACCGAGGGGAAATTGCCAGCATGCAGACAATTCCTCTGTTTGTACAAGTACTGAACCAAATTACAGCATTCCTGGCATCGAAAGTTCTTCCTGTGTGTGTGTTGTGTTGTGTGGGTGTCAATGATCACCACATGCTATCTGGATGCCGTTCACGCGTGTGCATTTCTGTGCAATTGTGCCGATGCCCAATATTTAAAGTTAAACTATAAATGACATAATTCTCTATCATCATCTTTTCCTCCCTCTCTACTTCCAGCTTCTGTACTCATATGTGGAGAATATAAAGCGTGTCTCAGCCGGTGTGTTGTGTGAACTTGCCCTGGATAAACAGTCGGCGGAGATGATTGATGCGGAGGGCGCCTCGGCTCCTCTGATGGAGCTTCTGCACTCCCCCAATGAGGGAATCGGTGAGTGACGTTCACATCCGCCAAACCTACGCTGAATACGGGAGATCTGGGTTTGCAGAACAGAACAATACACAACTTGACAGCTGTGTAGGACTTATGTGTTTGTGTGTGTCTGTAAATACAGTAGGTGGAGACAAACGACTGTATTCGCAATAAAAAGCAATCATGTTGTAAACAGGAAAATTCTGTCATTATCTGATAAGCTCTTTTCCAGAACGAGATAAGTGCCAGATTTACAAAAATACGAGTTTGTCTTACAATTTTGTCGTGTAGGGAACCTAATCTTTGCTTCTTTAATGTTTGATGCCAAATCACTTTATTTTCTTGTTTGAAATGTACTACAAGATGCAGTTGTGTTCCATAAGGCTTGAAACCCTGAACCTGTTTTAAGTCTAAATGTGATATATCCTCTCGACAAATCATAATTTGTTCAATGCAATCCAACATGGTGATTTCTTTTTTGTTTTATCTTTCAAAAAGTGTTTTAAACTGTATTAAGACTTTTGATGGCCTTCATGAGCCAGTGAGAACTACATCTGAGGATAAAAAAGGCAGACTACACTTTTGCATTTATTTCATTTATATTAATTAATAGTAATAGCTTGGAAAAAAAATGTATAATCTACAATATTGTAGTGTTTTTGTTTAACATGTTCAGACTGAGCCAACAGACAATTTCAACAGAACAAATTGATTATTAACAAAATTTAACCAAATGGATTTAACCTCGTTTTAGGAAAGAGCTCTTCCTTTACTCCTCATTTCAAACCTGTATGACCTTCCCCCCTCAAAAAACTCAAAAGAAGATATTTTGAAGAATTTTGGTCACTGGAACCCATTCACTGGTTTTGTGTCTATTAAATAAAAGTAAATTGTACCCAAGGCTGTTAAATTACCAACATTCTTCAGAATATCTTTCTTATCTTTGCTGTCGAAGAAACAAAGCCAAACATGTTCAAAATGACAAAAATATGATTGTCATAAATTGTCGTACATTTGTTTCTCTACTCATAGTGATAGTTCACCCAAAAATGAAAATTCTATATCTTTCTCTCCCTCTTGTTTTTTTTAAACCTGTATAACTTTCTTTCTTCTGCAGAACACAAAAGAATATATTTTAAAGAATGTTGGTAACTCAAAGGTGCTTGTAATTATTGACTTCTATTGTATGTACACGAACCATCGCAAGTTAGTGGGTACTGACTTATTCGGTTATCAACACTCTTCAAAATATCTTCTTTGGTGTACTGCGTGAAATAAGTAAGACATCCAAGTTTCTCTTTGTAGAACACGATGAATGCAGTTATCAAAAATAATTATGCTTAAGTTAATTCATTGTAATAAACTGTAATTGGCTTGTTAGAGGCTTTTGCATGGTGAATATGGGTGAATATGGTTTTAACCTTTTTAAACACATCCTCTTTTGCTTAGCCACGTATGCTGCAGCTGTCCTGTTCCGTATCTCCGAAGATAAGAGTTCAGACTATAGAAAGCGAGTGTCTGTGGAGCTTACACACTCTCTCTTCAAACATGACCCTGCAGCATGGGAAATGGTGACTATCTTTTCTTAAATATCTCATAAATGCACATTTGAGCTTCTTTCTTATTTAAGTCATGGTAAAGTCATGCTTTGGCCAAATTACAACTTCATCCTAAAGTGACAGTTCTCTCAAAAACCAGTCACCCTCTTGTCGTTTTTAACCTGTATGACTTTATTTCTTCCCCAGACCACAAAAGAAGATCTTTTGAAGAATGTTGGTTACTGTTACCTATTCATTTGCATTGGTGCCACTGTTTGATTACCAAAATCCTTCAAAATATCTTATTTTCTGTTCTACAGAAGAAAGTCATGCAGGTTTGAATATACAAAAGGAAGAGTAAATGATGATGGAATTTTAATTTTTGGGTAAACGATTCCTTTTAATGAGTGAAATGCTTTCAAAAATTTTATTAAAACAAGATTAAAGAAGAACCTTTGTTTGCTTTCTCCTCTCAAATGTACTCTTAAAAATAAATCAATAAAACATTAGTTACAATATTTAATTAATAATTTATTTATTTCAATATTTATATTTGTCTATATATACACTATTTCTCTCTCTCTCTCTCTCTCTCTCTCTCTCTCTCCTCTCTCTCTCTCTCTCTCTCTCTCTCTCTCTGTCTCTCTGTCTCTCTCTCTCTCTCTCTCTCTCTCTCTCTCTCTCTCTCTCTCTCTCTCTCTCTCTCTCTCTCTCTCTTTCTCTCTCTCTCTCTCTATTTATATGTTTATATATACAATCTCTCTCTCTCTCTCTCTCTCTCTCTCTCTCTCTCTCCCTCTCTTTCTCTCTCTCTCCCTCTCTCTCTCTCTCTCTCTCTCTCTCTCTCTCACTCTCTCTCTCTCACTCTCTCTCTATCTCTCTCTCTCTCACTCTCTCTCTCTCTCTCTCACTCTCTCTCTCTCTCACTCTCTCTCTCTCTCTCTATATATAAATATATATTTTTTAATATCTGTTTTTTTCTCCGCACTGCGGTATTTTCACATATGTGACTTCTAAAGTTTAAACAAAGTTTACATTCTTGTTCTTTAAGGCACACGGCGCTATGCCTCTCGACCCTGGATACATACCAGATGGTGAGTTAAAAGTATGATGTACAGCCCGGCACTTTCACTAAACTAATCTTCTGCTTTGTTACGCAGCACGAGAGAAAATTGTCCGTTTGTCTCAAAACGTTTTGCAACCGTTCACATATCGTGCCATGAAAAAGGAGTCATGGCACATGTACTGTGAGAGAGTACTCATTCAAGACAACACAATGTGGTTTTGGTGTTACACACGTTCAACCTGTTCCAGTCAACAGGTTTAACGCAGTATTAATCATCTACCTTATAACCAAGTGTGAATTATGGTCAAATTACTCGGAGTCAGGCAGCTTTGTGATGTGTTTCAAAGTGTTCCAAAAGTTATTTCTAACACATTGTGCATTGAGCACCTTAGGAAAAACAACAATATTTTTTTATGTTTTTCAAGATAATATTAAGTCGCACATCAGAATATATTTGTAAGTTAGTTATTTATATAGTGTGCCATTAAAAAATATGAGTTTACATTTTTAAACATGTTTGTTTGACGAAAGCCAGTGCTTCACAGAGATCATTTATATGATAAAGACTTGTGTTCATGTCTTTAAGACGCTTTAAGACATCTACCTGCAAAGCAACAGTGCTGTAAAAAGGCACTTCACAATACTGCATACTAAAATACTGGATTATTCCAAATAATGGCTAAATACATTTTTGCAAATGTCAACATATTTGCTCATTACAGTATATATGTGCAAAAGTTTTTTTTGTGAAATGTTTTGATGTAATGTAAATGCAATGAATCTCTCTCTCTTTCTAAGAGCTGGATCCAGTCTACCATCCCTACGGTTACTCTGATATCCCCTTAGATGGTCTCCCGCTGGACCCTGAGCTTCATGAGCAATATATGGCCGAAATGACCTATGACCCTCGACAGGTGTACCCCAATCCCTTATAACGACACTGCCAACAGGTTATGAAACACACTTCACAGCTTCTGGTTATCAGTTCATCCAGCCGAATCAACAACTGTTGATCTTTCATTCTTTAGGTGAAACGAGGCCGATGAACACGATCTCTTCCCTGTGGCAGGTGTGATCCAGGGCATGTGCAGTGCTAAAAAGAAAGAAGAAGAATATTCATCACGTGCTTTGGTTCACCACTGGTTGTTGTGATGTGAACCGTCGAGCACTGCCTAACTCATTTCAGTATCTTGTGCTACTAACAGAGTGACAGCCTAAAAAGTGTGTGGTGACGCGACGAGCATGTGATCATAAATTGTACATTTCCTACTTTATATACTGTTTGTCCAAAGATAGAAAACTAGACATGTAGCAGACACGACAGGGTTTCGTTTTATGACTTTGCTTCCTGTGTGTTTGTGGCTCTGAGGTGTAGAACAAAATAACTAAAACAACAAAATATGAAAAAGAAAGTTCAGCGGCGGACTCTTGTTCGTATTGTTATAAACCCATTTAATCCTGTTATTAAAGACAACATTCATTTTCCGTTTTGTTCTAGTATCACACAAAACAACACGATCCAACTGTCAAAAAACAATGACATCCATTTACAATTCAGATGACGGATCTAATGTAATATGGGTTTGCATCTCTTTGTCGGTTCCATGGAAAAACATCCTACTAATTTTCTGGTCGTGCTTTATGAAAGAAACTGATATTCAGTTATGAGAAAAGGCCTATGACTTCATTTAAAGATGGGATGACATTTTGTCATAGGCGTTGCTTTATGATATGTCGTTTTCGAAAAGGAATCTCAATCATTTTCATAACTGATTTTGCACATAATACATGTAAATAATTCTATTTAGTTGTATTTTTGTCACTGCTTTAATAAAACATGAAAAATGTAGTCGTATATTTTAGGATTGGTAGGTTTATAGTTGTGTGGATTGAAAAAGGACAATTTGGAGTCTATTTTAAAGATTGCTATTACACAGAAAAAATAAAGCCCTTTCAGTTTCAATATCACTAAACAAACAAAAGCATACTTTTCATTAAGCCCAAATTAAAGAAATGTTTACAAATCAAGAGGAAATTATAAAAAAGTTAAAAAATCTTAAAATGACCTCTATACCGTATGCTTTTAAACTCCACAAGAACAAGTCTGTTTATAACCATCCCTTAAACGAAAACTATTTTTTTACACAGAAGCTGTTAGTCATCATTGTACATACTTCAACACGTGTGCTATGTCTTTTTTTAATGACGTGACAAATGTGGTCAGAAGATGATGAGTGCTTAAAAACAAGGGATCATGTACATGAAATAACAATCAATATATAGCAGCGCCGGTGATTCGTGTACACTTTATTCTTCAACCTTTGAATGAAATTCACACTGCATCACAATGTCGAAGCACAAGGAACATACTTGACTTCCAGAAGCACTTATTGAAATCTTATCTAAATGTCATCCGAAAGAATCTGTTTTATGTTCTGGTGCAGAATAGAGTGTGCTTCATGCTTCATTAAAATCTTTTGATCTCAACCGTGATGAAGGAAACTTGATTCACTTTCCCTCTGTAACACTCTCACGAAATTCTTGCTTTTTTTCTCTAGTCTTGAGAAACAGAATTCTGGCATTGTGACCTGAGATAAGCCTGAACAAGCTGGGTATTTTTAATATGGAGTGATTTATGTTTGGTTTCAGTGGGATCAATGCTGCTGCCAATTCCACCTCTGAGAAAATGTGCATGGGAAGTCTCACTGAATATGCAGTCATACAGAAGAGTTTTGTTTTTTCCAATAAATAAACTAAGTTCAATAAACTCCGCATGTCTTTGAGAGTTATTAAAGGTGAAGCAAATGTTTTTATTATGTGGTTTA
>CM065663.1:1499343-1681420 GCA_033220385.1 Triplophysa yarkandensis | reverse complement strand
CATATTTTACATTTGCAATCAACCTTTATTATATAGCTCAATACTCCTCATGATTTAATTTTTATCATCGTGTTTATTCAAGTTCATCTGTGTGAAAACTTACAGTAAGGATACAAGATTAAGAATTAAGAATGATGAAACACATTTTTCAAAACATGGACATCAAACAAAAGCTGTTATTTTTTCAGCATTACAAATTTGGAAGTAACACATCCCTAAAAAATATTTTTTAAGTAACACGAATCTATAGATGAGTTTCTAGCACATATTGTAGCTCGACCCTTCACTATTTCACCGCAGGACCATGGAGACCTCAGACAAATGCCCACGCTGATAAAATGTGCTGGCACGTTTCAGCAGCCGTCCACATCAAAGCTTCCAATTTCTCCCCAAATCCCTCGACTGTGCCCTCATGCAAATCAGACAAATTAGAAGTATAGACCTGCAAATGTATTTAAACGTTCCTCCGGTAATGCCACAGGTTTGCCGTAATGCTTCCACGTTTGTGTCTGGCTTACAAAGGCCATCATACTGAAGACTGGATGGCAGGTTTGAATGGTTTTTGTACTAAATCAAAGAGAGAGCGGTTATCGATTGGCATGGCCGACAAGCACCTCCGTTCCTGCTACCTTGGAAACGAGAATAAATATTGAAGTAGCTGCAGGTGGCAAGTCTCAGTTATGGTTGTTGAGTCTTTCACCTCGCACAAACCTCCAAGAGAGGACGACTTGGGGTGTATAAGAGGGTATGAGCTCCCTACATAAGCCTTGGTGTGAAAATCAGGGATTTTTCTTGTAAGGTGCTGATAGAAAAGACATTCAGATGTGCTGGAATGCCACCTCGCTTTGTTTCCTTGGCAACAAACACATGCGATGTGTCTTTGGGAAGTGTGTTTTGGGGCTGTGTGCCGACTCTCACGGGAGATTTCAGAGGAACGCAGAGACAGATTTACAGAGTAAACCAAACACTTGTGACTGCCCGTGTAATGTTCGTAAACATCATACGAGAAGGTCACCGACGTGCCAAACTCTACAAAAACATCTACGTGAAGCCAAATGGAATTATGACGTTTGTTTTGTGTCGACTTATGAAATCGAAATTGAATTTTCTAGAGAGCGAAAGCTGAGTAACCTTTTACTAACCCTTGCAAAATAGATGAACCCTGCGTGTCTGTGTCTGGCATCAAGCTTCTTGTACATTTGCTGTCTCTCTTTTTTCTGCAGTTGCATAGCAACACAGGCGAGCATGGGTGCGGTGACGGGGAGCAGGGAGGCGGTTGTGTGATTCCCTAAACTCGCTTTGGGATTATGATTTCAAAATGGATAGTGACAGCTCTTGATGCTGATTGGTCGATTGTTGTGGTGTATTGACGATAAATAAAATATGTAGAACTGTTTCACAAAACGCTAAGAGAGCCTTAAAAAATTAGTTCGGCATGCCATTTTACTCTTTACTGAGCCTATTCTTGGCTCCATCCATGTTTCATGCCATTCAGTATAGTTTATTGTTTAATCTTAACGGCAAGATTCAGTCTTGTTTCAAACTGCTATAAATCTAAGCCAGTTTAAGGCCGAAATGTGATCTGCCTCTCGACCAATCAGAATTCGTTGATGCAATGCTTTGAAGCGTTTGCTGGTGCTCAGTCTTTAAAACGAGTGCTTTTAAACTCTAATAACACTTTTGATGGTCTGGGAGAGCCGTGAGATCTGCACCTGGGGTAGAAAATGCCGACTGGACATTTGCATTTTTTTTATTTGTATTCATTTATAGTATGAGTCCCTGATGTCATGTGTTTCATGTTCTCTTGTTTTGTTTTATAATCAACGATTTTGTTGTTTCATTTGCCTTTTTGTTCGCAATGAGCCAACAGACTATTTGAAAAGGACAAATTGAATATTAACAAAATGTATGGGTCTAGGTAAAAATGTAATTTTATGAAAACTACTCAAAAGGATTTATAGTGTTTGGGAAAGAGCTCTTCATATACACCTACAACCTCTTCATCCAACTATTATAAGTATCACTGTGCAGTATCCATATCTATTTAGGTTTTTGTTGCTTAGCAACATTCGGATACTGTTACATATGAGGTATTTAAAAAATCTTAGGTATTATAAGGTATTATATTAGGTATTATAAGGTAGTTATTGCTATAAATTATTATACCACTACAACTACAGACAACTTTGATTTTAATTGTTAAATCACACACTGGTTCAGAAGAACTTCCAGTTTGAGTTTTTGCTCAAACTTTGGAACCGGATGTGCACACAAGACCTGAAAGGTCATAACCCCAACGCTCACCATAAAACCCTTACGGTCACAACTGCGCAGTCTCCGGGTCCAAATGACGCTTTACCAGACAAATCTTGCAGAATTTTCTTTAACAAAGAGAAACCAGTAATGCTTAATGTCCTGGGCCGTCTTGTGAAGGGGTCTATATGGTGATATAGTCTTGACATCAGTTTCGGAGAAAAAACCTGGAAGAAATCTGCATGTTAACACCTTTAGTGCCCATGTCACAAAGATTCTCTCAAACATAATGCTTCAGTCCAGTATCACCTTTGCAACTTTTTTTATTGCAACTGGAAGACAATACATCACAGAAACTTGATGGCAGGGTTGGAGAACAAACTGAATGAAAAGAAATCTGTTGTAGCAATGGACAAAGTGATATTTACATTAATTGATAAAATAGTTGTCTTTGGCAATATGATTACAAGTCAAGGAAAAATACAGAGTGCAGTTACGCCTCTATATTGACATATTCGCTGGGTGCACATGCCGTCAGACCAAAAAATCATTACAAACCGAATGGACACTGTTACTGTTTTTATCTTAAACCCAAACACAGGAACATAATGGAACCTTTTAACAAAACCCTAAACGACAAAAACACAGCTGGGAAAAATCATCGCCTCCTATTGTTGGGCTGCTTGGCTGAATGTATTTGGGGTTCTTTGACAGAGTGTTACCTCTGAAAGAAGGGAAAAGTTACGTAGTGAGTGTTGTCGTTTAAAGCAAGGCAGTGTATCAAGAATGGCTTTCTCTGTTACTGGTTTTCCTCCATTTTAACCATTATGTTTAAGATCCAATATTAGACATGACTACAAATCTGTAGGGTAGTTATGATCGGGATTATTGAAGTGCTGATGTGGAAAGAAGCTCGGTTAGGTAAAAAGGCATGCCAACAGGAGACATCACATTAACATTCATGAGCAAGATAAGACATTCAACACGCTACGAAACATCGGATGGAACCACTATCATGGGATGAAGGGGTTGTGGCAGTATAAGGTGTGTCATCAGAGACATTCCGATGAGTAAAATACAGCAATGCAACGTGATATTAACAAATACGATGAAGAATATTATACATGGGTCATTGACAAGAAATGCTACAACTTATTGACATTGACTGACATACATCTCAAGTATGCGTCGTCCATTTTGCAGTGTAGAGTCCTTACAGGCTTTGGCACTGAATGCTAAAATTCCGCAGGTTCAAAGGTAAACCTCGATTTACCTCGAGTTAAATCAATAAAAGTGCAATTTGGCGAGGTTGTGAGAGTATATATACACTAGCGTTTGCACTGAGCTCTGGTATCGCTTACTTTTACTGCTTATAAGTGCTTAAATATACATGTGGGTGTAAAATATCTGTTATCGTGCATCTGACCGCCTGGACTAAGAATCAATACTGACAACTCCTGAACAGAAAACAAAACCATGTGTCATGTTTTGCACTGCAGATCCAAAGTCACGGAAGACCCTGAATATATCACAGACACGTACACCCGGGTTACACGTGGAAGAAAAGCAGGCACGAAAGCTGGAAGGAGCTGGGTACCGACACTCACTACGAACTTCTCCTGAACGACACGGACATCGATGCGGCCGGAATCGAAACGCTAGCCGTTAGTGGAGTCGTGCCACGGTCGTCATATTGCAGAGAGAGTTTCCCAACAGTCAGTGTTTGTCCCTGAAGAAGAGGATTCTGCTCGAACACGAATGTGATGAGGACGATCGGAAACCAAATCGAACGATGAAAGAGACTAGGCCTATTGGCATAGAAATCAGAGGCGGCGCCGTAGTTCTCTAGGATCTATATTTATATGAAAATAATTCATGCTCCATGCTAAATACATTATTTACCTTACATGAACTTTGATTTTAAAAAAACGGTCTTCTTTTTCTTTACAGAACCCATGCAACACAATTTGGAAAAGTCTGCTGGCTACATTGCTTAAATAAAAAAGGAAACGTGGTGTAACTTTTATACAGTGTTTTCCTGACTGGATGAAATTGCTTATTACATCACGAGGGTTCGAACAGAGAACAAAATAAAAACGTAAACAAACAAACAAACAAACAAACAAACAAACACAAAACAACTCCACAGTCATATTATTTTCTGCTATTAAAACACAACTGGCAGGTATTGTAGCATTAGCTCCAAGTTTTCTTTTTCATTGTGCCAAAGAAGAAATATCACCATCCACTATCACTCAAGATGGACAATATCGCTCATTTTGATTGCTTAGGAAAAAAACACGGGCAGTTTTAAAAGACTTATTGGTAACGGATCACTTTTGCCTCCACAAAGCACTTTGACAAAGGCTTATGGCTTTTTTCTCTCATTCGTGTGATTTATGAAGAACTAGCGCCAGCGTGATTCACACAGCCCTGTGACGAATAAAAGGACGTGAGCGTTTTCTGCATGGCCCCTTCGCTTTCGGACTGGATTAACAGCCGGGGCGTCAAAGGGACGTGACATCACAGGAAGTGCTCGAGCCACCGGATTGTCTCTGGCACGGGGACATGCTAAATTCACATCGGAGATAACCGTCTTTATCACTAAACGGGAGCTGCACTATAAATTGAAGTTCATTATCTTTCTCTAATCGGGGTAAAGGGCAATTTAAAGTGTACATCACGTTTAACTATCAGCCAAATCTTTTGCTTAGAAGGCTATGGCTTCAATCTCCGTAGATTAAGGAACGCAACAAAAATCAAAAGGTAAACCGAAACAAGGAACCCTCAGTAAAATGTTACCTATAAAGATAGGAAAACAAAGTGATTGTTGATATTGCCACAAATCAGTAGAATTCACCTGATGTCCTGGAAAAAAATAGTAAATTCTATTCAAAGTGATGTTTCTTGTCCTCTTTATAATACAGTCTGTTCATTATTTTTGCTCTTTCTGCCCCTTAGCCGTCCGGTTGGTGATATTGTTCAAACAGGCCCTGACGCCCGCCAAATGAAGCAGAGACCCGGCCGCCTCCTTCATCTCCTCATCATCGCTCTCCGGAGGTTTCTCTGTACGCCTTTTTTTTAGAGGAAGAGTGTCACTGGCCACTCGCTGTTTGGCTTTTGTTAAATGTTGCCGTTTCTTGTGCTGGGCGAGCGCCAGGGCGTCCACTGACCACTCCTTGGGCTCCTTCTTGATTTTGCTCTTGTCGTCGTCCTCGCCCTCGCTGCCGCCCTCGGTGCCGTGGTAGCTCACCTCGCTCCCGTCGCAGTGGGTCTCATCTCCAGCCTCGGAGCCGGAAGATTTGGCGAAACTGTAGGTGTGGTCCTCCTTCGGGTCACTGGTGACAAGTGAAGAGGTATGGATTGGATCACCGTCGATTCTGTAGCCAGCAAGCACCGACCTATTAAAACACACAGAGAGGATTTGTAAGGTTGTTTCCGTGCTGTGTAATACTAGTCAAGTACATCATTAAAATAATCATCAAAGACAGAAATACTCAATATTTAACAAACGATATCATTTGCTTTGTTTACAAGGTTCAGTGCCTCTCACAAAGTAAAAATTCAATTAGTAATTTTCATGCCATTTCAAACCTGAATGACTTACTTTTTTCTGCAGAACGCAAAAGAAGATATTTTTGAAGAATGTTGGTTACCAAACAACTTTTGTTCTAATTGATCCGCATTATGGACACATTTCTCAAAATATCTTCCAAGTGTTCCACAGAGGCACGAGTTAAATACAGGTAATAAATAACATGATTAAGCAAAATTTGTAAAAACTAACATTCACATTTTCGGTGAACTCTCAATTTGATGTCAACTGTTAAATGCTCTTAATTTCTAGATAATTTTAACAAAATTAGATAATTTTTCATCGTAATATAAAAAACCCTGGTGATAAGTGATTTCATCCAAACATGAAAAATCTGTCATCAGGACTTACCCTCTCGACATTATAAACCTGTATGACCTTCTATCTCCCACTGAACACAAAAGAAGATATTTTGAATAAAGGTGGTAACTGAACAACAGTGGCACCCATTCATTTCTATTGCATAGACAAGTTAATGTTACCACACTGATATCAACATTCTACAAAATATCTTTTGTGTTCTGCAGAGGAAAGCCGTAGAGGTTTGAAATGTCATGTTTGGGTAAACTATCGCTTGAAACATTAAAGAGTTAAACAATGACACATAAGTCTGAAAGTCTGGAAAAAAGTTGGCTCTTCTTTGGCTCGCACAACAACATCATTAAAACCAAATGAACTGGAGAATAACAAAACTTTTGTGAACTGATAAAATGCAAATTCACAAATAAAAACAAGTTTGCTCTATTTCTGTCTCTCATCTTCCAAAACAGCAATTAAACTTCATTTCAGCCGCGCTTGTTTTGTCTATATTTCATTGTGTCAGTGTGAAAAAATTTGACAAAATTCTTGCTTTGCAAATTTGCTGCCCAAAGACTAAAAGTCTTTTAGTTGTTAGGAAAAATAATCCTGAAAGCTTTTCCCTTCCTGCCTCATATGTGCAGTTATGACTCATAAATTGTAGCCTCATCACAGCAGGCTAAATAAAAGCCTTTAATATTTAATTCTTAAATTCAGTATCACTCCTATGAAAAGTTATTTTATTCATTGGATCATATCTGTCGTTTAAGACATCAGACCGAGAGATAGAGCAGATGCTTTGAACACGTGTGATTGATATTTAAGTCATATTTATAAAGATTGCATTATTTTCAACGTTACATTATTTGACCCTATGCCCATTCACTGTATGTTGAGGAAATCTGTGTTAATGGATGGTGCAAAGGCAGGCACCCAACCTTATAAATGTTTTACATCAAGCCGGGCGGTCCATGCACATCAGCCAGAGCATTAAAAATCTTAGCGTCATCGATTATTAATGTGACATCATGAACGAAAAGCCGCCAGACTTCATGAAGATCAAATATGAGCAAGCATGATTCTCATTGGCTTATAAAACTGTCAATTACATCGGGAGAAATGTGATGGAGGGACATGACTGACCTCACAGCGGCTGTCCTGCTCACTATGGGGTTGATGGGAAGGGGTCGGATTCCTGGGAAGAGGCCCTGGCTCATCATGCGAGCTCCGTTCTGGATCACTCCCTGAGGAACTGAGGAGAAATCACAGATAATGTCCATTAAAGCACACAGCACCTAACAGACGACGAGAGCTGAAGTGCACACACATTTCATCCTATTCGCCAAAGAGAGACAAATGGCATGTTTTGCACACACATCATACACAAAATGTAAATTATTGTGCTGTTAATACTATCAGCTTCAACATCAGAGTGCTGGATTTATATTATAGGGGCATGTCAATAACTTCAAATCATATCAAGTTTTATCCCAAGATCTCAAAAAAATCCTACCATTTTTGTCTCACCATAGTTGAAATATGTATGTTTTGGTTTTAATATTGCTACATAGTTTTCATTCTGTAATGAATTACTCACTTGATGTTTCAAAAGTATGTACATTATATTGTATCATTTACATTATAATATACATTGTAGTATATTTTTTGTTTGGTTGAACCCAGAGAAAGGTTTCTGGATCAATGCTCATATCCAAACAGTTCTTGGACCCCATTGACTACCCAAGAAAAAATGGTAGTCAAAATTATTCCATAACTTTTGTATCAAACTACATTATTCAGGTATCTAATTTTATGTTCAACAGAAGAAAAAAACAAGTCAATTTTCCTCGATTGGTAGTCACCAGAAAGAAATATATGTCTCTGTGTTCATCAGAACAAAATATCTACAAATTTGAAACAACTCAGAGGTGAGCAAATGATGTTAGAATTTTTTGGGGTGTGATTTATGTCTAAAAAACATTGCAGCACTGTAGTTAGTCATTTTCTCTCTGTCTAAATGGTTAGTTCTAGGCCAAAATAACATATAAGATATTAAACTTAATTTTGTGCCCATATACAGTAAATATATAGCCAGAATAAATGTTTTTCATAGTTTTAACTTTGTCTACATTGAAGCAAACATCGAAAACACAAACCCCAATTGAAAATTAATAGCTGTCCTCCGTACAGGGAAAATGAAACATTATTCTAGAAATATGATAAAGGAGAATTGTCCAGACGGATGATAAAGGAGAACACAAGGCCGTGGAGCGGCCTGAAATGAACAGGGAATTTTTCGCCCGCTCTAGTAAATTGCTGGCTTGATTTTACAGGGAAGTGGGCCGTTATTTGATTGTTTGCTTTCTTCCGGGCTGTTTGTCTGTAGATAATGCTACAAGTGCTCACTTTATTCTGAATGATCTCCCTGGAAACTCCCACAAGTGCAATGCATTCTGTGCACTATGCATTTCTCAATTTCCTCAGTGTTTGGCTCACAGAAACACAAATTCATTGTATTCACACCCTTTGGACACTTGTTGAACTTTTTTACATCCCATAAAAAAAATCAAACATGTCATGTGCATCACATTTTTATTCATCTTTAAAACATTTCAAAAGGCTACTGTCCAAGAACAGAACAACATCTAGCTCCATCTGCATAAGCAACCTCGACTGATAGCAGATGGCAAACACAAAAAAAACAACAACCATCCATTCAGAATCTAGTACCCTGATCTGCCCATTAGGCAGAAGCGTTGTTGCCTTGGCAACCCATCCTCCTATGCATGCCATAGTTCTGGATCACAACTAGGTGACAGTGAATTGTGGTCGGGAAGCTAAAAGGAACATCTGGGTTGGCCCGGTGCCCTCTCCAACCCCCTGGCCCTCAGGGAACATGCTGCCATAACAAGGTGAAGCGATGCCCTATGACAGAGGCCTGCCCGGGTAACCGAACACGCGATGTGAATTGACAGATATGTGCGGCTCTTCACCAATTTGCGCGGATGAGCTAGCAAACTGAATGGCTAATGATATCCGTTCATGTCGAGCCATCCATCCGGGCATCAGAAACCACAGCTGGGCACAAAGAAAGCCACATTCACCACATCACATTAATATAATCGACAAGGCATATCGTGTAGATAAGAGATCTATTGTGTACTCATAACTGTAAGTTTGCACTTTGACAGACAGTTGTGATGTGGAATAAGTGTGGCACTGGCAACACCAAGATCAAGGGAAACACGAAAAATTGACTGATATAATGGATCAACATGTAAAAATATATTAAGATTAAAGTCGTCATTAACATTTAGTCAAGTTGTTTCAAACCTGCATGACTTTTTTCTGCCGAAAACAAAAGAAGATATTTGGAAGAATGTTGGTACCCATACATCAATTACCCCATAAAGTTCCACCGTATGGACACAAAACCACTAATATTACTTCTGTTCCACAGAAGAAAGAGGCAGACTCAGATTTTAAACCACATGAAAATAAAAAAATTATAACATAATAATTTGGGTGAGTATGCCTGTAAATGTAGCCTTTATTCCAGTTAATAAAACACTAGCAAATATTTTTTGCATGTTTAGCATACCCTACATAGGAAAATATAAAAATTTGTATTTTATTGTTAACGTTAATATCTATTTTGTGCAGATGGAAATTTAAATAAAATTCTTTTGTCTCTTGCAGCATCTGTCCAATAGGGGGACTCATTCACAAAAAAACACACAACAACTCTATATAATCCTGTTGACATTAGACTGACACCATCCCAAATGAACCTCAATCAAAAAAGTTTATTCAAAGTCTTTTCGACAAAAATAAAGTCTACAAAAATAATGAATACATATGACTCAATGATGTCCCCAAAAATCCCACCGGTTGAAAAAGCATGTGTCGGAATAATCGATGAGATCAAACCCGTCGATTAGATCTGAGTCCTCCTGGCAGGGCCCGTCCACGAGTGCACCGCACATTCGGTGAAAAGAGCCTTAAAGACGCTGCTTATACAAAGAGTGTCAAGCGAAGAGTGCTTTTGGCCATTGTGTTGGCACAATATAGCTGGGGGCTGCGTGATTCATACATTTGGGCCTATGACACGCACCACTGCCTCTGTAGAGAGAGCGCTCCTTTACTGACAAAAGCAAAACAGCGGGGACTCCACATCCTCTTGAGAATCAGCCAACGCACATGGACTGTATGGCCACCGGCCCTTCGTTCTGTATACACATCAGCGGAGGTGTACCGAAGGAGCTTTTGTGTACACTGGCACGCTTCTGTAAAAACAAGTTTAAGCATCACCAGAGGACACACGGGCAACTAACTGAAAGATCCGAGTGATATCAAGAACGAAACTGACGCAATCTAGAATTGTCAATGAAGAGCAAGGAAAGAACGACTACAGTTTTGTACAAAACATGACTTATGATGAATCGGAAAAGTGTGGCTCTCTCTCTCATCATTTCCAGACGACTGATGACTTTCTGCACCCATCTGAACACAAGAGAAGAACAAAGTAACAGCAGTGGCTACCATTCTATTGTATGGACACAAACCAATGCAAGTAAAGTGGCCGACTTCCAACATTCTTCAAAATATCTTCTTTTGCATTCTTTTTCAGTCATACAGGTTTGGAATCACAAGAGATAGAGTTGACGATAACACAATTTTCATTTACGCCCAAAAGCCTCAAAGTAAACAGACATCACCAAATGCAGGTAAACCGCCACATTAACAGCCACAAAACGCACCGGTGACTTAATTTCCTGCTGTTCAAATGTTGGTACCGAGCTCTGCATCCGATGCCAAAAGTGACTCTCTCATTCCAGAACCGGAGATTGAGCCACACATATGCCGTCAGATAAGAGCTCCAGGAGCATCACTGCAGGCCAAGAATATCGGATTCCGTAAAGAATTTAGATTAACTCCAGCAAGACTCGGGTTTTATAAAAGAGCACCAGAAAAACAGGCGTTTACATGCCTCCTTGCCTGGTTATTTCATCTAATGCCGCATCGACTGGAATCGCTCCTCCGGGGTATAATGAGAGATGCAGGGGGAGAGCGAGGTAAAGTAAAGATGCATAAAGAGACAGAGAGAGAGAGAGCGAAAGAGTAAACACGGCGCAAAATGCAGATGACAAATTCCCCGTACTGTAAACTTGGCACCTGCTGTTGTGCAATAAAGCCGGTGCGTTTAGCTTAATTCTTCTCGCAGACGAACTATAAGGCCACAGATTGGATTTCGGGGGAATCGGTTTTCAGCTCAAATATTTTCACTGTGATGAATGTCAACATTAGGCGGAATTAAAAGGCAGGAGAAGTCAAGTGATACACTGCCTTCTCGAGGCGCTCGGGCAGGAATAAGGCTGCAAAGCGGTGCCTACGTCTCATACAATTCTCCATTGCATCGGCAACACAGCTCGGATGATGGATTCACGGGTTTCCATGAGAAGTCAGTCCGAGGACTTGCCAGGCAGATTAACCCACTCAAAGCCAAATGAAAGCCATAGTGCCACAACACCTAGAACACACAGTTTTATGATGATATGTTGCAGTTTTATAGTCTAAACTAAATTCTCAATTTAATGCATTTAAGTATGAACAGTCTCAAACGTTTCTTCTGAAATTCTTTAGTCTAGAGCTATAAAAAGAGTAGTATAAATAGAAACTAGAGAAATATGAAGCTGTAACATATAACTATGTTAAATAATTACACTTGAATCATTTGGTCTTGGGATGACTGACTGAGAAAGTTGATATATACAGATGTGTGATTTTTCAGAAATAAACACTTAAAAAAAGGACCTTGATTTTGAAACAGTTTAGCGATTTGCTGTTTTCTACTTAAAATCATCCTGCATGATGCAAAGAACATTTTGTCAAACACACAATCTTGATATATTCAAAATGAACTGAGACAAGGTTTGAAATCATAGTAGAGTTCTTCAAACAAAAGAAAATTCCGTCCTCATTTACTCTAGTTCCAAAACTATAAGTTATTTTCTGCAAAACACAAATGAAGATATTTTGAAGAAAGTTACCAAACAGCAGAGGCATCCATTCACATCTATTGTATGGATAAAACCCAATGCAAGTGTTTGGGTGCCAGTTACCAACTTTCTTCAAAATATCTTCATTTCTTTCTGGTGAGTAAACGACGACAGCATTTTCACTTTGGGGTGAACTCTCACTTTAATGCATGAAATCAAACTTTGCTACACAATAGTTCTTTTTTACTTCAACCTGGTTTTAAAAGTCAAAAATATATGCTACATTTAATCTCACTGGTGTTTCGAAAAACAAAACATTTCAGACATGAAATATGAGAGAAGCTTTTTTGTTCTTTGAGCCACATCGGAACTAAATCAAAGATATGGAGGCGCTCAAGGGTTTCCAAACATAATGCCATTTAAGAAAGAGCTGCTGTCAGTACGCTGGAAAAAATCGAAGGGCCCATTGTAGGTCACGCGGTGACAAGTGACCTCCTTAGGGACTAATCGTCTGCTCGCTGCTTCCCAACTATCTACAAAGCTGCCATGGCAACCTAGACACCCCGTCCACCCCGCATCCGGCACTTAGAGGGCGTTCGTATTCAGCCTCTCGCCCTTGTGACCGGATGCAAGGTCAGTGGAAAGATTAACAGCACACAGGTCTGTGCCTTACGCAACGCTCCCTCTGAATAACCACTTGACAGAAAGCAGATGCAAACGAATGAAGAACGCTCTTTTAAAGTTGGCACTAGCTGTGAGATCGCTGGCGTTCACTTAAAGAGAGGCAGGCGAGATGCCAGCGCGTGTTTTGAGATCTCAGCGTGCGAGCGTTCTTTGATTCTGCAGACAAATGAACGTGATGAGGGAGCGCTTGAGAAATATCTATTATTCACAGGGTGGAGACCTGACGTTTGGGGTCTGATGAGCTTTTTGCACACGTTGTTAAAGACACGAATGACCTTGTACTCTGCGTCTGCTTGTTTGCGGCCCTGGGCTTGTGCTGTTTCAGATGGCATGACTTCAAACATTATACCAATAAACCCATAGTTGAGGTTTGGGGTTGAGTTGACGTAGACTGTGCATTTTTCGAATAGTCAAACAAGTTGAAAACAATATAAAAGCGTGTCTGCGCCACGACAGCTTAGGGCGGTCTATACTGAGAACCAAGAAACAACATTTTAGCCTGAATTTATCACTAAAATTGAACTCCAATTGCTGACAGCAACATGAAAGTTTTACAGATTTCAAATAAGAGCAGTTTTACAAATGTTTTATTACATTTTATTCAAGTTTTACACTCGAGTGTATGCAACTGCATATACACAAATAAAGGTGTCTATTATGAGAAAAAGCATACTCAAAGTTTATATTCGTATAAAAATACTTAAGTTAAGGTCATGCATATGTCATTTTATCATTATTCTATTATATTATTATCTCTTTAGAAAGTATACTACTAAAAATGAAGTCACCTTTATTTATTTAGCGCTTTAATCAAAAAAATACATTGCGTCAAAGCAGCTGAACAACATTGAATAGTAAAACAGTGTTCCCATATTGCAAAACAAGGTTCAAAAAAGGTTCAAAAAAGGTTCAAAGAAGCTTCAGATTATAAAAAGGTTTGCAAGAGATTTATTTCAGAAGGTACTTTACGTATGAGTAAACCAAAATGAATAAAAAAATTATTATAATAAAGATTTACACATCAAGTTAAGTACATTTAATGCTAAACGATGAAACACTGGTCTAAATTTGATGAAATAAATACATTTTTTACGAACTTTTGGATCAAAGTTTGTCCACTATGCAAGTCACAATGTATTATGTTTGAAACAGAAAATTTCTCAACACACAGACATTTTCTATCAAATTTGACTGATCTGAGAGATTTAATATGTTGTAACTTAATAGGTGAATATTGTTAATTTAAACAAAGGAAAAGAGTGGATTGCAGCTTTAAAAACATGACCAAGTAAATAAACAGATTATTCATTCCTCATCCACACGTTTACCAAAGGAAAGTTTATCAATAGCTATGTTTTCATCTACTATTATTATATGCATTTTGGTATAGCGCATAAAAAAATGTTCATAAATAAAAAAATGTAAATGATCGGGAAGTGTTTATGAGTAAGTGATGCTGCCTTTTGGACAAATTTTTAATAAAAAATGCAGTTGAATATGCAAGTTTGGATGGAAACATAGCTAGAGATTTAATAGATTATAGATTTTAATCATGTCAATTCTGCTGTCTTAGATCTCACTTTAAAACTCTCTCGGACATCAGGACAGATTTGTGATTTGGATCCAGAAGAGCATCTGTCCTATAAAGCAATGAGCCAGAGCTCTGGAGCGGCCCTCCATATGGAGTAAGAAAAACATGAAAGGTCAATTACCATTTTTATAATGATGTGGTTGGGGATTCGCATGTTTTCACCAACAACTAAGTACACTATATGCAAACAGTCCCATGGGAATCGGAGGAGACCGAGACATGACAGAAAGAGAGAGAGAGCATGAGAAAATGATTTAGAAACAGAGTCCAAAACCCTGTCAGACCCGGTTGTTTCGGTTGACACAATGTATAGTACGCACAGCGGTGATTTTAGCTAGCGTAAAACATAAACATGTACAGTTTGTTTTCCTGCTTTTGAGTTCTTATGAGATTAAGGAAACAAATGGGTGGTCCTAAAGGCGTCAGCTCAGCTGTACCCGTCTGAAACTGAGCTCTGCAAGCCAAGAAAATCCTGCAGAATGCATTTTGTGCGCACTGTCACATGGTTAGTGTTGATGTGCAGAAATTCCTTTAATTCAGACAGAAGTCAGTAATTTCCCCCAGGTGCCCGCCTCGGGTCCCGCAGTGATGCGTAGACCTCGGGTGTGTTCAGAGATTAAGAGCTTACAGTTGGCACATTAGCTGCTAAATGAATCCTGCTCTGTCACTGGTAACAGGGACACCTAGCAGTCAAATACATTTAACTGTCTTTCCACATCTTCTTTTCTGCCTTCCGCATGCCGCCAACACGCAAACATCATCATTTTTTCATAAGAGACACCTTGATGTATAAGAGTGTATAGACAGTTGCATACACTCGTGTGTGTAACTTGAGTAAAATGATTTCACTTTTGTAAAACAGCTCTTGCTCGAAATCCGACAAACTTTCATGATGCTCTCAGCTATTCAGGTTCAATTTCAGTGATTAATTCGGGGGTAAAATGTTGTTTCTTGGCTCTCAGTAAGACCGATAAAAGTTATAAAAGCCAAAAACACAGCATATAGTAGCTTTTATTCATTTATAACTGTACTTCTTATCTGATGTTTACTGTACCAACATTTATTCATTTAATAACTCAACCATCTGTCACTGTGTTGTGGGTTATGTCAGACATTACATTTATATTTATGCATATGGCAGACGCTTTAACACAAAGCGATGGACATTGCGTTATACCATTATGTTTGATTATGACCACTAAAGTGTGCAAAAATTCACTCTCCGTCACTAGAAACGGAGTAATTTAAGGCTTCTGTTTCACTAAACTAAAATTTGAAAACACAGAGATTCTTGAACATTGTAGGATGGATACCATGCAAATTTGGATGCAGGACAAGAAGGCCCATATTCATACTTCAGAAAAGCCTTATTAGGCATCAGGAAATAGAAAAAATAAGCAATACATTTTCAAATTATACAGTCCCTCTGAAATTCATCCACAACTTTGGTTTGCAAATTAAAATCCCATCAGAACTCCAAATCCTCTCTGTGTTTTACATACAGGGTGCTAAGTAACCCAGCAGTACCCCACAGGAGGCAGCAGTGTTGTTTTCTTCTCAATGCATGTCGATACACGCAAGCGGAGCGTAAAAAGCTGCTATCACAACAGGGTCCACTCGAACAGTTCTTCTCCCCCTCCTCCCTATTTAAATCCCCAATCGAGGACCGTGGGTGGTTTGGCACACATCGGCCGAGCGGGATCAGACGTTGTGGAGGCGCTGCATGTGTGTGGACCTCTGGGACACGCCTGTCTCGTAATGACCATGTCTGTGTGTTGTCCTAAAGCCAGCAGATAAGCCACGAGCGCCTGTGTTCTTTATGAGCCTCTAATGGCCTCCTCACGCATGAGTAGAGCTTAAAACAGTCCAGTGTGTTTGCTCTTTCCTTCCCCCACTACTAACACACACACACACACACACACACACACACACACACACACACACACACACACACACACACACACACACACACACACACACACACACACGCATACACACTGGTCAGTCCTTTTACTGACATCATTAGAGATTTATTCCAAGCCAATTTGAAGGATTTTTAGTGAATGACAAATGTATTTCTCATCTTCGGGCTAACTTGAAGAAGCTCAATCTAGTGCATGAATCATATATTAAAATTATAGGTCACCCCAAAATAAAAATTCTGTCTTTGGTGTCATTCCATGTCAACCTTACAAGATTTTACTGCATTATAAGCACATTTGATGGTGTAAATACCCATGTGTGGTCTCTCTCTAAAGAATTTGTTTTATTCTTAGTGCATGGTTTTTTTAATAGTCAAATAAGGGCTGTTTTTGGAACTCACACCCATAATGTTACATATTCTTTATACATGTAAACCTACATTTATAGAGAATATGTGTCATTACATATTTACTATATTATGATAATATAGTAAGAATTTTATATTCTATAAAGAGCAATTCCTTGTCTATTTTTTGTGTATTTTTGCTTATGGTTTGTGCATTTTAGTTCACAGAAATTCTACAAAGTTTGTAATCTCCAAAAAACCATGTCCGTCCCTCTTTAATCATGTCCATAATGCATGTTTATTTGCATTATTTTAAATAGAAATCTTGTGCATAGACTGATATTTTTATAATGTTTGGATTCAAACATCAGCAGGTTTCATAACAAAATACAAAAGTTTAGGAACAAATACATATTCTGAGTGTTTTTATGACATACTTTTGTCATTTCAATGCTGTATGAATTTCTTTCTCTTGCAAAACACAAAAGGAGAATTTGATGTTAAAACTGTTGATCCCTTTGGACTAACTAACTTAAAGTCGCTGGGGACCAAGGGTTTTGGTTCACTGACATTTTTCAAAATATCTATTTTAGGGTTCTGCAGAGGAAAGTCATACAGATTTGAAATGACAAGACGGTGAGTACATGATGAACAAATGTTCATTATGTTGTAAACTATCCCTTTGTGGTTGTATTTTTGAATTTTGGAAACTTGACACCTCAATACAATTCACCTTTTTTATGCCTGCAAGATCAACCAAAGTTTTTTGCTATCCCTTAAAGACCCAGCATACAGATGCTTATAATGCAATGCGTGGCAATAAAAGAGAGCTGTCAGATGCAGACATTCTCAATTTTATTTTTGGTCTGCTCTTAAAACGGGCACTGTGTTGAGGTGAATGAATAATTGAGTGTCTCTTTAAAACATGGGGCTAAGGTCTTTCTAAAGGACCTCTGGACCTCTTCCTTCCTCCTCCTGGCTGGGGCTTGCCATCGCCATGGCAACCGCTCACATTTCACATACTTGAGAACAGTATATCATGCATCGGCCGGGGGAAAACCGGAAACGGCGCTCTGTGCTCAGTCTAGGCTTTTAGTCGCATGTTTACAGCCAGTAATAGAAACCAGACGCGTGGTGGCGACGGTAAGTGTGGTGTCACTGCACACAAGTAAACACACGCTTAAAGTAAATGTGCGTACTTGCTGATAGCAGGTGGTGTAAAATCATAGTAGGTTGCTTCTTACCTCACTGTGTATTTATAGAAATTACAGTGAAGACAGGAATGAGGCCGTTCTTTTTTTTGGAGTCCGAAGACCATCCAGAGCCACTGTTCTGAGGTCAACAGATCATGTAGTTTACTGATCCAATCCGCATCCTGCTGACCTCACAGACGGGCGTAGAGTTACGAGGTGAACCAGAGGGTGTGCAGATAAGACCTTGAAGCCAAGGATGCTTTATTTGTTTTGCTGTTTCAGTAAAGAGAACATAAAACACAGCAAGACATTTTTGAAGGGCATGTCAATGCGACTCGCAACAGCCGCCTAAATTCTTCCGATCACACCTCCATCAAACCGGCCGCTGGAGTATCGTCGTGATTGTTAAGAGCGGACAGCTTTACAATGGCAGCCTTCAATAAACTTTACACATTCCCCAGAGCGATTAGCACGAGCCATGCCACTTGACAATTACAATTTGCTCGGCAAGAAGCAACACCCACGAACCTCCGTCTGAGAGTCGAGCGAGAAAACAATACGGAGAACAGACGCTTCTTCGTCAGGCTCGGAGACGCTCGTCGGCTCCAAGACACCAAAGACTTTCTCCTGATTAATGCCTCTTGGTGTATTCTGTCTAGTCTTTGTCTATCTTCCTCTTTTTTCTGTTTCATTCTCTTTCCCAAATGGGAAGATTGAATCGGTTAAAAAAAAGTGCGTTTGGAGATGACAACCTAGACACAATTGCCGGTGCTTGCTAAGACGAACATCACTATTATTGTCACTCATTGGTAGCTTAGGGATTTTTCAAAACACACGTTTGACTAAGCGACAAAACAAAGTGAAATATTAAGCCTTACATGTGGATATTTCACAATACCATTATAAGATGTAGTAGTGGTCTTGAAGTTGGAGAGTTGGACTTGTAAGCAGGATACGGGTTCAAATGACACCAACAGTGAACACACATCCGGAGCAGTGGGCAAAAATTTAAGCTGCGGCGTCCGGGGCGCAGTTGGGGGTTCGGTGCCTTGCTCAAGGGCTCCTAAGTCATGCTTCAGGCCAGTAATTGAACCCACAACCCTAGGGTTAGTAGTCACACTCTTTACCCACTAGGCCGTCACTCTCCCTAAAAAAACACAAAGCACACCCTAGAAACCGCATAGCAACGCACTGGAAACAGGACAGAGCACGTGTGAAAGTGTATAGCAACACACTGGAAACACTGCGTTTTCCGTGTTTCCAGTGTGCAACACTCACGGCGAAAGTGTTGCACAGACCCATCTCACATTTTTAATACACCAATAACATCTTTCTTGATCTTTTAAATGTTAACATCCAGTTAAATATGAATGAACTGAATTTTTATGGTTTTATAAAAAGTGGGAATATTAGAGACGACGCATTAAATGCATCTGTAAGCTTCACTGGCTCTCTTTCTAATCCAATCCACCGCCTTTCTGTTACTCTGTCACTTCATTTTATCATCTACACTAGCTTGACATAACTTGAGATTTTCTTTCATCTGAGTCATACAGACATAATGGTTTCTTCCCTCGGTAAATGAACAGTGAGTGGGAGATGCAGAAGATGAACAGTGGGATGGAATGATGGAGATACAGGCCGCAGGAAAAATCTAGTTAGCACGTGCATGTGTGTGTTTGTCAGGGTGGGGATCTGGCATATTACAGCATATTCAATTGTGTAGGACGGGAGGCAAAAAACTCGCGTTCTTTATATACTTTACAGTGAAGTCTGGGGCCGCGGTGAAAACATTGAATTATGTTTCTTTACAATAATAAAAAATCCAGGGTTGAATGATGTGTTGAAATGATAGAAACATCGCAATGCTATGCAATGGATGAATACATTTAAATATTAGGTTTTCGGTTAATACAGAAAGCAAAGATATTATAAATAATCTAAATCATTTTAACATTTATTTTTGTTAAATGATTTTTAGTTATTTATATAATGAAGGTGAAGGTCATGGCACAGACTGTAGTGAAGTGAAGTGACGTGACGTATTACCAAGTATGGTGTTCCATACTTGGAATTTGTGCTCTGCATTTAACCCATCCAGTAAGTGAACACACACACTGTGGAGCAGTGGGCAGTGGGCAGCCATGCCGCAGTGCCCGGGGAGCAGTGGGGGGGACGGTGCCCTGCTCAAGGGACTCACCTCAGTCGTGGTGTTCCCGCTGGTTCCGAGTCTCGAGCCAGCAACCTTCAGATCACGAATCCAAGACTCGAACAACCAGGCCACGACTAATGTATTTCTAAGTTATATATTGTTTATAAAGCTTTAAAATCTGATTATTAAAAATTTGTAAAATCAACTTTTAAACACAAAATTAATTATAAACATTTATTAACAAAAACTAACAGTGCCCATTTCAAATAACATCATCATTCTCAAAGCATGTGGTGAAACATTGATCATCACTGTGGAATCCAGTTCGAATGCATATTGTCTTCGTCAAAGGAATTGATAAAATGTGCAATTCTTCTCATTTACAACTTTAAATTGAAATAATTGAATTAAACTGCATTTATAAAATGTTTACCATTGGTCTCAGACTTCTGGAGTGTATATTCAGTATCTTGGATTGGATTTTACAAGGATTGTGAGTCTTTCCCTCTACATATTTTTCTACATATTTTGGAGAGGTGTAGCGTTTGGAATGGACGCTCCTCACCACTGGTCGGGGTGTCATCACAAGCAGAGATTAATCTATTTCAACACGACTTCTTAGTCATTCACATGACTCATGTAATTTCAAAGCAGCCAGCGTAGTTAAAAAAGAAAGACTTAAACGCTACAGAATGGAGAAATTACCTTCCACCCACCTTGACAAGACAGGTAGGCATCGCCGTGACAACACATTGTTCTCGCTTTGCAGTCTTTTTCCCATGCTTCTCACTTTTTATTGCTCTTCCTTTTTAGCTCATCCAGAAACAGAAAATCCAAAAACCCCAAATAAATCTTTACTTTGCTTATGTTTCAAGTTATTCAATAGCTTACTGTAAGTCGTGATGCCACCTTTAAAGGATGCCCTTATCCATGACCCTAGACCGTACAGACATGACAGGCACATTGGCATGAACACAACCCCAGACGCTCATCTATACACAGCAGACGTGGGTGCATATTCAAAACACGACTACATTTTATCACGTCCATATCGAACTCTTGTAGAACAAAGAGAAGATAAAAGAGGAAACATGCGAGATAGGGAGAGAAGAGAAGGCAGGCAAGAGACAGCGTTCTTGTGTAGCGTACACTTCCAGGCGTTGAGAATAATAAGGTCGGAAAAGCATTACTGAAAGAGTTTCACGACTCCGTCCGATCCTGACAGGCTTTCTTCTCTGCCAGCAGGCGACGTATCCCTTGAATTTCAAACCGTTGAGGCTAGAAAGAAATACGGAGACGCGTCCGCTGTAATTCATCAGGATTTTAAAAACAAAAGTACATTTTAGGTTACTGTCTTGAATGCAACTGGCTGGTGGGAAGCATGGTTTGTGCATACGCCTTGTGCTCTTTAAAGACCCAACACAACTGACATTTATAAACAAGCAAGTGCAATTTTAGACATAAGATCAGATAACCTTTTAGAAAAGCAACATATATGCTTGCATATTTTGCCAACAACTAACATTTACTCATAAAAATCTTCCAGCAAATTATATAATTTGTTTGCTTCATTACTCTAACATCCTGTAAAAGCTATAGAATCTTAGCTGTATGTAGATGAAAATTGGGACATCATTCACTCATCTTCCATCTTTTGTTCCGCGGAACACAGAAAAATATCATTTGAAGAATGTTAACAGCTGGCTCCCATAACATACCATTGCTGTTGGACAACCACCTTTCTTCAAAATATCTTCTTTTGTGTCCTGCTTTTTGGAGAAATAAATACATGTTTGAAATGACAAGAGGATGAGTAATAATTTTCACTGTGGGGCGAGCTACTCCTTTAACATTTTTCGTCTGTGGATTCAAGCAAAGAATATGCGCGGATTTAAAATGCATATGTCACAACACATCAAGGGTCTACGTCGCCATATTGCACGGAAATATGTTCTCCAACTACCCATAAGGTCCCATTGAGTCATAGGGAGAAGAAAGTGCATTCTGGGTCAGTGGGGCATCTCTGAGTCTTCTCTCCTCCTGTCTTGTTACTGTCACGTTACATGAAAAATATGGAACAAATTTAAAGTGACAGTTCACCCAGAAATTATAATTTGGTTACTTTTATCCTCGAACCCATGTTGTATTATTTCCATTATTTCCAAGGTAATAAAACGTTAAAATGTATTCTTTAATGCATTTAATTTTCATTTTAAGAATTCAGTCCCTTTTCTTATACGGCCTTTTAAATATAATGACAAAAAAGCATATCAGCATATCATTTCCCTTGCTATAATTACATTGGCTGGGCTTTGATTTGCCTCATTTCGCCAGTTCTTTAACAGATGCCCAGTTTGTATTCTACACAATTTCCAAACAAGGCACGGCTCTCTCCCGTGTTTGAACTTCAGAGGGGCTACTCAACATGAAGAGGCTGACGAAAAGAGGAAAGAGAAAATGAGAGAAAGGAGGGGGCTTTATTTAGATCGTTTTTCACAAAGTGCCAAAAGGGCTTCAACAATCCCAAATCAATCCCGACCTACTGGTAACTAGACCTGGGAGAGGTGAGAGGCGCTTTTCAGTGCGTGAAAACAATAGAGGAGAGACAGATCCGCAGTTTAACAGTGAAACTGAAAAGTCAAATCTCACTGATAATCCCATATTAAATAATTCTCAGGACATCATGGTCCATCTTCTCGGTCCTTCTAAGGTTCTGTTTGCCTTTTTTAGTCAGTAAAAGGTTTATTCAAACTCCAATCGAAAAGCAACACAATGACAATTAAACACACGTTCTACAAAGTATACGGTTTTAAGTGATTATTTAAACATTACTGCACATTTGTGGCCCAAATGTAACTTCCTGCCCACAGGAGTCCTTGTAGATTATTTCTAATACTAAGCACAAGTAAGAAATAAGTAAATTATCATAGCTCACGAGTATTGTATCCAGTATTGTTTTGTGTGGCAAATATATAATACAGACTTAAAAGTGACAAAGCGAAATTACCTTTTCATAAAATTGTTTAAACAATAAAAAATAATCTACAATAAAATTCAAAGTAGAAGGATCACACGCAGCCATTCTCTTAATCTAAATAATATGTAACTCCTTTTTCAAAAAATGAACAACGTTGCACTTTATATAACTTTAAGCTGATGTATGCATTAAAAGCGTGACGCTGATCTTTTAATGAAGTGATTATTTAGAAAAGAATATTGAAATTCAACAAATTAATTAGTTAAAAAATGTACAATAAAATAAACAGAACAAGAATGATTAACATTTTTTGATATTTATTTAAATGATAATAAATGTATTTCAATAAATAGTCACATAATTAACTACTAAACCAGACCAAGGTTGCTTGGTCTGGTTTAGTATTAATTATTTAGTAGTTAACCCTGGGCCCTTTGCGGCTTTAAAGACGCTATCTACATCCGACAACCAAATTGTATGTTTAGATCAAATTTTAAAATTACAAGTCATATGATTTGTGATTTGCTAAAACATCTATGCTTATAAGCATATAAAATGCA
Organism: Triplophysa yarkandensis; assembly: GCA_033220385.1. Taxonomy (NCBI): domain Eukaryota; kingdom Metazoa; phylum Chordata; class Actinopteri; order Cypriniformes; family Nemacheilidae; genus Triplophysa; species Triplophysa yarkandensis. Next base: position 1,657,850 of record CM065663.1, on the reverse strand, counting down.
CATATCTAGATATTTCTGGTCTCCTAGCAACAACAACCCAAATGTCTTTGATGAAGAACAATATCTAAAGTATAAGTTTTGCAAAACTTCCGACAAAGTCTCAAACGACCCCAGACGTCTTCAAGGCATTCTTGAGTGTTCCCGATTGCCTCCATGATGTTATCCCGTGCTCGGTGCCAGCCCTAGCAGACGAACAGAGAGAGCGATTCATTTCTCGGCTTGCTCGGCACATGATTAGCTTTTGTAAGCAAAACAAGCAGCAAAGTCTGAGGAATTATCTCTTAAGTGGTGCCGGCTTGTACTGTTTTGTCTTTGTTAAACACATCTCGCATCCATCTTACTCTAAAAAGGGATTGTTTTGCCCTAACCGTTTTTAAGAACCTTTTAAAACGATATCTTGCGAACAGTCATTTAATGAATGGAATTTTGTTTATGCACGGTGAAGGGCGCAGTACACGGAAACTGTGAATGCACGCTTGTGTGTGTTTGCACTTCTGAGCTCAGCAGATGTCCCTCCTACAAACGTGGCAGCCGTCGCAGGTGTATCGCTGTCGCCTCCCCACGCGTCAGATAATATCACAGCCACAAAAGAGTTTACAAAACACGCAGCTAACTGCCAATTACGTGGAGCAGGTCGCTGTCTGCATCGGCGTCTCTGTGCAGCCTTGGAAGGCGAATTTTGTATAAGTCTGCATGACTTACGTACCAATCGGGCCTTTATTGTTATCGTGTATTTCCTCTCTTACACACATTTACAACGTTGCCGATTTACGCAACTTAACATAATGCAAAATAAGGATCACAGACTGATTGAAATCTCTTTATTGGACCGTGCAGTGAATATCGGCTGTGCATCGGACAGCTTGGTGTCTCACACCCTCCCTATCATATTCATAATAACAGCTCTCGCACGGCTCATCCATTAGTTGCCTGCTTTAAATGCCAACAGGTTAATGAAATCTCTGATTCAAACTGTGATTTGCACACATCCAATCAAAAGAATACATATGGAAGAAATTTAAAAGAGGAATTAGAGTCGTTCCAGGTCGAGCAACTTCTGGGGTGTTCAGCACGATGAACCAAACGCTTTGAAACGAGTCATCGGTCAAAGTCTCTCACGGTTGGTAAGAATTCACTTCCAGGGGAGAAATATAGATCACATCTCAGGTACACGGAGTACGAATTCATTTTGATATCTAGGGGAAGGCTTCAAGTGCTAGTCAATAATTCAAACGCATGTATTATTGAGCCGCAAAAGCTTAAACGGGATATAATAGTTAAGCCATGTCTTTATGGATATCGCACATGCTTAGTTACGCCATAGGTTTGAATCTACATAGCATGGTTTTCCAAATCTTTTTATGCAGTTTCTTTTTTTAACAGTTTTATAATAAAAACAGCATCCCCATAAGTTGTATTAAAGAGAACTCAAGGCATTAATGAAAAATGAACATTTATTTACTAACTCTCTTTGCATTTAAAATCTATATTAGTTTCTTTCCGCAAAACAAAAACTGAGTTGTACAGGTTTGCCCGAGCTGTTCAGTTACCAACATTCTTCAAAATATCTCCTGTAACAGAAAGTAATACGGTTTTAAATGTGATGATGAGGAGTAAATGATAACAACGTTTTATCGCTTTAACACAGCAGTTTATACTCCAAAGGCCTTGTAAAATGACTTAATGCTATTTTGCATTCGAGGAACAAAAACACTGTGACTTTTCTCATGACATTTACTTTCAAAGTGCTGGAACCAAGATGCGGATGGAAAGTGCACAGCAACAAATCCAGTCTGATGTGTGTATAAAGGATAATACGACTTTATATTGCATTAAAATGAGCAGGGAAACAAGAAAAATGTTAAAAGATGCTCACAAATCCAAATCTAAAATGGTCTTTAGAACGAAAAACAATATGTGGCAAGTGACAAGCCATTCATACAGAAAGATAGTCCGGGACATGAACAATCGACATTGAATTACTGGATCAATTGTCTCCTTTTCATTTCGGTTATTTCAAACTTGTGTGTGTTCATCAACAGAAAAGAAAGGATAAAATAAAATAAAGGCAAAACTCTCCCTTGAAACTGTTTTGAATGCCAAAAACTGAAGGCCGTTTTATCAAACGGTACCCAAACTTATGCTTCCTTCTTCACTTCATACCAGAATCGGTGCATTGGATACATGAGAACGTGTCAGACTACAATCGCACAATGGTGATAATACCACAAATCCCTCTCTGAAAGACAACTTTGAGAGAGACGGAACACCTGAAAAGTTGCCAGCATCCAAATTCCAACTTGAAAAGAAGTGAGGAAAAATCCAAAGCAGCTCTATTTAAACCCAAGCAAACTAACAAAGTAAACACCCCTTCAGTTAATTCCTTTAGGAACTAGCCAGGTACATGAATATAAGGCTTTTCTTTAGAGAACAGCTTGTTTGAAGAGAATGCAAATAAACCAAGATCCCGTCTTCTGGAAGCACTGAAGCGGGTCAAAAAATAAGGAGGACTTGTCAGTGGAATGGAAAACACATCAAGGACCGCAAGATAAGAAACAGCTCAGTGTAAAAACAGTAAGACACGTCACACTACCTTGTAGAAGGACTCCCTTGTTTTTTCTGTAAAAGGGACTTCCAGGCCATATCGGAGGAACGGACATACTGAAAAAGAAATAGAGAGAGAAGACATAAGTGAAAGAGAACATGATGCTGATATTTTGACATATTGATCGCAGTCTTGACAAACAGAAAGCGAGGATGCATTTCAGTACATAAAGTTTACCACAAAAAAAAAATGATGTCATTATTTACACAGCCTCCACCTGCATGACTTTCTTCCTTCCGCATAACACAAAAGAAGATATTTCAAAGAATGGCACCTATAACTTGCATTGTTTAGTTTTCATACATTAGAAGTGAGTTGGTGCCCAACTTTCTTCAAAATCTTTTGTGTTATGCGAAAGGAAGGATGTCATGCAGGTTTGAAGTTACAAGAGGATATGAAAATGATAACACAATTTTCATAAAATGTATGTTTTGTAGAGTATCCAGTCCCACAATGCAATGTCACAAGCTAAATGATGAAAGATAAAAGAATTGTTAAAATACTGATATTTTCTATTACATACACACAAGTTATTTAAATGCGAGTAAAAATAGATAGTTTTACCCAATATATGCATGCGATATGTAAATTTATGCTTATTAGATCTACATTTAAAAATAAATGTATTGCATGTGGAGCTTCTGCTTACAGTATGCAGTGTTTTAAATTCACTTTTAAGGTGTCATAAATGTAAAAAAAAAGCAGTCAGCGAGGAAGCTTCTAAATTTTGCAATAAGGCTATATCATGGCAAAAGCTTTGCATCTCACAAATAAAGTCTGTAGACGGTTAACACAAAACATTTGCAGACCAAGTAAACGTTTGCATGATGTTAAGATGTGACTTTGCACCAACGTAGTCATTATAGTCTTTTTATATAATAGCTTTAATCATTACTTTCTCTCATTGAGATGACGGAGCGGCTCAGGTTATATTCTACTTAACTTCATCGCACAGCTTCACATCAGAACGGCCTTCAGATGAATAACACATTCCTGATTGGCGGGACCGTTTCTTTCCTTTTTCTGAACAAATGAACTGAATAACCAGGACATGTGTGTCAGGTCTCAATGCCTTAACTTAGCAGTAAATTGAGACGCGTTCTTTTAATCATATACATTACAGGTTTGGAAAATCGGAAAAGGGCTGTTTGACAACGTCTGCAGTGAATGGGAAATAAACTAGAACACCGACTGTCAAAAATAGATTCAGTCTGACTTCAGCTTTTCTCACATATGAAAGCTATCGATTTTTCCAGGTGATCATGGGCGTCCCTTGGAGAGGGAGGTCAACGGGTCTTTAGACGTGATAGACGGAAGATAGAAGTAAAGGTTTGAGTCAGGGTTTGTGTACAAACTCGAGGGATTCTGTAAGGGACAATATATCAGGTGGAAAATAACAAAAACCAACACACTCAGACACCTGGGTCCCACTCTTCCCATCTCTTCTCTAGTGCTAGCCAAGTTTTCTCTACAAAAATTATGATAGATGATATGAAATTATGATTTTTTCCAAATTGAAATAATAAAATCTAAACTACATATTAAAAAACAGTCGACCTCATGTTACTCCAAACCTTTTCGTTTTTTCTTCTGCAGAACACTAACTATATCTTGAAACATGTTGGTATATAAGAATATCGATGGTCCTAAATGACTTGCATTGGTTTTGTAACCATACAATAGAAGTCCTTATACATTCTTCAAAATATTTTCTTTTGTGTACTGCAGAAGGATAAGGTTTGGAACTGTCAAAAAGTTGAGCAGATGACGTCAGAATTTTAATTCGGGGTGAACTAAACTGTAATCTTTGTGTGATGCACGAACGAATGTTTACCCAAATAATGATAAGTATAACATTTTAGCAGACAAATCAATGAACAATTCAAAATTAAAATGCCACAAAAGTATCCATTTATTTAATGCAATTTTTAGCAAACTTAAGTGTGATATACCGTATAGCATTGCATCAGAGATGTATATATGATTTCTTAAAAGCATTAATATTCCTCTTTTTGTGTGTTTCAAATATAAAGTACAAAATAGTGCGTTGGCACCGTCTCTGACCCGTAAAATACTGTGCAGACATTGAAAAAGATAAAGCCTGAGAAAGCTTTGGAAAGAATGCTCATTTCAAATATTATCAAAGTTCCCAAATTCACCCAAAAATGCATGAAAAGCCGAAACTGCCTCTTCTTTCATATTTACTAATGCGATCTTTTTCACTTAGGCACGATTTCTCCGGCTCCATGCTGTGCACATCCTTATCGCTGCTTATTTGTGACAGCACATTTTAATTTCTTTACCTCATTGTTTTGGATTTGCGAGAAATTTTCATTTGCCTGGTTTTGCGGTTAACACTTTCCACTGACTTAAACATCTCTATTTCCTGACGGATCCTTTTCCAAAGAAAAATATTTTTCTGTTTCAAAGGTTATGATGTGTGCATGTGTGGATTAACTGCTCAATTTCTGTCAATTATCTGTTTGCATACGATTCCTCCTGTGTCTCTCTCTGTGCACACCATGAGCTTCACAAATCTAATCAGGACCAGTCTAATCTTCAATTTAGCCCTCTATCCACTCTATGCCTCCCTGTAGAATCCCTATGTGAAGACGTTGAATGTGTCATCTTCCCCTTCTTAATCTTCTTAGAGTATATTAACTAATTGAGAATTAGAACAAACAGAGGTGGCGCAGGGCTTTAAGCACATGGTGCATTTAAAAGCCCAAGCTCGCCTGGTTAACGGGGTTGATTTTGGCTTCGTCGCCCCGACGAATGAGCGCTGCGTGATGCCGAGAGCCTCCGAGGGGGCCGCGTGCCAAGACGAGTAAACAAACCAGTGCCACTTCACATTTGCTAATCTCCGCCGGGCTGTCAGACTTCAGGTATCTGCCTTTACAACTGAGGATAATTTAGTGTGAGAAGTAACGGAGCTTCTCCTTTTCTTTACGGATACATTAATTATAGGGTTTCGTCAGAACATGTTTGGTTTTTTCCTCGCTCGTTTTTTCCCGTTGAGAGTGATTAAAACATATCGCAGCGCAGCTCAGGCACAGCTTGAGATGAACATCTTCATTAGCATACTAGTCGCCTAGCAACCAAAACATCTCTAAACTTTCAACTTTGAGAATTCTTCGCAAAACCTTTTACCTGAATAAAGCATGCCGCCACTACTTACATGTACACGAGCCCTTGGTTGTGATGCGTACATTTTCACTGTTTACACAATTAAAATAAAAAAATAAAATAAAATTAAAATACAATGTAAGAAACATATTTAAAGGTACAGATCATCCAAAAATAAAAGTGCTTGTAATTTAAATAAACATGACTTTGATATTTTTGGAAATGTCGCTGCGGTTTTGTGTTTATGCAGTCGAAGATTATTTGGTCCACTGCTGTTTGGTTAACAACATTCTTCAAAATATCTTCTTTTTGGTTGTTCACAAGAAAAAAAACAAAGTTCATGATTTTGTATTTATAAATCTCTCTTAAAACTATGTTGGTTAAAGCGGTCACAAGGTACTATTTCATAATTGTTTCTTTGGTGTGTTACAAGTTGCTTATGCTCGTATTAGACACGTAAAATTGCAAAAATCAAAGGCTCCAAAGAAGGAAACATTTACTAAAAAGTAAAGTGTTGCCCAGATATGCCTAAAACGTCTTCAAATACCAAATCAGTAGCCAATATGACCCCTTAAATATGTCAGAGAAAGATGTCCCAGCGTGCCAGGTCATCTCTCCATTTTTCTGTTTCTGCTCCTTCTCTTCAGCAGTTCAGACAGTGTTACTCATAAAGCACATATGCTTTGTATCTGGTTACAGCTACGGTATGTGTTGCCATGGACACCACATGCCTCATAATGATAGACGACCCAGGTCTTTTTTTAATCAGCTGTAAGGGTTACAGAAAAAACGAGAAGCTTTTACGATATTATGATATTTATGTGTTATTACGCGCTCCCTGCTCTCTGAACATAATAAAAAGAAATGAGATCTCTCGCAGCAATTATTTTGCCCAGGGTTTCGCCAGTAAATTTTTACATGTTCAGAGAGGGAAACAATTAAACAGCCGGTGATGGAATTTAGAGACTAGGAGTCCTAAAACGGCTTTGTTTCAATAGCGGTGTTTGTTCTTGGCCAGAGGAATAAAAACACTGACCTCACCGTGCCCTATTTGTGTAGAGGGCACTGAGGATACATTAAATCCAACCTGATCAAATTGTCACTATTACTTAAGCGATGGATTGATGGAAAATCCTTCAAGCTAGAGGATGTCAACCTTTTTGACCTTAAGTACATATTGTCTACATCAGTATCTGAAAGCTCACAGGACTTACAATTTTTGCACAATAAATATTCTGGAACTTGGCACAACTGGGAAGATGTATTCAGGTTGGGATTTAAGTCATCTTATGTCCTCCTTAAAAAGATGCTCTCTTCATTCACGCCATCCCTAGTCATTTCAGCTGCATGATGATCATTTAAATGCAGAACTCAAAAAAATATATTTTGAAGAATGCGCAGTTTTATTTGCATTGGTTTCATGTCCATACAATGGCAGGAATTGGTGCCACTACTGTTTGGGAAACAACTACTTCAAAATAAAGAAATTGAAACAGGTTTTAAATGACAAAAGGGTGGGTAATTAAAGACATATTCTTTTTGTCTAACACTATAACTTGTAAATGATAGTATATGCCAAAGAAAAAGATTCCATTCTCATTTTACCATCATCTTGTGTTTTCAAACCTGTATGAACGGCAGAACATAAAAAAGATAGTTTGAAGAATCTTAGCATTGGAGTCCCCCTTTAACTAGGATCGATTTTGACTCCACACAATATATGAGAAAGGGTACCACGGGTATGATGTAAACAACATCCTTCAAATTTCTTTCTTTGGGTTCTAAAGATTAAAAGTCAAACAAGTGTGAAAAACAAAACGATGACAGAAATTCCATTCCAAAAACATGTCGATGCTTCCTGGTAGAAAAACACTTAGTAAAGAAGTAACTCCAAAATATGTAGTTAAATGCTATCAGATCCCTACAGGGGTGTATGGGCAACAACAGGGATTAGAACCTGAAACATCACCTTTTTCCTGTATCTGTATATTCCACAAAGGACATCCGCCAGCTCCTGGAGAACCTTTTTGAGCCTTCTGAACGGCCGTGCTGCTCCTATAGCTGACTGCTTTTTTAAATGTTAATGCTGGCCACGAAAGCCAAAGCCAGTCTCTTTGGGGCTCGGCGCTGCAGCTATGACCGCTGGAGCATTTTCTGAAATGTTAACATCGTTGAAGTACAGCATCCATTTGCCCTTGGTGGATCTTTGGATGTTAGACACACATAGCACTGGCAGGAGTCTTGCTGGTTGTACACCCCATCTATTTTTAATCCCGCAAGCTCAACCTGTTTGCTCTGTTAATGCAAATACTCTCACCTGTCGAGGAACGGACCAGGAGCAGACCCAGCGTATTCATTTTTAAACAAACCTTAGCTCCGTTCTCTTGATTCTATAATCTCATTTCTAATCCTATCTGCCTCTACGTTTTCCTCTTAGCCCTACGATCACAATCCGCTTGAACTAATCTTAAATCTAACTGATGCTAATGTCCAATCTCACTGTGTGCGTTACATCTCGACTCAAGCGGTTCTAGCAAGGGCTTAAGGTGACAATGGAGGCATTCTCCAGGCCAAAGGATTGCGAACTTTGCGCACAAATAGTGGAAGGAATTTCGGAGCAGAATGCTGCAGACTTCCTGAATTTTGTTAATTCCTTTAGTTGGAACATCAGGCTTGGAGTCACAGCTCCAAACGAAAATCATTTGTTGCCTCATTTAACACGTCCATAAACTGGTTTTATCTTGACTAGACTACTGTAGAAGTTCAAATTCAAAGTGTATTTACAAGAGTGCAAGGTCAAAGAGATGAATCTGCACAAACAGGAAAATCCGAGCTGGAGGGGAGTGATGGTGAAGTTTAGAAAATGATGGAATATTTTTAATGGACTCTTAAAGTCATAGTTTTGCCAAAAAGTAGAAATTTGTCATATACTCAACCTCCTGTCATTTCAAACCTGTATGACTTTCTTTCTTGTGCATATTTCGAAGAATGTTCATACAATTTTGTGTTCATACCTTGGTTGACACTGCTGTATAGTTACCAAAAACTATACATTCTATCCCCATTTATTCTTCCTCTTGTCATTTTGAACCTGTATGGCTTTCTTTATTTAAAATAGTGTTGATGCCTGAACAAGAGCAGCACCCACCCAGTATTAATTGTAGCTCAGTGGTGAGAGTATAGCGCTAGCAACGGAAAGGTCATGAGTTCGGTCCCAGAGATTGCAAATACTAAACTAATGTATAAAACAATTTAAGTCACTTTGGATAAATCCGTCTGCCACATGCATCAATGTCAAAGTAAAATTGAATTGGCTTTTTTTCTATAATAAAGTAGTCAATTAGTGTCACCATTGTAAGCTTACCAACATTTTTCAAAATATCTTCTTTTGTGTTTAAAAGCAAAATGAACGTCATACATGTTTGAAATTAGGTACGGGTCTGTAAAAGATGAAAAATTAGCTAGGAACAAGGACATGAATCTACACAGACAATACAAAGCCTGCCTGGACCTCCAATAAACCCCGCAACCTTCCCCAACGTTTCATTTCTAATTTTCTACTTCCTTAATTCACCTGAAAGTCATACAAACCCTGCATGATAAACACTTATGAATGATACATAAAATGAACAAAACCTCAAACTATCTAAGCAATTTAAGGTTTATTAGTCGAAAACTCTGAAAAACGAATCTCACAACTTTATAAGTAGTGGAAAGCAACCGAGCCATGCTGCCGAGTGTCTGCCAGATATGGAGGCTCCATCATTTCCATGGTAGCGACCATTAGGGTGAGAGTGGAGAAGTGGGGATTGATCTTGTCATTTGGTGTTACTGAGACGATTCAAAGGAAGGAAACGTGGGGGGGAAGGAGCCTGCAGACGAGTCCAAAGAGACGGAGCGAGAACAACTAAACAAAAACTAACACAATACCAGACGGAGGCTTTTCATGAGCTTGAATTTGTTTTCTTGCTAATGCATTTTGCCCTCCGGCTGAAACCAGAACTATTAAATATGATAACGATGTCAGTCTGGGCGCATCAGGCCTTTTTCCCTTCCTCTTTCTCTTACTGGCCTTCTTTAGCCCACAGCCCCATTTAAAATTAATCTCCTAAAGCAACCGGACCCCCATGTGTCATCTCCAATAATTCACGCATCCCCGAATTTTTACGAAGGGAGACAAAAGCAGGTACAGAAATCCCAAAATAGGCTCCAAGCCATCTGCGGTTGCCATGGAGAGTTGAGCGTTTCCAGGGCGATGGTGTATTCCTCGAGTGCTAATGGCCTGTCCTTTGCCAGGCAACAAATAGCCATGTGATGCAACTGCACCTGTCTCGGCTTTGTGTTACCATGGAGGCGTTCCTGTTGCCTTGACGACCATCAAGCTAATAATCTCGCAAGGGCAAACACGCGCTGGTGAACTCCGAGGCCTAGCTGTACCTCACGTCACTTTCGGAAACTCTTTTAGAATGTTAAGGAATGTTCCTTGTGCATAGTCTCTCGCATGTCTCCCAAGTTGAAAGGAAAGCATCTGAAAGCATTGTAGTTGCGATTTTTATGCGAAGGTTGTATCTAAAGGCTGTCGACTTATTCTACTGCATTCTAAGATACCCTTTTTCGGATAAATTTGACGGAAGCACCATCTATTCTAAACTCAATATCAGAATGCATTTCAATGATCTCTTAAAGTTGCTGACAGTGTGTTATTTACACGAAATGAGATTGAATGGAAAGTTACTTATGATAGGTGTTTCTTTTGCTCAATACATCCCCAGTCCCCACTCAATTTAAAAGTGATAGTTCAACTCAAAATGATCAGTTTTTATTAATAAATAGGGCTGGTTTAGCCATATATCAAATAGAAATATTTTGTCATCAAAGTGACAGTTCACCCAAAATCTGTCATCATGTACTCCAATGTAATTTCATACTGACTTTCTGTATTGAGCTGAGCACAACAGAAAGGTATTTTGAAGAATGTTGGTATCCATTTCAATCGGATGGAAACAAAACCAATGCAGATGAACGGGAGCCGGCGGCCAACTTTCTTCAAAAATATATTCTTTTGTGTTGCTCGTCCAACTTAGAAGTGACATTTTTGACAAATGGAAAAATGCCTTAACCAGCCCCATTTAACCTCTAATATCTCTAATTTAAATGTAATTTATCTAATTTAAAAATCTTCTGTGACACAACCCTTCTAAACCTCACACCCCCATTTTACAAAAAGCCATCTGCAGGTATTAATGACGTCTCCGAAACTTTGATTTAAGTAAAGAAGCAAAGATGAAAGAATGGTGTGTTAAAAATGAGCAAAAGGGACAAGAGTGTCAGTCTATGACTCAGCTGATTCGTGTGAACCTCAGAAATGCTATAAAAAGCTTTATTCTGCTTCCTGGGAACCGCAGTGGCCAGATAAACACTTTATTACATACTGCTACACGCAGATTCACCATCTGCTCAGAGAGAGAGAGAGAAGAAGCCAAGCTTGTGTGTGCCCAAAACTATCTTTGGTCCCTTACATGCACCAATGTAGAAATCTGAAATGTGGGCAAGGCAAATTGTAAACTTTCTGCGATCAGATCTTTCTATAGCCCAGTCTTAAAGGCAGTTTAGGCGCATCATGACGGAGAAGATTTTTTATAAAATTGAAATGTGGTACATCTAAAGCATCGGGCTTTGGTTTGTTGAAGTGGAAGTTCACCCAAAAGAGATTAATTGTGTCAGGTTACCCAAAAAAGGAAATTGTCATCATTTACTAATCCTCTTGTATGCATTTATTTATTCTGCAGAACACAGAGGATATTTTGAAGAAAGTTGGTAACTGAACAATAGTTGTGCCTTTTTACTTTTTCTGTAGGCAAAACCAATGCACTTAAACGGGTTTCCAACTTTCTTCAACATATCTTTTGTGTTCTGCAGAATAAACAATGTTGAAAATGGGCGTCCATTTACTTTTCTTAGTTTTTTTGACAATGCAACTAAGTGAATGGCTGCCACTGCTCTTCAGTTACAAACATTCTTCCAAATATCTTCTTTTCCGTTCTACATAAAACCCATGACACAGTGTTCACGTTTGGGAGAACCATCACAAAATATTTTCATGAGCATGTTTTATGCTGTATGTTGCACATATCCACTCGACTGAGGAGTATTTTGAGGTTATGGTAGACTGTTGTTTTGCAGAAGTGTTAGCAAGAGGGACGTTCCCCTGAGATCTTCATTTTCCCACCGCGTATTTGAACACCTGGTGCTAATGACCGGCCTAGTGCTGTTCCTACACAACCTTACCACAGACTACCATACTCAAACCATCTTTCGAAACCACAAACAACAGAATACAATAACAACATTATTATATAGTTTCCCCTCAGCTCAGAGGGAACTATGACACTCAGAATAGAGATCTCAGTGATGTTTAATTTAAATATGAATGTTAAAGTTTAATTTAAATATGGGAAATTCTTCAAATTCATCCAAGTTACAAAAAGTACCACCACAAAGTAAATACTTTCGGTAAATACCGAAAATTCATGGGATGACATACCCTTTTTTGACTGATTGTCATTGTGTTATGTATACTTTACATTTTTTTTGTGTTTTGTATTCTGTTGTTGTAAGTCTGCTGCCTTATTCTAACTTTTTAGTTTCTGTACTAGTATTAATAATACAATAATAATATTTTCATTAGGGGAAGCAAACTAGTGGCCTTTTGCTCTCCACGTAATCTTATTGTCTTGAAGAAAAAAATCAAGATGTTATGAGATCACCAACATTATCACTGTATATTTATAATAGTAAATAAAACAGCCCTTATATATATAGTATACTGCAACCTCAGCTCCTGCACACATGCATGCTGGGAAGTTTCGTTTTTAATAGAAATGACCTTATTCAGCATGTGTTTGTCGAGCGGTGAGAATTTCGCCCTGATGAGGAAGCAATGCGCTTGCAACTTTTATTGCTGAAACGTGAAATGCAAGAGGTGAACAAGTCACATGACTAAACCCGTCGACTGCAACTGCGTCAAATGTGAAAATGATGAATGTTTTACATGCTGTCCACGCTCTAATATTGCACGTTCCACGTCATCTAAGAAAAGCACATCATTTCTGAACAACACAAGAAAAACACTGGTCAAAAAATTCTCATTCCATAATGAACCCGCTAAGATCGAGCAATATCTGATCTCCGCACAAGAGCCGCCAGGTTTAATTCAATCTGTTCTTAAACATCCTTTCTCCCTTTCCATCACAGAGCTGGACGCCCATTTGTTCCATATCAATTGTTAAAGACGATGTGCCAGTTCGGGTTTTACAGTATAGCAATTATCCTCTGCTCCACAGTCGAGTGGCTGGGAGCGCGCGGACCTGTTAGCTGGATCAAATGAATTGGAGTAGTGAAGGATTCGGCCGGAACCCAAGTCTGGGGCTTGCTCCAACAGTTCTGCCGAGGTCCCGGACGCCCGTGAGCCGCTTACCGATACCGCCAGTGACACAAAGGAACGAGAGAGACGTTTGGTTTAAGGATCGATGTGTCCAGCGGGCCGCTCGCCTACCTTTGATATGCCTGAGGAGAGGTGGGAGGTGAGCTGAACACTTGGGAATACGGATGATAAGGGGTCTTCTTCAACGCTTGGATGAGATTCTGTCTGTACTCCGGGTCTATGCACCACAGGGAGCCCTTTCCGATACTCTGTGGAGAGAGAAACACAAACACGGAGTCAGGACAAAGAAATCAGTTCATGTGTCAAGAGAGCAAAACAAAGACAAGCGCGCTGGAGAAAAGCCTGTCAAAGTTGTTGTTTTTTACCGCATGCAAACTGTATCGGGAAACTCTGAGATTCTGTATCAGTCTGAACATTTGTGACCCAGACTGAAATCCCAGCTAAAATCATTTTTTGGTATTTTTGTTTTACACAATAAATCATTCAACACAATGTAAGAAACACTTTGGGAGAATGTACCATTGATACATTTAATATTGACTGATCAGTATTTGATTTTCCAACTAGGATTTCACAATCACATTTAGTACATATCTAGGTTAACAAAGGTTGTGTGTTTGATTCCTAGATGACACATATAATGCTAAAGTATATACTTTGAAGTCGCTTTGGATTAACGTGTGAGCCTATGTAGACGGCATGGCTTAAAATTATCTTTTCAACATCCATTCAACAAACACTCAAGTACACTTGTGTCCTGGACTCTTGAACCTCCCGCTATATTTTTCTCCATGACAGCCATTACTTTCCCTGTCATTTGTGAAAGGCGCTGCTTAGAGAAATATGAAGCTGCGTTGACATTGACATTTCCTGTATTGATGGTTACTAACAGGCATTTCTACTCGACTTCATCCTAACTCACTACCAAGCGGGCAACTCTCATTGAAAACGACTCCCAGTCACCGAGAGTGGCTTGGAGCGCGAACCCGCCACCCATCATGCACGGCAAAGCACAATTTGTTCATTAAGTCAAATTGCCGGGTTAATGATTTATTCTGGCTGCAAGATAAGACCAATTTAAGCCCGTTTAGCTCGGCGCGACGAGGGAGGAAATGAGAAACCGAACACCTGCATCACCTTGACCTCCGGATGGACCCCAACAGAAAGTGAAAAATGAAACGGCAAAAAGGAGAAATAAATGCATCAAAAGGCCCAAAAGCGCAGATGTCTTTGCATGTATAGAGTGCTAGACAAAGTCAGCATTTTAAAACAGTGGGAGAGAACGCTCCTGGTATATAAATTAGCTTGCCCGACAGATCTTGCTCTAAAAGCGAAGAAACAGCGGAATGTCACTTTCAAAGTGATGTCGGGAGAAAATTACTCCAGCTCATTAGTACAGACTACAATCAGTGTCATGTTAGCCCGGACTATTTTTCAGTTGTAGTTTTTCAATGCTGTCAGAGAACTACACGATCGGCGGTGATGGGCTTTAAAAGGACGGCGACAGAATGAAAAGTGTAAGTCCTTTGCTGTAGGTCAACAAGAAACACATTGTGTTGAGCGCAAGAAGTCAGTTTCTGCCAAATGCACAACTGTGCATTTCTGGCGTAACACATTTAAAAGTCATGAACATGTTGTTGTGTTGTTAGCCAGACTGTGTGTTGACATTGAATCAATAGTCATGACCTTCGGAAGACTGACAGTGTCACAGTTTGAGCCCGGGGGTAATACACACTAAACTGTGTCACATATTCAAAATTCTTTCAACTCACAAACCAGTCGGTGGTGTTTGCTTTTGCAGGACGGGGGGCTCAATTTCTGCCATGAAACCTCTTGAATTCCGTCTTCCCTGCTGACCTCGATTAATCACGTTGGGTTAATTGAGTGTTTTTTGAAGGGGGCAAAATATCATTAACAAAAAGCTGCTATGAGATGTTTTTCAGCAGGAACACTAGATTCCCCCTGACAAGGGCTAAGAAACGATAACGCACTCTATTGATTACTGCAAACCCCAGAGCGAGCGCTTGGCTCTTTACCCAAAGCATTTGGCTTCAGTGGAAAGATTTGTACCGGCACAAGTCAAACAATTCAAACCCTTGGAGTGCTTCAGCAAATGAAATAAACAGGCCTTTTATTGGACTCACAATTTATTTATATGTTGGATGTGTGAAAGCTTGACCGGTAAACTCGGAAATATACAGGCACACGTAAAAACATCTGTGTCTGTGCTGAAGTCAGCGATCAAAATCTAGTATATCATGGGGGCAAAAGATAATGTTATAATATATGTATTATACTTAATACATATCATATCACATCATACAGAGAATCAAATCATGTTTCACATTATATTATATATTGTCATATTATATTACATTATATATTCTTGTATAGCGTTATTAAATTATCTAACTGTGTTTTTACGTCAAATAATTGAAACAAAAAAGAGTGAATGCAAAAGCTTTGGAATTAAGTAAATATACTGTTTAAATTGTGTGTGAATGCAACTTAAAAAAATAAGTAAGTCTAATTAACTTATATATTTATTTTAGAATTCACCAAAACTATTGGTGTACTGCACACCAAATATATATTTGTTAAAAATTGCTTCATTTTATTACGTAAATTTATTCTAATGTAAAAATCGAATTAATGTTATTACAAGATTTTATTATAAGCGTTAATTTTTTTACATTTACTTAGCTTTAGAACAGGTTACTTAGCTTTTTTTCAGGTTAACACTATGCAAAGAATAAAAATAACTATTAATGTATTCAAATAACAATATAAAAATAACAAAATATAAATATTAATGTTTTTTAATATAAAACTTAAATTAAATATAATGAAATTCTACATATGAAGAGGTCTTTTCCAAACAACAAACTTGTTTTTAAAAAAACAAGTTTGTCATACCATTATGCTGTTTTTTAGTTTAAATGTAATATGTCTTTTCGACCTATCAGCATTAATTAGATGAAATACATGGTAAACCTTAAAAGCGTTTGTTTATAATAATAATAATAATAATAATAATAATAATAAATTTTATTTTTAATGTTTGTGCACAGTCTTCAAAGAGTTCCTCAACGAGTTCCTTAAACTCTATAAACACTTTTTATGGGTGAGACCTAAACGCAGACTGCACAGGACAAACCAAAACTTTAACGTTTAATTCATCATCAATAATATTATTATTTCATAAAACAATCCTTTAAAATGTTCAGATCATTTTAACAGGATACATTGAATATCATTGAATATCATTGAATATCAACAAAATAGATGGGTCTACAGGAAAAAAATACGTTTTAATGAAAACTAGTAATACGGCTCTAAATTTGCATACAATGTTTATAAATACTAATCAGACAGTAATATCATACGTGTATATTGAAATTATTAACCCACAATTGAAAAAAACTATCTATTTTTGTATTTGTCAAGCTCATATAGATTTTTTGATAAGTACATTAAAAGCAGAGCCTGGCACCGCTTAGAAATAATATTTTGGAGAGAAAAACCTCTTTCCTAGCAAAGATTGCTGTTTTCCTCTGAAAGCCCAGAATGCATTTATTCTTAGTACAAACTGACATTCTCCCCCTAATTAAGCTGTCAACTTTCCATCAACGTGTTTTAAAGTCACCTGGACCAACCGCAAAGATGAATCGCACCACGAAATTCAATCCTTAAATAGTCTGTCCACTAGACATATCTGATGGAAATGAAAAATGTAGGAATTCGAATAACAGCAATACTATAAATTATACAAGGTAGAGGGAAAGATTAAATAAGTATTTAGGAAACCAGACAATTTACATTATATTCCCTTTGAAGATTTAAACATAACCAAGATGCAAAAGAAAAGCAATGTATTGGCATTTTGGCTCTTGGGAATGGCCAAAAGTGTGAGATTAAACAAAGACAATCAATTCTAATTACCACAGCATCATAAATCGCAGCACACAAGCCCTGCAGGAAAACCTTCTGTTGTGAGGCAGCTTTCCTTGTTCTGAAGGTTTCAGGACAAAGAAAAAGTTTATGGATGTATAAGATTAAACATTTATTTACCTAATTATTAATGGTTTTGGTCGCAACCAACGCACATGAGCTCTATATACCTTATACCAACAAAAGACACAACCGTCTTCAAAACATGCAATATGTGATCCTCCTAGCATTCAAGTCATCAGATTATTCATCTGTTCTCTGTAGAACAAAGGCTGAGCTAGTCTATCTTTCCAAATGTTCTGTAATCAGAAGAAATCAATAGGTTTCAGAGCACTTTGCTTCAGATTTATCTCCATCTCCTGACAGCTGCTGTGTCCGTTCGAAGGCCAGCTCAATGGCATCCGCCAATAGACCCTCCAATCAGAAAGAGCAGTGAGAGAGAGAGAGAGAGAGAGAGAGAGAGAGAGAGAGAGAGAGAGAGAGAGAGAGAGAGAGAGAGAGAGAGAGAGAGAGAGAGAGAGAGAGAGAGAGGAGGGGGCACTTGGATTACACTCGTTGCCTAGGCAACAGGCATCGGTGGAGTATATAAAAACTGTTTGATAGTCTTGGCAGAAAGATCTTTCATTCTCCCAAGAAGCACGGCTGTCTGAAGATGCTATACTCTATTATAAGCGGTAAAGTTAATCCTATCAGTTCCCGTGCAGAATGAAAGGCCTGCTATTACGGACCCCCCCTCACTCACTGACCCAAGTTTTCAGAGTCAATTCTCACTGATTAAAAAATGTGAATGTGGATCATCATTATAAAAACGGCCAACTAGCTCATATCCTGCAATGTTTAAAGTGATTGTTCAGCCTTAAATATGAAAAATAGTCTTTAAAATGTTCTAAATCTATATATATATACGTCTTTGTTATGATGAACAAGATACTTGAAAGAACGCTTAAAACTAAGTGCTTTTGGACCTTATATGAAGGGATACTTAAGATGTTTCATTCTGTTAAACACAAAAAGATATTTTGAAGAATGTAGGACAATAAAAAGCAAGAACTGTTTGGTTACAAGCATTCTTCCAACTATTGGGTGAACTATCACTTTAATTTCAAAAGGTACTGAAACCTCCTTTTAAAAGTGATGGTTCACCCCAAAATTAAAATTCTGTCATCATTCATATATTATTAAACATAATATAAAACAATTTAAATAATGTTTGACGTTTTTTCTTTTGCCGAATCCAATAGAAGATATTAAGAAAAATGTTGGTAACCAAGAACTATCCCTATTGCCTGAAGACCAAATGTTTTCCATTTCCATTTCTCAAACTATTTTCTTTTGTGTTCTGCAGTAGAGGGACCAAACGGAGCATCAAACTTTAAATGACATCTCCATTAAAGATTTTGTCTGTACTTAAAATATAAAAAATGAAATTCGACATTTACTTTAACAGCCTCATGTTCTGATTCTCTAAACCGAGTGTGTTAATGCTCTCGTGGTAAGGTGATCTATATAAATGCAGACATCGACTGTGCTGAAACCCGGATTTATCAAGATGTCCAAAAGAACATCATTGCTTTAGTCTCCAAATCCCAGCAGTCATCAGCAGCTAATGGCTTCGGCCCCAGAGACGTCATTTTTTCAGAGGATCTGAAGCTAAAAATGCAAGAAGGAGAAAAGTACAGCGTGTAATTGATATGGACCTCTCATTTCGTTGGTCAGATTCTGCACACAATGGCATTTTTTATGTAGGTCTATATTGTGAAGTTGTGCATTGAAGCATTAAGAGGCTCACGACTTTCCTCACCTTCAAAGCCTCTCTGTACTAGCAAGGGCATGAAAGGTCATTCATAATGAGGGTGCTTGGGGAGGGGGAGGCTTGGCTGTTCGGATCTATTCAATGAAAAAGTGCAAAACATCACCCCTGGCATACTCTTGTTCTTTCTATTTTTTGCGGGATGCAATTCCTTGGGAAGGACGAGTAGACCATAATGATCCAAGTCACAAAGACAGCATAAGCATTACAAACAACACCTCTGATGATCATCATAAATGCCTTCTACATCAACAAGATATTTAGTGGAATGTTGGCAGTAACCTTTTCACTTCTATTGCACAAAAAATAAAGTCAATGATGACCACCAGAGTGTGGTTACCAACATTCTTCAAAATATCTTCTTTCTTTGGTTCTACACTAGTCATATAGGTTTGGAATGGCATAGGAGTGAATACATGATTCTTCTGCGAATACAAAGAATCCATTCAAGACCAAAATTTGTCAAGTCAAGACGCAATGCACAGAGCGTCAACTAATGAGAAAAGGAATTTTTAGCTTTTCGTATTTGGGTGAACTATCCCTTTAACTTTAGAAGGTAGTCAAACCTCTCTTAAAAGTTAGAGTTCACCCCAAAATTAAAATTCTGTCATCATTCATAAACATGTATGACTTTCTTTCAACAACTCTCATACAAAAGGTGAATATTTTGAAGAATGCTGGTTGTAACCAATTATATTTCAGTTGTATAGATACAGAACCAAAGGCAATACTTCCCATAGTTCAGTTACCAATATCCTTCCAAATATTTTCTTTTAAGTTCTGCACAAAACCTGATATAGGTTTAAAATGGCAAAAGAATTAACCATTCTTGGTCATGTCGGAAGCGAAGACCATTGAGAAAAGAGCAAAGGAAAATTTGGGATTGCTAATGACCTGCATAATCCTAATTAAAGAGGATTCCTCAACAGAGCCCGAAGCACAGCAGACTACAGCTCGTAAGAGCCGATGACATGATAAATTGAGACAAGCCCTGCTTCTTCAGCGAAGTCTTTGGCAGAACAGTACCCAGGACAGAGTGTGTGTGGGTGTACGAATGCGTATACTGGTTGATTTTGTGAGTGTGTGTATACCATGTGTGAGTAATGGTGACTAAGGATGGCAAGATCAAGCCCCACTGAGATGCAGCCCCACCAATCTCTCACATTTTGAGCGAAGCGTTTCGTCTGGCGTGCAAACACCATGTTTATACTGACACAGTCGGCGCATGGCAAGATCATACACGAGCAATATGGTGTCCCCCATGGACACAGCATACGGACAGGAACCGTGAGGATAGAGGTCCACCGAATCCGATCTGTGATGGAATGAACAGACCTACACATTCTCACTTTCTGACGTTACATTTCTACTCCAAAAACGCTGGGATAAAAAGTGTCAAGTCGCTGGGATAAATAAACCAAGAAAAGGGTACACCCAATAAATGTGTCCAAAAAGATTTTAATATATATAAAAAATATAAAAGTTTCTCTCTAATACTTTTTTTACTTCTTGTCAATTTTCCAAATTCTATTAACATTGATTTTAACAATTTCTTTAAAGAAGATCTTATGATGGCAAACCTGAGAACATTGTTATACAGATACAATAAAAATGATGCTATCATTTATCTTTACTTATTTCTTGATATTTCAAACCTGTGTCACTTTCTTCTGCAGAAGGCAAAAGAAGATATTTTGAAGAATGCTGGCAGCTGGAACTCGTTGGTTTTGTGTCCATGTAAGAGATCATGTACTGACCACCTATGAACTTTTTTATAAATATAAAAATCACTCAAATGAAAAAAAGTCCAATATATCTCCTGATCTGCAAAAGAGCGATATATATTTTTTCTCCTAGAGATCATTCAGACCTTGACACATGTTTTCATTCCGGTATTTAGCGAATGCTTCTTTTCCAAAGTGACTTACAAAGAATCGAGGAGACAATGAAACGGTCGATGGCAGAGATGACAATAGTTGACAAAAGTTCTACCAGGAGTTAACTAAGTTACACACGCAAGAAAAAATCTGTAGTGGGAAAGAAAAAGGTTCATTCATTATTTTAAGTGTGAGTGGATTTGGTGGGTAAGCTGTAGATGGAAAAGAGGATTTTAAGAGTTTTTTAAAAGATAAGAGACTGTGTCTTGTTTGCAGATCATTCCACCATCATGAAACCGATGCAGAACAGGTGCGAGAGAGCATATAAAGCTTTTTAACCTGTACAAACAGAAATCATCTTATAAAAGAACACTTGTTGACTCTAGCAATAGAGGAGTTAAGGCCCCTAGCCCTGTACATACAAAAGCTCTTTTAAATAAGAGACAGAACCTCTGATGAGCTGATAAAAACATGAAGACATTGTAAGCCGTTTCTATGTTGTGCATCATAACAAACAAATAGAAACCAAACTGCTTGTTATGTGAATTTAACAGCAGGCAAAGACGACAGAGATGGTTCAACATTTCCGTTGTCATGCCAGCCTGGGACGTCCAGATGGAAAGCAATGTAAAAACTAAAATAATGCACCTGAAGCTCCGCCAGCTCTCATTGAGCGCAGACACGCTGATTTCCATAATCAAGGTGGCGACGATTTCTAACACACATTATCTCATTTAACAACACCTTTCACCTTGACAGACTTGTATTCAACACATGAATTCAGACACACTGCACTCCCGGTGAATAGATCTAATGATGAAGCACTTACAGGGGCTATATCAGTAACAGACTAACAGACAAGTCGAGCAATCTGTAAAATTGCTCAATTGTACAGCTCAAATGACAGCATTATCTGCAATTATCCTTTCATATGCTCCACATAAGCCTTGTTAACAGAGGTAGACCCAACAAGGCTCTGAATCGCTGAATCGCTTCTGATAGGTTGTGCTTTTCTTGTCGTTCCTTTTGGAGGATGCAAGACTCTTATACCCGAAATCGAATAATGGTAAGGAACAAACAGCCAGTGGATTGTCCATCAAACATTAAAAAGATCAGCGAGTCGAGTCGACTTGCATTTCCCTTATCATCACCGCTGGCCTTATCTGTGTTGCCAAAGGGATATATAAAGACAGCATTGGGCATCATTTTGTCTGCTCTTCTAAGCAGGAAATGGAGTATTATGTTAACCCAATATTTAAAGGTATGTGGCAATCCACCCTCTGAATCTGAAAAAGCCCTGTGCTTTATGTCCGGTATTGATCGGCGGGAACTGTGGTGTCAGCCCGTATCATCAGGATCCCCAGGGGACGGCCGTGTTACCCTTGGTAACAGAACGGTGGGTGATGTCGGGGAGAGGTTTGCGTGCAAATCTCTTGCAGCTTTAACTGCGACCCAACATCTGTCGACGGGGAGCACAACAGCTGGCCAGGGAACGTATCAGCAAGCGGCCCGGCTTTATCCCGCATCAGCCCGGATTTTGGAGTGACTGATAAGCTGCATAGCACACATGCATGCTATCATTGTAATGCCTAAAATATCTGTCAAGAACACAGAGAATGTAAAGGTGAAATTGGAGATACTGTATATATGAAGGACAGAATTCTCTTCTACAGAACACTTTCTTCTACAGAAAACAAAAATGATATTCAATTGCATGTCCATATGATAGAAGTGATGGGTGACACTGCTGTTTGCTTGCCCAATTTTTTCAAAATATCTTCTTTTGTCGTACAAAAAACGAGTGAATAATGACATGTTTTCCCTTACAACGTTGGTAAATTCTATAACCTCATTTACATGTTTATTCTATTTCACATGTAAAACAACATACTCTTCTTAAAGAATAAAAAAACGAAAGTAGTTGATCAAAAAGGTGTCCAGAACCAGCTATTAAATAAAACATCAAAATATGTATAATGAATACTAATGGTAATTTTATATTATTATTATTAATAATAATAATAATAATAATAATAATAATAATAATAATAATAAGTTAGGGTTAGGGTTAAAAACAGCAAAAATTTCGGTATCAAGTAAATTTTTTGTCAATTTGACATCGTGATATTGCAGTTATTAGAAGTCTTTAAAGTGATACTTTCCCAAAAAATTTACTCACCTTCTTGACATTTAAACCTGTGTAACTACCTTTGTCTGTCAAGTCATACAAGTGTAAATAAGGGTATCGCTTTAATTAAAATCCATCCAGATCCCTGTGTGCTACTGTAAATAAGGTGCATTGTAGACCATGCATAATTTGCCTGAGGATAAGTTAAACTTAACACATTGTGTACAAGATCGTAATGTATCTTTATGGTATGTAACTGGTTCGACTTGTTTACCATGCTGAGTTCAACACAACAACCTGTGCTGCTTTTCACAAATATATCCAGAACAAAACAACTCAATTATTTCATTGTCATGGGAACAAACACACATACATTAAACAACAATACCGCAAAACAGAATTTCACGCCTGCTAAGAAATAATTATGACCGGTGCTGTCTTTTCACTCCCCCACCATCACAGATGTTTATTTTGGGCCCTGGCAACTCTACCCAAAAGTGCCAGCAGTGTGGTTCTGCTCCTGTGTTTCTTCATATAAGCGACTGCACTATTACCTGCTCGACTGCAACTGTTGTGTAACGTGGTCCTGTTTCCATGGATATGACATCAACAATGGAAAAGACACATTAATCATCCGAGCTCCCTCTCACCTCTATGTACGAACAGCGATGCATGTGTCTGTATATGAAACAGTCTTTGTAAGGGGACACAAGGGCTCTGGAGATCCACCCATATAACTACCACTCAGGTGCCAAGTTCAGATCCTGTGTTCATAACAGTGCCATGGAAACAAATGACAGGGTGTCATTTCTAAAGCATTCACTCTTCACCAGAATCACAGTACAGCTTCAGAACACGAACCCGCACACATCACAATATGAACTGTTTAAAAGGCTCGCTGTAAACGGAGCCGTGGCACGTGTTTTATTTAGCTTTTATTCATTGAACTTTTATGGACAAACGTTCTTCTTTGAATAAAAGTGGATTTGCGTATTGTATAAGAAGATTTTTTCAAGAATGTTGGAAAGCGAACAATGGCGGTGTCTATTTAGTGATAATTAAAGACACAATATAAGGTCATTGTTTGGTTACCAATATTCTTCAAAATATCTTTTTTGTGCAGCATGACGGCGAGTTAATCATGACAGAATTTTCATCACTAGTTACTAGTTAAAATAATGACACAAATCACAAATACAAATCTTTGTGTCAATGCAAAGTCAGAAAATCCAATTCTGAGAAAACAAGCATTGAAGTTTAATTTTACCAATTCATTTCACTATGATTTCAATCTTTGACCTAGTCTTAACCAGGCCAATATTAAAGATATTAATGTTATATTACTCAAGAATGTTCTTTACATCATGAAGAACGATTTTATGTGTAATAAAATAAATCAGAAAAAAAAACACTTGGTTTTCCAGGCGGGTCACATTTCTTATATTTGGACTGATTGTCCTTTGGAAAAAGCGATCCCCACTGATTTTGTGCATCGGTCCGGGCCGCTACCTGATTTGCATATGTTCTTTGATAAACAACGTAATAAAACAATGCCTGAAATCAATGCCGTAACTGTGCAAAAATCATAGAGACTGCCCCATCAAACTATGAGAGCCAAAACATTTCCTTCAAGTCTGGATCTCTTAATTTGAGTTTCCCTCGGCCGAAATTAATTATTCCCCCGGAAACCCCTGGAGATGGCGCATCTATCAAATGTTTGTTTATTTAGACTCTTATTTTGCGGCTTTAATTTGCCCCTCACTGTCTCATTATGGAGAGTGATGCATGGCTGCATCGCAAATCCACAATGAATCTGAAATTAAAACGGACTTAAAATAGTCATCTCATTCATTAACTAGGCCAATGAGGCTGAAGAAATTAAATCAAATGCCAAATTAACAGGCAAAAAACTTGTGACCTGACTTCTTTTGTGTGAAATAAACTTGTTTATCAAGAACACAACTCTGAACTTGAATTAGTACCTTCAAGAATGGTCTCATTTCACAAAGCTAGAATTTGACGTTTTCTTATGAAAACTATATATTACTTTTCTTGGTGGTTGCTAAGCAACCCACCCTTAATGATGCTGTGCTGTCTTAATATGGCTTTGTTCTTCCTTTCAGAACTCAACACACTATATGATCCAAGCTATCACTCATATCACAGCATGGACGGCTTTGGATGAGTTACATGTCAAAGTGGAACACTAAAGGTTAAGAGTTTTCGGATCCCTCACCTCTAGTGTTAGCTGAAATGATAGTGATGCATTGCTAAGCAAGCTGTTTCCTTATTTTACATTATGTGCGATAAAGAGCCAAGACAAGAAGCTTGAATTCTGTAAAGCCCTGAGCTCAATCTCACGCAGTTCAGCTGAATAAAGTAAACCAACCCGACTGTGTGAGACTCAGTGGGCACCATTCAATTTTAGATGGCAAAGCGGTTAAAATTAGATGAGTGCATTAAAAACAAGCTCGAGAATGACATCTCAAGTCGAGTGCAAACCCGGGATATTCTCGCTAAAAAAACACTGTCCTTCGGGGGTGAATTTTGGCTGAATTCACACTCTTGTAGTATTGTAAATCACAGCAATGCAAAACTCAAGTACTTAAAGGGATAGTTCCCACAAAATGACAATTCTGAGATGAATGAATCACTTTCTACATGTTACAAATCTGTGAAAATTTCTTTGTTTGGTTGAACACAGAGAAAGATATTTTTATGAATGCTTGTTAACAAAGTTAACAGTTCTTGGATCCGAATGAAAACCGTAGTAGAAAAATTTACTATGGTCATTAAAAGAACCTTAAAACTTTTTGCTTAGAAATCTCTTTTTGTGTTTAACAGAACTGAAAAATGTTTAAAAATATATATAATTTTCTACAATTATTAAACGATTTCCTCAAATTTAGAACAACGTCAGTAAATGAAGAAAGAATTGTTTTTTGTGTGTGAAATGTACATTTAATATATCAAATCTTATATTTTGTAATAGGTAATGCAAGGCCAACACACAACCTGTCAGAAGTTTATTTTTAATTTGACAAAACCTTGTGGAATGTTGGTAAAGTCAACTGTGGGAATTACGTTGCTTATAAAATCATCAAAATAAATGAACACCGACATTTTTTAGCATTTAAAGTCGTTACCCTTTAACAATACTTATCGATTATATTTTGCAAATATTATGTATTTGATCAAATAAAGTGTAGTCAGCTATTGACTAGAAATTGCAGAAATGTTTTCTTGTAATATTCTCAAACCACTTATTAAGGTCTCACCCTAATATGTTTTTTTAAAGAATTTTAAAAGTCCTTGTCTATTCTGCGGTTTTATTAGCTGTTCTTTCTTTAATACTCTGTCTTATTTTTTCTTTTAAAATAATACAGACATGTCTGCATACACCTTGCAAAAAAAAGAGAGAAATATTTCACTCAAGTTTTCCAAAACTTTTTTACAAATTAATTTAAACACACAAACATTCTTACAAACATTTAAGTTCCGTGTATTTAAACATTTGAACAATGTTTCGCTTGTTTATATTAAGGGGTTAATTGGTCAACATGCCCAAAGATGAGAAACAGGCAAGAAATCTCTCTCTCTCTGTCTCTGTCTCTCTCTCTCTCTCTCTCTCTCTCTCTCTCTCTCACACACACACACACACACACACACACACACACACACACACACACACACACACACACACACACACACACACACACACACACACACACACACACACACACTTTTTTGTTGCTACAGCAACAGCTTTCTTTCCATGTCAACTGCTTAGCTGTTTCTATGGAGATACATATACAAAAAAATTCTTTGCTCCACAGCCAGAGAGCAGATGGCAGTGAACTAAGAGTCACATGGGACGACTTTACTGTCCTGTCAACACGTGCACACCATAAACACGCACACATCTAAACGCATTCCAAAGTAGCACATGCTTGTTGTTTGTGCATTTATCATCCTTAGAAAAGAACTAAATCAATAGTCAATCATTCACCTAATGACTTCCAATTCACGCTCTATATCTGTTTATTAAACAATTACAAAATGTTCTTATAGAAATCTATTCAAGAGCGTACTGATATCAACCTCCAGATAAGAAAAGCAGGTCAAAACATTACACATTAACTCATTCATCAGTGTATAATCATTCCTGCTACTCTGAAACAGTAGTCACAAAGTCTAAAAAAACTCTTAAAAAGAAGTTATCTATATTTCATATTGTGACCTGCAAAAGAATCTGGTGATTAGAGGAAAAATGTTGCTTATTATTAAAAATATAAATTTGAAGGTGTATGCAAAAATTTGTTTAATAAACCAAAATACAATTCATCAAATAATTTTTTTCATGAGAAAACATATATTTTATTTACTTTAAAAAATAACAGCAAATAAGAGCGCAGAACAGACATGCACTAATTAAAATTCTTCATAAGGTATCTCAGGGTGAGACCTTTAATAAATCTGCTTAATAAAACGCAAACTCTATTTAAAAGATGATCTATATAAATTTTCATTTTTATTGTAAAATATGAAAAAATAGGAGTGCATAGGTAAGTGTCCCAAACTTTTTGGAAATGTAAAGTATATAATGTGACCTGTGATTTTTTGTTTCAAAACAAATTAAAAATCCAACATTAAGGAAGAATCAGATGGAACACCATTTTCAAAGATAAACGCTGGCTATAAAAACTGCACATTGTGTGCTTTCCGGGAGAACAAAACTGAAACAAAATAAAGATCAACAAGGCCAGGCTTGGAATTCCCACACGGCATTTAACAACTTATTCGAGCAGAGAGGTTTCGTCGTCCTTACCTGACTCCGGTCCTTGTCCACTTTCTTAAAACACTTATTAAGAGAGAGATTGTGCCTGACTGAGTTCTTCCACCCCGTGGGGGCGTTGGCAAAGTATGGGAAGTGTTCCAGGATCCAGTTGTATATGTCTTTGACAGGCAGTCTCTTGGAAGGGGCATCTTCTATAGCCATGAAGATGAGGCAGCTGAACGAATAAGGGGGTTTGCAGTTGGGGTTTTGCTTGGCGTCATACGGGAGGTCCGAGTGGGCTGGGGAGGGCGGGGTGTCGTCGTCCAGGTCCTGGACGGGGCTGACGCTCCTCAGCACTGGATCGCCGAAGCTGTTGAGAAGATTCTTGCTCTCGTGGAGCCAGTTGAGATTGGTGAGCTCTTCATCTTCTACGCTTCCCTTCTCTTGTTTGATGGTGGGAAGGGCCAGGTCGATCTCCTCGGCTTCCTGCAGGGCACGCGTGATGGAGCTCGCCTGATAAAACTGGCTCAGGCCGCTCGCGACGCTGACCCCTGATCCTTCCGGCTTCTTACTGGGAGGCATAACCGGACCCATTTAGACAAGAGCTCCTAGAGAAGACACCAGAGAGAACACAGTCACTATTATGAGAAACATCAAACTTTCAATGTCTTCCTTAACCTGATAAAGAAACCTTTCCTATTGTTTCTAAAAACACAGGGGGGACATGAAAGTTCAGGATGGGCCATCAGAGAGACTAGACTTTTATTTTCCAAATGCATACTTCAAAACCACAAAACACACAACTGCTGCCTCAGACTCTTGAAGGATGACTAAGAAAACTTGACACTCAGATCACAAGGGCACTGCGGGAAGCTCATACTTCCTTCTAAGGAACAAAACACTCTCATAGTACAGTACAAGAACCAACCCATTCTGTCGGAATCTGGAATGCACAGCACACAGACTCTCCGAGGTGATGTCTGCTTGAAGGAACGAATACAGAAGAAGCCTTCCTATAGTGTGAAATACTTCAGACTGAAATGGGATATATTGCTTGTTGGCCTTGGCTATCTACACATCTGTTCTTTTGGTTTCATGTTCTCGTATACAAGCTCTTGACGTATGCGTCACACTGATACATATTACAAAATATTTGCTGTTGTCGCCACCCTGACATCTAAGGCAGCGTACAAATGAGTCACTCTTGTTTTTTGGTAGAAAAATGTAATGGGTGGGGACAAATTGTAAATGTAAACTTAAAAATAGTAGCTATCAAAGATACTTATAATATTAGAGTTAGTTCAAAATTATCCTTAACAAAATGATGTAAAAAATAATAATAGTAGCTATCAAAGATACTAATAAAAATAAAAAAAAATGTGTTGCCATGTGTGCTTTTTTTTGCTGAGGACAAATTTCTAGAAAAGATACTAAACATAGTTTTATGCAAAAAGTTTTTTCCAAATATAGGAATAAAAAATATAAGTCCAAAAATTATTTACCCTGATATAAAAATTTGTAAACAAAATAAAAAAGAAAACATTCATGTAAAGAACTAAATATGAAAAATAAAAAATAATAGTGGTAAATAAAATACAAACGTAAACAACTGTAGAAATTCAATATAAACAAAAATAGATTAACCAACATCACTAGTGTTAAAAACCTTCAATAGTACTACTTGTCCAGTAATTACTAATGGTCAGTTTTTGTCAATATTACTACATTATTCGAAAATAAACCGTGTATAATAGAATCAAAGAACATTTCATGGGCCAGTCAAGCACTGAATGATACTTCTAACATGACATCAGTAATAGACTGTAACCTTCAGTCCAATCTGCCACAAAGATCAATTTATGTGGTTCTGTCTCTGTCTCTGACTGTCATTCATAAGAGAGATGCATTTAAAGATTATACTTCAGCACTGTTGAGAGCGGTATCCTGAAGTGGAACGAAATCGCCTCTTGTTCAGACTAGCCATCCGCACATTGAAATGCAACGCAGACACTAAAATCATTCATGAAAAATCAATGTACTGCATCTTTCCAATGAGGAACGCTCATCTCACTCTGCCTCCGACGGGGCGATTCGGTCCCGTGAGTCGCTGCGCAAGAAAATAATATTACAGCTGACAGTAAAGTAATTTAATTGCGCTGTTGCCATGACAACGCAGGGATCTGTTTGGGCCTAATTTGCCGTCGACTGCCAATTGTGTCCCAAGAGACCCGAAACATCATTCTTGACCATTATTCGCAACTTCAAAGAAAGTTTATGAAAACGTTTGAATATGACCGTAACGTGAACTCATTTTTAACCACCTATTCAGATTAACTTTGGGCACTGAATCATTTCAGTACACAAAAAGCTGTTTTACGAACAAATCTGACATTATGAAGTGATGCTTCAATAAAAGCCAATCATTTTGTTCAAGGTGACTTGATGTAATTCACACACGAAATGTAAATTAGCTGTTGGTATATAAAAGATGTGTTTAACTTTACTTGAAAATATCTAAGTTATCCACGGTATGGATTTCAATTTTTTACCCGCATGTGAATCCAAACCTGTAACAGTTTGTTCTCTTAACGTTTGATGAAAACATTGGCTTTAACATTAAATTCAATATCCACAGTAAAAAATACACAGTATACACTAATTTTAAATAATATTTTTATTTTTATTTTCATTGATCGATCTGTGCAACTTATATGAGATGCATAAAGATGATTGAATAAACCATGACTAGTCAATTCTTTGCTTTTTGTTTTTAATGTTTTTGAAAAATCTTTTTCAACTGTGATACAGTCGCTATCATAAACCCAATTTCTTGTTTTTTCATGTGTGATTATTCAAATTATAGAAAGTGTTTTAATGTAATATGTTTTTAAACGATTTTTAATGTTTTGATGGAACATTTTAAAAATATTGTGATGCAGTATAGAAAGTTTTTTTAAAGTTATACATTATAATAATTTCTAATGATTTGCAGTCATAAATTTGAATCCAAAACTGTGTTTTTATTAAACCGTAAACTGAGCATATCATTAAAACCCTAATAAATATAATCATATATGATTATAAAGTGTTTTAAAGTAATATAAAGCATCTCTGACCATGGTCTTTGCCAATTGTTTTTATCTGGACGTCAATATTGTGTTATTATCGAACATGCCACAATTCACTTTCGGAATACGACAAACCCTAAATACATAAAATAAAATAGGATTTTGTCAGGCATGTATATTTATGCCTATAAGTGTATCACATCTTTTTTATTCCGGACATAAACCCATCGCCTATGAATGTCCATTTCAGGTATTAGCTTACATCTGTCAATGCAAACCATAGTCAGATCACTACATTTCGAAACAAAGCTGTTAAATCATCCGTCCAAACACAGACTTTTGTGTTTCTCTAGCTAGCGCCGGTAAATATGATCTATAGCTGTCAGTCCAGATGACAGTGAAATAGCAGATCACAGAGGAAGGGTTAAAGCTACAGATAATTAGGCATGATGCTCCAATCAGAGCCCAAATACCATCTGCCCGTCTAAGTCAACATTTGTTTGGCATTCGGCTTATAAATCACTTGATAAATGCAGACATACATTCAGTTTGGACCTAAAACAGTCATTTGCATCTGCATATGTAAGCAATCGGTCGTCGGGCCCGAATAAATTAACGTCCTGCTGTAACTGCCATGTGTTTATATGCATAAAGTCTATTCTATAAACGGTTATATTCATTTACATCCCGGTATGAGTGACATAACAAAGCGAGTACTTTGACAAAGAACAAGGCTTCATTCCCTCGTCAGCCGTCCTAACATCTGACTAATAACCGCGTGTTGGAGTGCCAAGAGAGATCCTCTATTGTACACGCTGACGACGACCGTCCCAATGTTACAAGCCCGGCGAACGCCAAGCTGTCATTTTTCCGTACGCCTGATTGGGAGAGATGCGTTAAAAACAAGCGCGGGGCTCATCTAAAGTGGGTAAAAAACGAGTAATGAGTCTATTCATGCCGGTGATAAATCGCTCAGTGAGTCAGTCAGCCGCAAACACGAGGAAACTTCAGATTTGAGATTCTACAAGTTGCATTCTTATTAAAAACAAAAATTGTTTTGTGATGTGATGCACAAAGTTAATTCTTCATAGTAAAGTTGTTCTGGAGACCTCAAGACAGTTTTGTCTAGTCTAGATTTTGACTGACTTTGATGCCGGTCTTGTCTTGGTGTCGCCCTCAATGGTCTTGGGATTTTATTTTATAAGGCCGGTCAAGACCGCAGCTGTTGGAATTGCACTAAAATGCTGATGCATTGACTGATTTATGTTTTAACTTTATTTTATGTGATTGGATATAAAACTTCTGGCTTTGAAACAGACATTGACTTGATCTGTTGATACTTTTGTTCTCTTATTAACAGTACTATTATAATAAGAGAAAATGATTTTGTCAAGAATAATGTCTGAGATATCTTGTCTCTTTTTTTTACATTATAAAGTCTGATGTGATCTTTATTTTATATAATAATAAATCCAATAGTCCTTGAGTTAATCAATAACTAACGTTTTAGACCCACTTAAACACAAGTTAGTTTTTTTATTGTAGTTTTTTAATAGCAAAGAAATGTAATTGTTACAGTAGGTGGGTGACTTCAATTTATTTTACTTTTATAACTTTTCATGGTTTGTGTTGGTCTTAGTCTTGAACCAATCTGGTCCCATCACTGTCTTGGTCTCGACAACCACTTGACCTGTCTTGGTTTAGGCGGTCTAGATTACAAAACCAGTTCTTCATCACTACAAGTCTCACTAACAGCTCTTTTCTGATGCAAGTCTATGGGACTTTCCGTTCAATTTGGTCAACAGGAACAACACACCTCTTCACGACAAAAATGCCAAAGTCACAAAGTTTCTTCACGTTAGACTTCTTCACGTTCCTATCTCAAAGCAAGTATAACTGAAGCCAACCTGTTGATGAACAAGCTGTCAATAGTGTAGAAACAAGCGCTGTTTCTTACAAGAGTAATTTGTTGCTTCAGGGCAAGAAAGCATAAAAACGAAGAAGGAAATACTACACTTTGCTGAAATCAAAATAAACGCTTGGTAATTAGAATGATTTGACAGGAACATCAACAAAACAATTGGTAAGCCTCCCGTAATACCCATATTGCTTACACACAAGGCTCTTATTAACCATCAAAGAAACTTTAAAACAAGCCCACCTACATTTCATACAAAGTAGATATCTCTCACCTCTCGTGTCCAAGTGTTTTCTTCCCTTTAGTCACAAGGGCATTCATTTGTAATGTCATATCTTGCTCCCCATATCTCCAAAACGCACCAAATGACAAGGTTTCCATGCGTAACCACTCGACAGCCTACGTCAAACTCGCGGCATGCCTTAACTCATCTGTCTGAGGTGTTTACCAGAGAGAATTCTCAGAAGGTGTGGCCTGCACAAACCCTGCCTTGATTCAAATGTCATGGCCTACTAACCTGACTCCCATGATCCCACCCTTGCAGCTGATCGGCTTGAGACTTGCTTCCATGAATACAGGAGTTATGGAAAGGCATAAAACGCTTGTTCGAAAGCTCCCAAAACAAACCCAGACAAAAGTCATGTGCTGTCAATACTCTGGGAACGAGGGAGAGGTCAAAGGTCGCATTCTCTTCTGCCCCGGGGCAGTAAACAGCTCCGCACGGCCTGTTTTCAAAGCGCTTCTCTTATCGCGGCGCGACAGAGAAGTAGCAGGTAAAGATTTCACACCCCTCAGGGCTTAAAGCATGTCACAGTCAAAAGGCTCCAGCAAGCAGCCGCAAAACAACCACTCGGAGTTCAAATAGTCCCAATTACACAAGAAACAATCAAAGGGCTTTAATCTTTGCTCAAAAAAAGAAACATAAAAAGTTGTAGCGGGTCTATTTATCCCGCTTGAAAACGCAGCTTTTAATTACAGCGCGTCTGTGCAGCTGTATTGTTTGGCCCAGAGCTAGATATTGAGCAAGAGTTTCCACAGCTTAACGCAGTTATCATGGGCTGGTTGTTGCAGAAATGATTTACAACCACTCTTTTGATGAATCTACCCGAGAGTATTTAATCAAAGCCTAAAGTTTGTGCACAAACAGTCTGTGAATAATCCAAAATGCTGTTCCACATAATTGACTTGGTGTTTGAGAGTATACCTGAAGGAAAAACATGAAAAATCATTTGTACTCTCTGGACTTGGCTTCAAATCTGTTTTACGGTTTTATTTACGGGTAACAGAGCAAAGCAAATAAAAAATCAGCATTAGGGTCGTAGAGAAT
The DNA here is from genome assembly GCA_033220385.1 of Triplophysa yarkandensis. Taxonomy (NCBI): domain Eukaryota; kingdom Metazoa; phylum Chordata; class Actinopteri; order Cypriniformes; family Nemacheilidae; genus Triplophysa; species Triplophysa yarkandensis. Next base: position 1,623,819 of record CM065663.1, on the reverse strand, counting down.
ACAGAGGTCAAACAATGGGGGCAAAAACACAGGTTTTTTAAAGGAATGGTTTACCCAAAAGATGGAACATTGAAACACAACATGAGATATTTTGAGTCTGTATGCTTTGTGTCTATATTGAAACAGGACCAGTGTTGTTTGGCTGCCAACATTCTTCAAAATATCTCCATTCGTGTAAAGAGAAAGAAATTCAGTTTGGAAATACACATGGGTAAAAATGTCATCCCAAAAATTATTTTTCATTATGTGTATGACTTTGTTTTAAAAAATGTTTAGATATGTTTAGAAACGTCTAAGTGGTTTACTTTGCTTGATGCAGCCCCAGTGTTGTTTCTTTACAGATATTCTTCAAAATATCTTCTTTGGTGTTTTGCAGAAGAAAGTGAGCATAAATAAATAGAGTGTCATTATTTACTGGCTTTCTTTTTCTTTTTTTTCTTTTTTTTTAGCATGCATGACTTTCTTTTATAAAACACAAAGTAAGATATTTTGAAGAATGTTGGTAACTGGCCCCTCTTGACTTGCAGTTTATTTGAGTTTATAAAAAAGAAGTAAATAGGTGCCTCTGTTGTTTGCTTAGCAACTTATTTTCAAAATAAATTTGTTGTGTTCTTCAAATGAAATACCTACAAATGACAATGAGACTGTTTTTATCATAAATTCTATATTTTACCAACAAATAAAACTTTCATCATTTCCTCGAACACTTTTCACTTCAAACCTGTATGACTGTCTGTACAATAGAAAGAAGATATTTTAAAGAATGGGGGCAACTGGCATCCATTCACTTGCACTAGTTGTGTTTCCATACAAGATAAGTAAAAGGATGCCACTGATGTTCTTTTATCAACCTTTTTTAAAATATCTTCTTTTGTTGTTCTGTAGGGAAAAGGTTTGAAATAAGAGAGGTTGAGTAAATATTAAAAATAACCATTATGGTTTTTGATGGAACTATCACTCTAAGCAACGAAAAGAACTCTGCAAATCTGAGCTTTTTCTTTCAGAAAAATCTCTCCTGAAATTCTATAGGTGACGTGTGGAATTACCAGGGTTTGTTTCTCAAGCAAAAGACTCTGTTAGCTCTTGATCTAATCTCATTGCTCTAAGAGAGAAAAGACGTTTCCCTTTGCTAGCTCTGCCATGAAAGTATGGAATGTCTTCCCCCTCTCCATCCCGGAGCACAACCTCATTTTACCCTCCGTGAAGGAGGTGAGAGGAGACAGCATTTTAAGCGAACACATCTGGGATATTAATGAAGGCCTTGCAGAAAAGAGTCTCCTTTCCCTTGGATGCATGTCTCTTGTCTCCTAAACCTTCCATTGCCACGAATAAGATTTAGTGCAAAACAACTCATTGAAGATGGCACGTTTTTTCTCTTCCACACAACAGCACTCGGAAAAATTCTGTTATTATCCTGGCCGAATGCGAGCGCACGAACCTTTAAGCCATGATGTTCTAAAATTGTTTTATCTCACGCTGCCCAATAAGCAGATTACCGCGAATGTTCGACCTAGTAGCCGAGAGCTCATTAAAGTGGAAACAAAGACCTGACAGTGTCAAACCCTGCATATATTTTCCCCACAGAGGTCATTACGCTACATTATCACTCTTCTGCAGAGATACAGACTCCTGCTCGATTTGGCTTCTCCGTGAGAAGAGGTTCACTCAGGCTGCTGCGGCAACTGTGTCACCACGGTTACTCCGAGGCACACGGGCGTCCGTTTCCCTGGTAACGAGAGGATGGCAAGGATGGAGTGACAAGCTGTGTTAATTCTCTCACCCGTGAACCCCAGAGGATCTCCACTATTTCTCATCATTTTCATCGCAGCCCGAGACCACGCATTTTTACTCCACGTTGGCCTATTACCAGAATGTTTTCATTCTTTTGTCCATCGCATTTTATTAGACACCTGAGGAACAAAGAAAGGAACAAATTTAACAAGACCTGAGGAGTAAATGCGGTAATGGATCTCCATAACAGCACAACGGTGTATGAGCGTGGATTTATATCCATAATGTAATCACATTTAATGGATCTAAATCACGTCTACCAACCCCCTTCGTGGCGTAAAACAGTTTCCGTCACTAAAAAGAGCAAGGTTAAGAGCCGGGGTCATTCTCTCTATGAACAGCATAGGATTGTCATTTACAGACCCCTTTGTGTAATTTCTAAAGTGCAACTGTATTAGGAGATTTATTTTCACTGTTTGAAAGCATTGAATGCATTTATTAAAAAGACAGTTAAGCCGAAACCAAAAATTTGTGTCGCCTTTCTCATGTGTATAACATTCCTTTTTCTGTAGAACTCAAAAGAAGATATTTTGAAGAACGTTAATTACCGAACAGAAGAGAACACCACTCACTTTTATTGTATAGAAACCAATGCAACTGAAAGAGTGCCAGTTACAAAAATGATGACACAATTTTAGTTTGTGGGTAAACCCAAACATACCAAACCAAACATAAAGAGAACACACACACAATTTTGCAAATGAGCTACAAACTGAATTTCTGTGACCCTGCTTCTAAAACCAAACTAAAGTTGGTAAATTAAACTGAGATAAAGAGAAAAAAAAATAGATTTTTCCTATTTACTTTGACATGGCCTCACTCAGACAATATTAAATATATCTAAATGTTCTAAATAAATCTAAATGTAGCTAAATGTTCTTTACACTATGCATGGTGTTTTTATTGTAAATTACAAAAAGGACTAGCTGGATTTTGACAGCCAGGGTCATATTTTTTAATCCAATGTTGTAAAATGTTTAAAAAAATATAATTTCTACTTTTAAGTCCATTTGATGCCGTCATGTATTGAAACTGTTTGTCACTAGGTTTAACAAAAATCGAGCAATTAAAACATTTTAAAGTGCTTTATATCCACAACAAAGTGATTAATCCTTAAAAAATAATCCTTTTTTTCATTCCCTGAAAAACAAGTTGGACATACGAGGACAGTGACCAAACACTTTATGGGGTTATATAGAAAGGAAATGGGTTTAAGACGTGTAATTGTGAGAATTCCACATACTTCAATTATAAATTTTCCCATAAAAATCTACCAGACATCAACAACATGAAAACCCATATCAAACCCAGCTACACCAGGACTGCAATTTCTGTTCAATTCTCCCTATACCTGGAATCTGTGTCAACCGCCACCGAACTTCCTTGGAGCCAAAACAGACAAACTGTGATAAAACCGAACGGTTGCAACTCACTGCCCAGCACAGATGAAGCGCATGCAATTCACAGACAGAGCTGTTCCAATGATGCATACAACACCGAGGCCGGGTTTATCGCACCTGAAATCAAATGGAGCCACCACTATGCTTTTAAACCGCACAAACACACACACACATCTCTGCACACCTTGACATTCAAATTCTCTGAATTCTGCTCCCGCAGGTCTCTATCTTCTCCGTGATGCTTCCCAGATGGTAAGATTGCAGGCTGGCCCCGGCAGCCGGGCAGGGCCGAGGTTTAACATTTCACAGAAGGTCAGCGAGCATGGTGTGATTTGAAATCCAGCAGCTTTATCTCTATTGTAGAAGCCGGCCATCTCCCCATGAATGCCACTGCCCTGCTGGGTCTCAGCTAATACAGCAAAGCAACCAAGCATGAGACTACAGGCTAATCTAATCCCGATGACAGAGGCGCCAGCGGAGAAAAATATCTGCGTAACACATGTACGCACGTATCTCAACAGGAAGCGCGGGAGGACGATGGGTAACTGTATCCCAGTCACCTTGTTCAACCTGAGGCTGCGGCGTGATGAAGTAAGTCCCAGTTGTTGGGAGCGTCGGCTCAGGGCCTGCGGAGAACACCCGAGAGAGGGGAAATTGAATTTATCCGTGTGTCTGTGACAAGGGAAACCCAGTTAGCAGCTGAGTCCGTGTATGCGAGGCCTCGGGGGGAGAGGGCATATAATGAAAATTAAGACACGGCGAACCGACCCTCTCAATTCAGCTGATCAGAGGGCCGCGGTCAGACGTAAAGGCCTACAATATAAAACAGGCATTTAAAATAAAACAATTTTCAAGGCAGAATGAAATATTGGTTGACATGATTTGCGTTGTTTACAACGTAATGTTTTTGTAATTTTGGCTTAAATTAGATTAGATAAAATGAGAATGTGTTTTTGAAAATACAAAGTTGTCATTGTGATATTTCTTTACAAGATAAGGAGTGGCTGAAAGACGAATGTCAACTCTGTTATCACCAATGGAAATTTCTTTAAAAAGATCTTTTACTTCATTTTAAAATTGCTTAATTTGAATATTGTGATGTCAAAAGTGTAAATAAAAGCCTTTAGGTACACATTGTCTCATATAATCAATAGCATCCACATATCAAGAGTGCTTTAAAGGTCAACAATGTTACTCAGATAGTATTGTTGCCAAATTTACAAAAATGTTAAAATTGACATCATGCGCTCTGCAGTGTATAAACTCGTCAACTACGTTACTTTGCACTTGTTACTCTGTAATGAACAATGTGAAGTTAACCAAAAAACAGCTAGAAGTAAGATAAGAAAATGGTGTTTTAACTCCCAAGTGTTTGTTTTATAAACTGGAACGTTTCCTCCCTTGATTCAGTTCTTTAAACATATGTGACACGACGATCCCCCTCGAATCCATACCAAAAGAATCGCTCTGAGACCGCTGGACAAGACCCGAAAAAAGTGAAATGTCAGACAAACTCATTCTCTAAAACACACAGAAATACCTTCATTTATAAAGTGCTTGAAACAAACGGGCTTTAATAGGTCAATAAAATAAGTGCAGATCGAAAGCGAAGAAACCCCATGATGCAGCTTTCTCTCCGTCCTGATGGATCACAGTTTTAAAGTGCCTCTCAGATAGTGATAAACATATTTAGAATTATATTGTCTGGATCCTCAACTATACATTAATTTCATTTAATATTCAAAGAACGTATCATTTGTTTTATTATTTACCATGTTGTTTTGAGTCTTTCTTCGTTTCTCTAAAGACTCTGTTCTCCCAGAGAACTTCGATTGGTCAGATGGTCTAGTCTATTGTTATTGGTTAATTCTGCTGTCAAATAATGCATCGCAACCAATGATGAGACGACATCATGTAAATACGGTTACTTCGGTAACGGATCTCTGACGACACGTCACGGAAGTAACTGGATGACTACATTCCTGGCGTTTTCTCCAGACATCTGATTTCTGTTAAAGACGATAACTCGCTTTCTCATCAACTTTAAGATTTGTAACTTTAAAGATCATTTACTGGGACAAACACACACACAGTGGAGGTTAATTGAAGCACTTTAAGAGGATTCCAGGTAAAAAAACAGATACCTTCTGTCGAATAAATTTAACAAAGTTTGCCTTGTGATTGTGGTCCGAATTAAGCTGAAAATTGCAACATTGCAGCTATTTAACTCCTGATTTCAAGAAGATAAATTGATTTACAGGTGTATAAAAACCTTAAGTATAATGGTTTTATATAAGATCATGCTAGTTTTTGATGGGACAATATTTCCCCGAAACGTCCTATCCAAATGTACCCGCAATTATATAATGATCCATACATTTTTGAAGACCTCCAAAATGAAATTCTGGGAACACAACAGCATTTTTTCTTTTTTCTTTAAATAAGTGGGCATGCTATCTCAACACCACTAAAGCAAACAGGGTCTATTCGATTTCAGGTTGACTAACTTCCACAAAGAAAGTTTCTTCCGTCTAAATTGCCTCCAAAGGCTGTAATGTACCACAAACCTTGCGGTACTCCTCATTTCACTAACTTTTTCCCATCTTCTACTTCCAAAGAGCGGTGCACTGAACCACAGGAGAACATTCACTGTTACGGATGTACGTGCTTAACGAAAAGGTTCAGAAACTTCTTCCAGTTCACTCATCCGGTTCTAACAGGCTCCTAATGAAAGTGAGCCTCACGGGAACTTTTCAGTTGTAGTTTTTCCCCTTTTCTTTTCCCTCAATCCCATAAGGAGCGAGGGATCACTGTATGGCTGCTTTAAGTTTAATAGCACAGTTAAACGGGCTCAAACCGTCTCCGTGCGCCACCAGTTTCATTAGTAAACAGCACTTGTGACGGCATCGCCTCTTGCTACAATAACACGTAACAATGCAATTAATGAAGCTACACGCGGGCGGGGCCCTGGTCTCCGGTGCTCTGGGAAGATTCTAATTGTTCCAGTCTGGCTGCCTTTGGGAGCCTGTAGTGGGAACACTTACTAACAGAGAGAGAGAGAGAGAGAGAGAGAAAGAGAGAGAGAGAGAGAGAGAGAGAGAGAGAGAGGGAGAGAGAGAGAGAGAGAGAGAGAGAGAGAGAGAGAGAGGGAGAGGGAGAGAGAGAGAGAGAGAGAGAAAGAGAGAGAGAGAGAGAGAGAGAGAGAGGGAGAGAGAGAGAGAGAGAGAGAGAGAGAGAGAGAGAGAGAGAGAGAGAGAGAGAGAGAGAGAGAGAGAGAGAGAGAGAGAGAGAGAGAGGGAGAGACAGAGAGAGTGAGAAAGAGCGAGAGAGAGAGAGAGAGCAAGAGAGAGAGAGAGAGAGAGACAGAGAGAGAGAGAGAGAGAGAGAGAGGGAGAGGGAGAGAGAGAGAGAGAGAGAGAGAGAGAGAGAGAGAGAGAGAGAGAGAGAGAGAGAGAGAGAGAGAGAGAGAGATTTAGCATTTAAGACATCATCATTTACTCAACCCTTATGGAATTTTCAAAACTGCATGAATTCATAAAGGACACAAACGAAGATATTTGGAAGAATGTTGATACAAAACAATTCCGGCCTCTATTGATTACCATTACATGATTAAAAAAATATGGCTGGGTAATTAATAATAATTGATTTAGCCACTTCTCGATATTCAATGTCAAATTTAGCCACCAATTATTAAAACAAACTAATTAAGGTAAAACAATTATTATGCAAATAACAATAAATGCATTCCAAAAAAAAATTCAGGCTTTATTGTAGTTAAGCTGAATTCAGTGTTTTATTTATTAATTATTTATCCACTATCCGTTTCCAAAGTCAAAGGCTAAAAGTATTCATGATGTCAACATGAACAATCCCTTTTGTCATAATCAAGCAGCCCTACCCAAACCAAGACTTTTTCTCATAATATCTTCTTTTGTCAAACAAGTTTCGAAAGAATGATGAGTAAATGTTGCACAAATGTGTATTTTATGTAAAAATAAGCATTAACTTCATTTACGTCATTTATAATGTTTTTCTCGCCTCACCCCACTTTTCCAAACTGTCTTTATTTTCTGAGCTTGCATTCTGGGATTTAACCAAAGTGTTAAAACTACCTCAGCAAGCATCTTATTTAAACTATATTGCTTTTGAAATATCTCCGATGTCTTAAAACGCTTCCTCTGTGGGTAGGTCGCTGGGTTTTGGAGCAGAGCGCCAGATTTAAGGCCAAACAGGCCCAACACGGTGACAATAGCCGCTGTCCTCTTTTACTGCCGGCAGGCCAAGACGGCACCCAAACCGCTCATTCTTAAATGAAACTATATTCTTCCCCGACCGCAAGCATTTCCGAGCGTATTCCTCTTTGATATACGTCTTCCAGAGGAGTCAATAAAAAGGTATACGCTGGCTCTTTTATGAGCCCTGCAGATATATATTAGAGAGGTCTTACTGATTCAAAGCACAGCCGTAAACACAATGGCAGTCCGGGCTCAGCGATAAGCCTCTCTTAGTGGACACCGAATGTGATGTTATCGGGTCGAGCGGTGGACTGAGAGAGAGAGCGAGGTGATGTTCAAGTCCTCTGAGAAAGAAAGAGAGAGGTCCCTTAACCACTCCTCTCTCCGTATATCTCAACTCAGAGACTGGGAAGCAGATTCCCGACTTTTCGGCGGAAATCCTGCTAGATGAGGTTGTAAAGCAGTCTTAATCTTTAATCACAGAAGCTGGATCAGAAACATTCATTCACGCACCAATGATAATGCTGTCTCCTGTACCTCAGGATCCATCTCTAATCACACAGCATCCACCTCTACAATGACAAACCGGGACATTGAACATAAAACACACACTGTGTTCTGCTGGAACGCTTGTTGGCACGCTAACAACACACAAACACATTTATGTACAACACATTGCAGAAAAATACAGAAAGATACTTGCACACACACATAAATATGTGACCCTGCCTGTAAAACAAGGCTGAAGGCCAAAAATCAATCAATTAAACTTTGATTTTATTTATTTATAACGCTCCGATTTTAATTTGTGATATGGTCTTCCTCCGTCAGTATTAAAGATATCAATGTTAGATACTTTTAAAATGTTCTTTACGTTGTGTAGAACAATTTTATGTAGAAAAAAGTACCCAAATGCTTTTGTGGGGTTATTATAGGCACGTTCACATATCATAATTTACATTTATATTTACTTTTAGTCATTTAGCAGACGCTTTTATCCAAAGCGACTTACAATAGTCGAGGAGACAATGAAGCGGTAAATAGCCGATACAACAATAGGTTAACAAGTGCTACAACAATGTTACCAAGTTACACAGAGAGAGAAGTTACAAAAGCTTTTTTTTTTTTTTTATAAATACATCTATATATATAATACATATCTAGCTCTACAGTGTGCCATTATACTAAAACCCACAATAAATCAAATTGTCAGTTATCTACAAATCTACACATATGGAAATAATATATAATATAGAACACAAATTTTTACCTTCGGAGCCACAATGCTTTAAAATGTTTCTTTCGTTTATTTAAAAGTCTGTTAAACTGATTTCATTAAAGTCATAATTGATATGCTGTATATGCCTGAAAACATTAACTTACAACTGTTGTGTGTGTATGGCACATATATTTATTTATTCATTAATGTACAATCAAAACGCTTTAAATATTTTTGGTATACATTAGTTATTGTTTGTAAAAAAAACATTCTTATGAGATCATAACAGCTTATAAACCTAATGGGATTCTCTCTAAAATAAAACACTAAACTGCCATCACACAACTTAAGGGAATAATATCCAAAAATACAACATGTCATCATTTTTGTCAAGTTAACAGAATGTTTAATCTTTTCAAAGAAGAAGACTAAGACTTTGAGAAATGTCTACATTATCTTTCATTGTCTTGTGTTCGCACATTGGAAGTCAACGAAGGCGATTCCTGTTTGCTTTTAAACGCACTTCAAAATATCTTCTTTTGTATTCTGCAGAAACAAGCAAGTCAGTTTTTGGGTGATCTATCCCTGCAAGAAGCGGTTGACTGGGAACAGAAATGTATTTGTATCAACAAACCTAAATCACATAAACAGTTATTCACGCAAGGTCATACCATAGGGTATAGTATTTATATGAATGTAATTTTCAAAACTACTCGCTAATCCTATATAAATCCTATATGAAACAATATTTAATTTATCCAATGAGGACACCCACTAAAGGGTTTTTCATTGAACAGCGACGCACACACTCACGTCTGAATATGTTCCCCGAGGTCAACTTTGGTCAGCGAGATAAGCTATCATTCATCATAGTGTCAGGCTGTGCTTCTGCATTAAGCTCACAGAACGGTTATAGCTTCCATATCACTGCTATACAAAAAACCATGCCAATGATGGCACACAGAACACGTGAGAAACATTCTTAACATCTCCTGTTCATTTAACCTGTTTAACCATACACCATCTCTCTATATCCATTAGCATATCATAAAACAAGATCTATTATGTTGTTAAACAGCCTTGACAAAGAGGTCATTCTTATGGGTTATGTTCGGGATGTGTGTTGTGTACTTCACATTGCTTGAAAAGTACAATTTGTTAAACCATCTGGTTTTACAATTTCGAAGGATAATTTAGCCAAAAGGAAAATTCGGTCATCAATCATCCACCGTAACAGTGTGTTTTCTGTATTGTAAAACACAGTGAGATATTAAGAAGAATACGCACTGCTTAACCAAAAAGTTTCCACTGACTGCCATAGATGGATAAATCTGTTTTTTTCTCTTGAACACAAAATCAGATATTCTGAAAAACGTAGAACAGCAAAAGGTCAATTTTTCTACTCTGGTAGTCAACGGGGTCCAAGAACTGTTTGGTTCTAGGCATTCTTCTAAATATCTTTCTCTCTCTACAAACAAACAAATGTACACAGGTTTGGAACAACTAGATTAATTACATTTTCCTTTTTGAACAATCCCTTTAAGTAAATAAACAGTTTTTTTATGTGATGAACAAGGCAAAATAACAACGGGATTATTTCATTAAAAATGAAACCGGGTCAATTTTTATTTTATATCATGTTTAGAAGTCTAAAATGTGTGTGCGAGCGTGTTTGCTGTCTGATCTGTAATCAGACTCCAAAGTAAAAGCGCTGCTTCATGTGAATTAATGTCTGAGCATCGCTGCTCATCTGTAAAGGATACAGGCCTTAATGAGGTGAGTAAAACAGCTGCTCTCTGCACCACTAAATTTAGGAAGTCAAATCACACACGTGCACACACGCGTAAACACGCACACGCTCGATGCTGGCGCAGCATAATTAAAATATTATTCATTGCATTTGATTTGCAGTTAAGGTTAAATGGTTGCAAATTATTTATTCCTCAATTAAACAGCACATGTGCAAAGGTGAACACTATTAAATTGTAAATACTCGTGTCAACAGTTTTTTCCTCCATTTTTCCAACACTATGGCATTATTAAATGGAAATCGGAAGGTAAAATTCGACCCAGGTGAAAGCGCAACTGAACCCAGCTGTCATTTGCAAAAACAAGAGCGTTTAATGAATGCGGGAATGGTGAAAAACAGCTGCTTTGTAATGCAAAGACATGATACTGATGATTCAACACGCATCTCAAGCTATTGTCTGTGGATTATCAGGGAAAACAAACACATTGTGAACCTTAGACGTGTACATCAATATATATGTTAAAACAAGAGGAAGAACAGATTTTGGAGGTAGTGAATCAACCAAAAAGCAAACCTTCAATAAAGCCAAGAAGGGTTCATTTACAGCAACATTTATTTTTAGGGGATAGTTCACCCGAAATTCCGATCATGAACTCACTCTCAAATTGTTTCAAATATGCATAATTTTATTCTAATGAACACAGAGAAAGAAATTTTTCAAGACTGCTTATAAGCAAACAGTTTTTGGTCTCCATTGAAACCATAAAAGGGAAAAAAGTTGTTCAAAAGAAGATGTTTTGAAGAATTCATGACAGCTAAAAGTTTTGGAGTGCCATTGAACACCATTGTCAGTTTTTCAACTATAGTATATAATTTGGTTTGAAGCATTTGTTGAAAAATATTTCTCTGTGTTCAATCAAAAAATATTTATTTTTTTATAGATTTGGAACAATTAGAAAGTCAACAATGTATGATTGAACTTTCATTGGTGAACTTTGACAATCCCTTTAACAATTGTCTTATACTATATACTGTAAAAGCCCTTCACAAAACTGTTCTTTATGTGAAAAGAGAGAAACACTGAATTATGAAGGACAACAGGATCCACAGCGGGTGCCTGTTCCCCAGAGTCCTCGCTCCTGTTCTAATTCTAGCACAGCGACCAAGAGCTCTTCTCGACCCCAAAAATACATACCCTTGTCTTCACATTCAGAGTTTGATCATCCATGGACATACCTCACCTCACACACCAACTAATCTGAAGGAGTCAGGAGTTTTTTTCCTTCTGCCAAAGCTTTGGTGAGAAAACAGTGCCATAAGATCTGACGATTTTCCTCGGATGCAGTTGCCTAGCAACGTCAAAGCTTGGGGGTCCAGAGCTGATGGTCGAGGCAGGATTTATCATCAGTGACAATTCTTATTTCATCTAGACAGATTAACGGCCCTACGAAAAGCGCACACTCTTGAACTCCCCTTCCACGGTAAACAGATGTGGAAATGTGTAATTGGCAAAAGAAGAAAAGACGACTACAAGTGTGATACCTTGCGCTCACTCTCGCTCATCAGTCTAAGGGTTTGCTTAAGATCGTATGCAGTTGGCACGGGGTACGGCTAATTTGAGTAGATGAGAGCTCTGGTCTTGGCGTGTTGTGATGAGCTGTTGGGAGACTAATTGCGAAGTGTAATCTGCTCTGATTAGAGGGAGATGAGCGGGCAGGTGTATGCACACGCGTCGGCCCGGTCCGGCGCAGCTGCATCCCGATAAACAAAAGGCATGAGGCCGGGGCCACGACAACACACAATCCCGTCTTAATTAACCAGCAACACACCTATCACACGACTGCCATATGCTTCCATCCAAATGACTTCTCATCCATAAAATCCGGGACTAACAAACTGTTTCAGAGCGAGCGTGGGAGTCGGGTAAAACATACATCTTGTTTAGATTTCCGTAGCATTGTCCTGAGCCGGTGCAGGAAAACACAAAGCGTGCTTGAGTCAGCAGGATCCAGCGCTGGCGCATTAAGTTATCACGCCTCGCTGTCCCTGCCCACAGCTGACACAGGCAATTAAAGCTGAGGTTAATATCGCACAACCACGGATGAAAAAAAACGCACATCTCCCCATCCAATCGCCTGAAATAAGGAACATCGGGTTCTTGCTGAATTAACGCTTGGGCAGCATATGGAACGGTTATGGGCGAACGTTCTTGTTGTAACCTTGAAGGAAACCACTGTAACTGCTTCTTGGTTTTGCCGGTTGGCAGGTTAAACCTATATACTGAAAGATGTGACACTGATGCTCCGGATGGCTTCATCTCTGTGTCAGATGATAATTTATACATGTCATTCCATTACCCCGCTGTAAACTGTCCCAAGTGAAACGCTGTACTGTTAATCAGTCCCTCGCAAACCGAATTACATTTCCAATTGAATTTGTTTCAGCCAATAGCCGGGGCGGCGTGGCCCGGTGGGCGTACACAGGACGTTTTTTATAATCCACCTTAAAACATTACAAAGCGTAAGGGAGCGCTTTCCCGCGGGCCTCTGTTTGCAGACAAAGAATAAATTCACATACCAAACAGAGGTCTGTCTCTGCATCGTGCTTTGTTTTGCCTTCGGTGTGTTGTCGAGGAATCTTACAAACTGGCTTATCTTAGACAAACACTAGCGATCACAAAGTTCCACAAAGTTTGTTCTTGTTGATAATGGCATGGCAACGCAGGCAAAACTGCATTCATGGAGACAAACACAATAAGACTAGGGCGAAAGCATCTTTTGAAGCTACACAGTAAAATTACAATCGTAACACCATCTGAATTTTACTTTTATCGCAAAGACCACATTTCTGCCATCTATGCGAAGTGGAGCTAGCTGTTATATTATATGATGACAAATCATCAGGCGCCTTGAAATAATCTCAAATTGAATCTGCATGCAAGACAAAATGCCTTTCTTCAAGCTCTGCGCTAAAGATCTAAAGAGAAAATCTGTCTGGGGTCATTAGTGCCGTTTCAAAGTCACCCTTCTCCCCTGACGGCGAGCGTTTGACAGGTGCTGCCGAAGCAAAGCTTGCCGCAGGAGAGAGAAACGATACCGTCCTGATTACATCGTCCACCTAAGAAGATGCTGATGCACGGAAACTCTGAAAGAGAAGGAGGATAAAGAAACACAGGAAGTGCAAAATACACAAGCTGTCATCTGGGCAACATTTGTCCCCTCACTGGGGGACAATGGGACATTTTCCCTCCCTCCCACGGCCTCCACGGCCTAAAAAAAGAAACCAACAGTGGGATGTGTCAGTCACCGGACCCCGTCTTCACACCATTCACTCGGCTGTCAGAATCCGTGCTGACCTGACAGGCGTTACCGCCGCATCAAAAAAATCTGACAATTGATAAAACAAGAAGCACTTGTCTGGCGATGATACCCGCACTTGTTAAACTACAGTGAAAAAGGCCGGATAACAAAGTACGAACGTCTCCCAGAGCTCTCCAGGTCCTTTCTTAATCAAGACTAGATCCGGCGTTTCATTAAAATCGAACAAGCGTTACGAAGCTCCTTCTCGCAGAAGTGGGGTAATTTAGGCTCATCATAGCCGTCCCCTTCTCCGAGGGATTAACGAGGGCTCAGGCCAGGGTTAGGGCTTCCCTCAAGTCACCGACGCTCCTATAAGCCCTCTTCATCTGATGAGATCCTTAACAAAAGCTAAGGAGAACATCCCCCCCTTCTTTCCAGGCTAAATGAACAGTTATTGAATGAAAACAGGTCAAGTGGACTGGGGGCACTCCGCTAAGTAAAGCTAAAGGGGAAAGTGTTATTGCGGAGAGAGCGTGAAAGCAGAGGCGGACGGGCGGTTGCTGGTAGTTATGTCGGCGGTGAATGAGATGAGTTAAAACACTGAATGCTGAGCAGCTTTGAGAGAGCCACCACCAAGAATTCACACTTTCTGAATAAATGAAGATAGTTGAGAAACCCCTCAATGTACGGCGTGATAAAACACCTGTTTCATGCTTTGGTGCGAGGAGTAAATCGATGCAGACTCGGCGTCTGAATGAATTCAGAACGCGTTTCGACTTGAAGAGGTGTCAGTCATTCACCGAAGACACATTCAGGGTGTGTGTTTGTGTATCTGCGTGAAAGAAAGCGCACGATTCCACTCGGTGTGGGCTGAAAATGAAGCAGAGAGCAACCCCGCTGAACGAGAGCCCTGTAAAATACAGTTGTTTATATGCTCGACAGCGGGCTGTGCCCTTCCTGACAGAACAAAAATGAAAGCAATATCAATGAAATATGACACTGATGATAGACCCGGAGAGGAGATGGAAATGACTTGATTCTCCCGAGTTTTCACAATGAGATCCGGCCTGTGAGGATGTGTTCGAGCTGAACTCTGGGATGGTTTGCGTTTGTCAGGTTTCTCGAACGATCACGGCATCAGCTCCGTCGGGACGTCTCAGAAATGAGCAAAAAACACGGCGGGTCTATACGAAGCCTTTCACAGACGTGCATTGCTGTTAATGATGTCAGAAAACATCACGATTATCTGATTATAGTCACAGTGTTTGGCATACACTGTGTAAAACTGCTCTGAGTTGTTTTCTAAGAAAGCTGACCTAGGGTATCCCCATGACATGTTATGTGTCCCTGTGTCCTCGAGTGTCTGTCACTCGCTGTAAGCAGGAATGAACCGTGTCCACTGGCTGTACCGCCACAGTTTTAAGTGCACTTGATGTCTCTGGAAAATAGGATCAGCCCCAACAATGCAAGCTCTCTTAACAACTGATCCACCAGTCTCAGAACCCCATCACAACACAACCACACAGAAGCACATTCACACAAAAACAAGCAGGCACACACAGACAAACAAGCATGTTATGCAAACAAACACACATGCAAATGCACATGCAAACATGCGCACGCAGACATATACAAAAATATACATACACATGCAAGTACAGACACACACAAGCACACATAAACCCAAAGCCACACACAGAGTACAAGCAGACAAGCAAGTGGCCACACACACACAAGCGTGCATGCACACACCAGCAACGACACACTTAATACACACAAAGGCATGGAAAAACACAAACATAATCAAGGATGTAAACATGATCACACACATAAAAAGTAAACAAACAAACACACACATGCAAAGACACACTCAAAGCCACTTAAGTGAGTACACACAAGCAGACACATACAAGAGAGTGGCCCCAGACACACACACACATGCTCACACACACATGCTCACACACACATGCTCACACACACATGCTCACACACACATGCTCACACACACACACACACACACACACACACACACACACACACACACACACACAAACACAAACAAGTACACACATAGGCACACAGTGCACTAATAGGGTGGAGAAAAGGACCTAATTGTTGTGAAAATGTGCCGTTTATATAAGAAAAGATAAAACAGATGTTAAAATATAAAAAAATTGGGTTAGGTTACTTTGAGTGTTTGTGATGTTTTGCTATCATGTGTATCTTATTCTACACCACGAATGATTCGTAAAACCAAATACACATTTGATAAAGTTCTTCACCTGCAGCCTTAGTGTCCTGGGACACAATCTCTTCCAGCATGAGGTCTTTTTACCCAGGTGTGAACTTGAGTATCAATACAGATCTAAAGCGTGTTATTATTTGATCGGCTGGAGATATAATCCCAGTGCACTGAAGAGCGGGTCGCGCACTCACACTGGACTTAAGTGGCCGGCCATTTGGGCTGCAGCCACACTTCTTATTTTCCTCTGCAGGAGACTAGAGTGTTTACATCAAATTTACAGTTCTTTTTCCCCTCTTGTACAAGCACACAAACAGCGCAGGAGGGTGGCCAGTGCGAAGGGTCGCGGGAAAACTGATGAACTACTAGATTCAATTTGACCAAAGTCGACTGTGGATTAAAATAGAATTCACAACCCGTTTTGACGCTCTTCCCCGACCAGCAATGACTCCGTAAATGGGCTTCCCAAAGGAACTGAAGCAAAACGTCTATCATTCATTAGGTTGCCACCATCATCACATGCATTCCAGACACTTAATCACTGTAAAAGAGATAAAATAAAAAGCTGAAGGTCACCAGGGGAAGAGAGCGATAGAGGAGAGATACGACGGAGGGGTGAAGATGTATGGATTCAATTTTGATTGAGGACGTGACGCCTTTAGTCACACGCCACAGAACACCCGATGAGAAGATGCGTTTTGACTTGGGACCTTTATCTCGAACACTTTCACGAGAGAAAAGCACTGGAGAATTCGGCCGTATCGGATTTAATAGGAATTCTTGAATCGACCCATTTCTTTATTCGCTTGAAAATAAGCGACAGCAGAGCGTTAAGCGAATCTCAAAGTGACACGAATTCTTCCCATCATGCATATTTCCCATTCATCCACATCAGGTGTTTTTTTGCCTGTCTGGTTATCTGATGTTTTGACATTTTTCTCTGCCTCGTCGAGCGTTCCCTGATTCACCATGCTGTTTAATGTTCATGAGAGGCGGCGCGAACTCAGTCCGTTGACGAGCCACTGGCTGTTGTTACAAGATCTGAGAGAGACAAAAGACACGAGACGCACCGCCGAGAAGCCCCACACTCCACTGCTTCAAAATAAAAAGCGCCTTGACCTCCTAAGCGGGCCAACTTCACCTCTCGACTGTGACAGACGGACAGGGCCCGGTCTCGTCCCGCAACCACCCACCGCACTGAGAAACTTCTAAAGCTTAATCTCCCGAAATGCAAATGTGACAAAGGGACACTCGAGTCTCAAACTGTAAACATACACGCTTATCCCTCCTCTAACATGGAACCACATCTATTCCTGGCCAGGATATTTCTATGCCTTTTGTATATGAAAGAGACCCCGAAGGTGCCTGCTGTATGGTGGGGCGTACAGTTTTGCTCGAGGACATTAGATCTTTCAAGAGGCAAGATATCAGCTTTGTTCGCACGCCTCGATGACAACGGCTGCGCGTAGCGACTGTGGAAAATTGTCAAGGCAACATGGATCGAATTTTACAAAGTTTCACAGCAAAGAGATTTCCCTCCCCTCTCCGAATCTCCCGCCGAAGACAAAACAAGCCATCCTCGACGCATCCTCTTACTTTAAAGAAAACAAGTGGCTGACATGTTTCCTGCCAACAGGCCCTCTTTCCTCAGATAACACGACAGGAAGCCCTTTCACCGCCGGCTCTGCATTCCCTCGGCACATCTCACGGCTCCCTTTCCTCAGTCCCGGCCCCCACAGCCTACCCTCCAACTGTTGAGGAAACTTGACAGAGACGCTTGCTTAAAACTGTACTGGAGGGAAGTGTGGGCCGCCTTGTGAGTCAGAGCCGAGGCGAGCCTACCGAGGGAAGACCTTCAAATGCTCTTGGCCTTTATAGCAGCCCAACAATACTCCTGAAATCAATTAACGTCCAGCTGGAGGTATCAGCATCACACGGCACAAAACAGCACGTGCCCTCCAGTTATGGGTCAATGCTTTAGATGCGATAAAAGCTCTCTACGCTCACCTGCCAACGGTCTCTGGAAGTTTACGTCAACATTACGTCTCCATATTTTACTGTCATGCAAAGTCAACGTTTGATGAACTGTGATAGATGAAAAACTGAGGCCAGGCTTCACAAGGGAAGGGCTGTAAGCTTTGAGCAGCTGCTAATAGGAAAACTGGCAGAATGAGGGAGAGAGAGAGAGAGAGAGAGAGAGAGAGAGAGAGAGAGAGAGAGAGAGAGAGAGAGAGAGAGAGAGAGAGACGCTTTCTGCAGGCTGCTGTGATGACATGCAGGCTTTTTCCTTTTTTTTAGCAAGGGGGCTTATCTTTGTCTCTATGGTAACTGTGTCTCTGGGTGGTTATTAGAAACCCTGAACTTCCTGTGCATCTGCAGCATCAGCCAATCACACGCTGTGTTTTCATAGGCGGAGATATCTCGTGCTATAGGCGGGGAGGGGCGACCGCATGAGGGGCCATGGAAACAGAGGGTCGGGGGAAAACTGCTGTCGGCGGGGGAAGAGAAATGTAAACTTACAAGACTGTACGGCACGCCGATTCACATAAAACGACAAATGCCCCTTGCATTGCACGGCATGCATTACAGAACCATAAACACAAAACAAACGTATCTTATATCTCCGTTAAAATGGTACCTCGGTTGTTCCACAGCTTTTTATTGTTTCGAGCTGAAAATGGAAACTCTTGTGGAAAACACACGCTCAGCATCTCGGATTCCAAGAAAGAAGTTGCGATGGCCCTGTGGTACAGAGACTTGCGGACGGACAGCCGCAGAAATCTCACAGGTCAGCAAAACAGTTTGGTTGCCGTCATCCGGATCGACAACAATTCCAAACGCCGTGCCACACTTTAAAGGCAGGGTGCGTACAAGCTCAGAACTTGGTTCTTGAGAATGCCAAGGAACGGGGAGAATGCAAAAACAGAGCGTGCATTGAAAGCAGCACTCTCAGCTGTTGCATGGATTGAAAAGACACTGGAGAACTGCGACTCGGATTGCAAAAACAAAGGCTTGCAAGTCAATTCCGATACAAGACACAGACAGCACACCACGTCTAAAGCCTGTTTCAAGGGTATCCAAAGCCAACACACCTTCATGCACAATCTTTGTCTCTTTAAGCATTGAAAAACATGTGGAGGGATGGGGTTCACTTCTGCCCTTTCTTCTCTTCTAAGCTCTGCCCAGAGGTTCAGCTCCACTCCTTGTTTTCCACCCAGTGAGCGCCTTTCAACTTCACTCCGTGGCTTCTTTATTCAACACAGCATTTGTTGACAAGTCTCGGAGCAAAGTTCCTCTCGGGTGCTGAACTTGAGAACATCAAATACAAACAATCACGGCTAGAACGGAGTGGCCTAGATCTCCGGGACGAGATGTTTCTCTTCTCTACCCTGAGAACGAAAAACATCAGGCACTCGAAACCAGAAAGAGACGCACAAGTCATGCAGACCTCGGCTGGACTCTTTAGCGGGTTCCAGGACCTTGCTCACTTTCCTGTCTCCGCTGTCACAATCTTTCACCCGCTGTAAGTAGTACATGTCCCACATGTAACCGGACTCACCAGCTCCTTCTACACCAGTGGACGCTCCTGCCAACCGGCTGACTCCTGACAAAACAGAAAGCCCCTATAGATTACAGCAAGAATTAACAATCCCACACAAACCTTATAATCCAGATCGTCTAGGGATTGGCTGCCTCCGCATGAGCTCCAGATTTTTAATTCCTACTGGTTAATCCCTCCATTTCAGACTCAGTGTTTGGGCAGTGACCACTGTGGGCTCCAGCTCTCACTTTGCTTATACTCTCTCTCCCTCTCTCTCTGTCTGTCTCTCCCTTCCTCTTTCTCTTTCTCTAGTGCACTCAGTCCTGAGACTGCTCACTGAGCTCTGGAACTAAGAGAGACTGTAGAGGAGGAAAGCTCCTCACTGGGTCCTAGAGTCTATGGTGTTAACTGAAAGAATGTCATTGTTCCGTGTGTAACCCTGGGCTACACTCTGCAGACGGATAATAACTCCGGCGCTGCGCCAGATCGAGTGCGATGCCATCTGACCCAAGACTATAGATGGATGGAGATGGAATGCTGCTGAACTGTATTCATTCCCTGAAAAAAATCAAACCAGTATTAAAGAGACGATCTTATGAAGAATCTTCACACTAGCCAATAAAAGAAACAGGTACTGATCTGTAATAAAGATGTTCTTTACATAGTTTGAATGTTTTTGGGACTCAGACAACAGCGGGCATTGTTCAGTTCACATGTCAAAACCTTGTAAAAATACTGTGCACATGTACTTCATCTCAATAAAAAGCCACAGAGTATAAATAAAAACACATTAAGAAAAAGAATGTTTTTAAGGGCCTATGAAATGGGTTAAAACAGATTTATCTTGAAGAAGTAAAAATGTAAACGTTGAAACATAGTATCATATATATAAGGGCTGCACGATACAATAACAAAAACAAACAAATGTAGACAATTACTTGAGAGATATGTGCAAACTGATCTAATAAGATTCGTTATCAGTATACCAGACAAAAAAAGAACGCGATATTATGCACCATGCAATTGTGTCACATTGCTCTGAAATGCTTTGGTTTTTAAAAAGAATTATCAAAACATCACTTATATTAGGGATGCTCAATTACGACAAAAATGGATAATCCTGATTATTTTGCCCATTGCTGAGATCGCAATTGTTTAACATGTTTACACATTGACTTACACATTGATTGGACATGAAATATTCATCAATAAACAATTTATGTAAAATGTTTTATAAAAAAAAACATCAAATATTTAATTTCATATTAAAAGGTAATAAAATAAATTCAGAACTGAATTTGGAATAATACATGTTTCTGCTTGATTATTTATCATTTTAATAAATGAATCGCAGATTCCTAGCAGATATGCATCACCAAATATGAAAGAAACGCAATAGTTTGTTTAAACTTTACTTCCTCAAAGTTTTATGTTAATTCAAATCATAGAAGGGAATTATAAAAAAAATTGAAACATTTTATCGGTTTCACAGTGGGTAAAAAATGATACATATAATTATATGAAAAATTAAAATGCAATTATTTCTAATAGAGACACATTGAGACAAGATCACGCACAGAGCATTTCAAGTGTTCTTTTAGCCTCGCTAAACTCTGTTTACTCAACTATATTTCATTTCTATTTTGTTACTGCAAAAATAATGTGACATGTTACACAATTAATCCTGCCTCCAGACTCATGAATAAGAACACCTTTTCTACCGGAGCTATCCAAGCTTGAAATATCACCTTTGCGTTTTTGCCAGCGCATGGTCAAGTTTTTAATCGATTGACGGCCTTTTTTTCCAAACCACAAATCCGACGTAAAACTCCACCATCTCTAGCCATCGCTCTTAAGTGTTTTAAAATCGTGGCAGTAGTGCTAAACCCATTATGTGCACGGACACCACAGCCAAGGCTATAAATAAAAGCAACACATGGAGCGGCAGACTGCAAAACAGGGGGAAATTTGGGCTGCTTCTATCCGTCAAGAGCTGCAGAAATCAGGCCGCCGGCCATACGTTCAGCCTCAGGGCTGAGTCCACCTCCACAGCGGGACACTTCGTTACCAAACTATCACTTTTTCATTTCTTTCACGAAAAAACAGACGCACTTTGAGGGAGAGAATACGTCCGTATAATTCTCGTATGCTTATGAGCAAAGTGCGTCTCAAGCGAAACGTGGCCCTTATCTAAATAACAGTCGACTCATGTAAACTGCGGCACAGCCTCACAATAACAAACGCGACCTTGGAGCAAAACAAGTCTTGCCTTTTATTGTGAATGTATCTGTGAGAAATAGAGGCATTGGATTCGTGTCAGTGAAGCTAGACTTGTGAGCGTGAGAGCTTTCCAAAACCATGTATTACCAGTTCAAGCAGTAGATCATGTTCAATAATATTTCAGTAACAGAAACTGACTGAGCTGCCAAAAGCTCTAGCCTCTGAACGTCTGGCAAGACACATGGCCGTTCCAGCGGCTGTGAAATGAAACTTTGTCTGTATTCCACATTACTGACGTTCGAGCGCCGGTTAATGTTTAAAGCTTGCATGAGACAAGATTGCAAAACTTGACCAAATCAAAATACGAGTAAATTTGTACGAGAGATGCACCGATATATCGGCCCATAATCGCTATCGGTTAAAGTTTTACTACAATCAGGACCAATATATCTTTTCAATGAAAATGAAAATGTAAAAAGAGCGTTCTTTGTATGAAAATTGTGCGTCAAAATTACCAATTTCATATTCAATATTAATATTGTACGAATTAATAACGTTTGAGTTTAGAAGTATTATTTTAACCAAATTAATATAACTACCAAACTAGGGTTGTCAATTTAAACAATTTTAATAATCCATTTTCATTTAAATTCACAATCAACTGATCTATTAATTTATTCGCTTGAATAAAAAGGGTGCTAAGTATTATTTAAATCCTTTGGCATTGTTAAAATGAATCGAGTTAGACTTGTGTCTTAAATGGTTAATACATTTTGAAGCACTATTTACTTTTAAAAAAACAAAAAAATAAGCCTACACTGACAAACTTATAGACAAAAGGCTAGACCTAATAAAAAAAAGTAAAAGTACGCATCTCAACATGTAATCTGAAAAAAAAAACTCAATACAGACTCTTTTGTACCAGATATTGACATTAAATTGGTTACTTGACCTCTGCCCTTTACTCTCTAAAAACAGCTTCATTAAATGTCAATAACATAATGAAGATAAAAAAACCTTAAAAGATAAAAAAAACTCTCTATCTCACTATTCCTGTTAAAAAGATGAACAAATGTCAGAAAACAACCTGCTTATTGTTCCTGTCAGGTAAATCGCTACACCTTTCAATGTCACATTAGGTTAAAGCTGAAAAAACATACGCTGGGATGAACATCTTTATCATAAAATATTTTTCCTGAGGCACTTAAGTGAATTAATGTAGCATGATTTCTGTGCAGAAGTGTCTACTTAGTGCAATCAAAGGATGATTAATACGCTTTTACAAATGATATTTCAGGCGGTTTTATGGCGCTTACTAAAAATAAAACATGATCAAATTTCGCACTAAGTAGAACTTTTTGGCCCAAATTTTCATATTGTATAATAAAGTCAAGCTTGATAAATAAATTATCAGAATAAATCATAAGACACCTGTTCAGTACGTATACTCTAAATCAAGCAACACATTAAAGCACAAATTATATCGTTGCATTTCTTGGACCATTAAAGACTTTCATAATGATATTTTAATCGCAATTCAGCATTTCGCCCCCACACATTCTTATTAATGTAAGGCAAAAAATTACATTCTCATTACTGTTATGTGACAAAAATGATATATAATTTCAAATTGCAAAGTACTTATATATCCCGGTAGCGTATGTTGTAGTTTTTCAATCTATGTTCATTTAAAAATCACTCACAGAATCCAATTACACATTGATTGAGAAAAGAAAATACTAAATACTAAAAAAAAAATAATAATAAAGTATTAGGCCATATAACCGCCATGTAAATAATGTGATGAATAATTTCTTAAAGTGGTAGTTCACAGAAAAATAAAAGAAATTCTCAGATATTATGAAGTCAAAAGATATTTTGAAGAATGTTGGTAACTGGCACCCATTCACATGCATTGGTTTTGTTCCCAGTAAATGGGACCCACTGCTGTTAGGTTACCAACTTTCGTTGAAATATCTTCTGTGTTTTGCGTAAGAAAGAAAGTCATACAGGTTTGAAATGACAAGTGGGCGAGAAATTGATGACCTGTAATATTTGAGCTTTTATCAAACTCTTCGTTGTAGTTTTAAAGCTTTAAACGAGTTTTTCTTCATTCAAATGACCCCAAAGGTCAGGCGCACGCATCTATAACTTTAAGAAACCACGGTTTGTAAATGCTGCAATCATTCTGCATTATTCATGTGATCAGAGTGGCACCTACCTGACCTATACACAAATGCATCAAGAAGCACAGCAAGTCTCTTAAATAAATGATCCATAGGCTTCAATGCAAATCTAAACCAGTCAACCAATTCCGGTTGACACTTTCACAAAACGTTATTTACACTGCCGAATAACTTTTGCACAAATCTTTAAATACTCCGTAATTTTCTCAGCGCTTCACTTTGAAAATAACTCTGGAGTGAGTACAAGAGTGAGTCCCACAATTGAAATAAGTGTTAAAATCCTTTGGCTTTGAATTCTCCCAGTGCGATTTAGAGATGGGTAACTAGTCTCACACTATGAGCTTAAATTTGTTCCTTCACCGGGACGCGGCTTCAACCCATACGTATAATGTGACACGGGGGACAATAACTATTATTATAATCTATTGAAGTCTGGGAAGCTAATAGACACCCAAAACAGAATGAGATGACGCTGCCTCGCTGCTGGGGAGAAACGGGCTGATTGTTTTTCACTCTCTGCGAGAGAGTGAGCAAAGAGCAGAGGGAAGGAGTGATGGATCTAGCACAGCCACGCGCCTGCCGAGCGAAAAATCAATCACGGTAATGGCTGGCGCTTCCGCAACGGTTCTCCCGCAGAATGAAACGCAGCTTTAATGTGATATGCAAACAATAAAAACGGAGTGCAATTCTTTTTCAATAAAAGAAGGCACTTTTCACACAACAAACGCAACATGAACAGGAAACTAACGTCGCTGATTTTTCCATCCGTACGTCTGTCTTGTTCTCTTATTCTGGAACAGGGGTCGGCAACCTAAGGGCCCGCTGAGAAAAAATCGATGGCACGCAATGCAAATTTTCATAAATTATATTTATCATAAAACTAGTTCGTGGTAAAAACAAACATCTTGTTGTATTCGCATGATAATTTGCCTTTTTGTCTGTAATCGTAACTACTATGGTAGCCTATACTTTAGAGGTCAAATGTCAGCGAAGGATTTGTTATGCATATGTTACATTTTAAATTATTTTGTGTTTTATATAGCCTATCTATACAAATAGTGTTAATCAAAAATAGTATTGTTATACAACACTTAACACATGGCATTATTTAAAAAATAAATGCCACAATGTTGCCAACCCCTGTTCAAGAACTTGTATGATGGTACTATGAAGGTGTTGAATGGCTCCTCAACAGCACTTTAACGTTAAAGCAGTCTAAACCTCGGTACATGACACATGATAGGTCTTCTAAATGTCCAGGGACTTTCACCGCTGATGCGACTGTGCAGGCCGAAGTAATCCATCCATTGTTTCTTCCTCATGAGTCAGCTTGGGCTGTGGGGATACAAACAAAGTGCAGATGGCGTAATTTGTTGAGATCCTCACCCGGCTAATGTCCTAAAGCCCAAGTGGGTCATTTGCCGAGAGAAATATCGGGCCTTTTGGCCACTCCATCCTCGCACACAAGCTACACTCACCTAACGTGCCGCAGTGCCGACAGACTGCCGCAGGCATTTGGATCAAGGACATGCCGGGTTTGAATTAATGAAGTACATTAGGATTTGTGGAGCATGGCTGAGATTTTATAGCCGGTAACAACTGAAAGGAATCTAAAATACATCTCTTTATTGACAGTATGGATATCAACTATTAGCACTTATGTAGCTGGCACAATCTGACCTAAAGGGGTAGTTCACCCCAAAATAAAAATTATGTAATTTACTCAACTTTGAGTTGTTCTAAACCGGAATTAATTTCTTAATTTTATGTAAAAACTGATATAGTTGTACGAATTCGACTATATTAAGTTCTAGGACCACATTGACTAAAATAGTAGGAAATTGACTTAAATTTATTTTCTTCGGTTGAACAAAAGTTTTCGGACACTACCGTTGTCTATATCCCAACTATGGATGTCAATGGGGTCCAAGAATTGTTTGGTAACAGGCATTCGTCCAAATATCTTTAACAGTGTTCAACCAAACAAAGTCATTTCTACAGCAATAATACGTTTATGTTACAGCAAATGTTAACAAAATAAAAAGTGAAAGTTTACCCAAAATTTACAATTTTATTAAAATGAGATATCGGCAGATTTTTTTTTTTTGAGGATCTAGCCCTCTAAACATGTGTGAAGCACAAGAGAAAATTATGACTAATACAAATTAAATATGATGGCGTCATATATATTTTTGGGTGATCTAGGCCTTAAAGGGATTTCCATCATTATCCTCTGAGCATTTCAAACCTGTAAGACTTTCTTCTGCAGACCCAGAAAGAAGATATTATGAAGAATGTTGAGAACTGAACAAAAGCAATGCAATTGAATGGATGCCAGATAGACATATCTTCCAAATATTGTCTTTTGTATTCTGCAGAAGAAACTCAAACGGGTTTAAAATAAAACGGGATGAGTAAAGGATGCTAATTAATTTTCATTTTATAGGATGAACTATGCCTTTAAGGAAGGGCCAAATCAATTTAGAGGATTTGGGTTGACAGTAAACATCCCAATACACTGCATTAATGAATAACAACCACTCGAATTACGTTGGTAACCATCTCAGTATAAAATATGACAAACACATTCACAATGATGTCAAAATGTTAAATGTATGGACTGATATCATCATCATCATCGACATCACCATGATCAGATCAAAGTGATGGTTTGATGAATCCAACTTATCACACCGAAGTGGAAGAGAAGCAGGTGTTTATCTTCAACTGATCCACGTGACATTGACAGTAATCAAACCTTTAAGAGTCATTAAAATGCAACGGATGAAAAATCATTAACAGGTGTTTGCGTGTATTTAAAGCTCATGAGAGCAGCGAAATTTAAACGTCGAAGCTTGACAGCACATACATTATACATGTGCCACAAGTGGAGAATAAAACCCGCATGTCATTTCATGAACGCCCGATCAAAACTCAACATTTAATTGAATCTGCAGATTCACTTTGACAGCGCTGGTCCTGTTTCCCTAGATAAAACGTTAATGAAAGCACTAGTTATTGCATCGGTCCCGTTTACAATGTTAACAATAAATTGATATTACAGAAACATTGAATAAATAGTTCCCAAACACGATGAGAATTACATGGCGGGGAAAACTTGGTGCGTAATGTCATGACGTGTTACTCTTTGCCTCCGATTGAATCATTTTCTGTATTAACACTCGAGATCTCACAAATATGTTGTAATTCACGTTGAACCTTAACCATTGAAATCATTTGACAAAACATCAACCGTTTAAGCTAGAAAACATATACACTTTTTGTTTATTTGCAAGTTTTCTGAATGGCCCTACCTAGACAATAAGGCGACTACGTACGTACACTTCTTCTGTGTGTAATTTGCTGCTGAACTTACAAAGACTGACATCGGAAGGTTTATTTGTATTTGTAATAAATGTTTATTATTTAAGAATGATTTTATATAAGAAAAATTGTGATAGTTAGGTAACCTAATTGGCCTGTCCATATGTTTAAGGCATAGTTCAGCCAAAGATAAAAATGTAAGTTGTATGAAAAAAATGATTTTGTCTACCTTAGTGGAAAAAAAAATTCTATTAAACAGAAGAAATTTTGGAAAATGTATTTAGGAAGAGAGTTCTATTTGAGCACCTTTGAAAACCATTAAATTTTTTCTACTATGATAGTCTGATGCCCCAGAAGTCTTTGTTGCTAACATTCTTCTATATATCTTTCTTTGTGCTAAACTTGGGGTTGTTAAAGTATAATTTCAAACTGATATTACTTACAGTATTAATATTTTAGTAAAATAATAATTTTGGTGAATTGACCGGAATTTAAATTGATGAATAAAGACTCAAAATAGTTCAACACTGTTGAATTAGATTTTATAATAATATTTTTTTAGTACTCTGTTTGGACTTCTTGCTGGACTTGCTGTGTTGTTATATCAATGTCTGTAATCTTGGTAAAAGTTTGACACCAGTGCGATCTCAAATGCCAATAAAATACAAATCAACTGCAGCTCACCTCTACAGTAAATAGGAAAACGTTTGTTTCTTAAATCCTCAGAAGCATTTTCGTCAGATTTGCTTCGAGATATGTTTTTTCTGTATCCAGTCACATCATATTACTCAGCACAGCATTAACAAGACTTTACCGTCTCTACCCCGCTCCCTGAAATTTCTGATTCATGCCTGAGGCAAAGGCAACAGAGCTTGTTTCTTTCAAAAAGTGGGCCAAAAGTGTCGGGCCAGCGTGAAGTGACTTTCCAAAAAGATCCTGCTCCAAAAACACAAAAAGTGGGAAGGGGATTACAAACACAATACACAACCGTGTTCTCCGCATCCAGATATCCCAAGGGTCTGTTTGAGTCCTTACAAAAGCATTGATCTCTCTTTATTGATTGGCTTTATACAATTTTTCCACCGTCTTTTGTTGCGTCAGCGTCACCCCGTACGACCGTTGTGAGTCGTGGATGTGTTCGTAAAAGACTCGCGGCTCAGTTCCCTTCGTTCTTCAAAAGCCTTTGAGGTGAGATCCCGGCTCCGGGTAATTGCCTCTTTAGAGCCACTGAACACGAGTGCTTATTCCTCAGGTTTGTAATATTGAGTGGCTAATCTGATTGCCGCTTGTAGGCCCAGGAAGTGGTCGTTTGCATTTGCAGTCATTCATATTACCTGAAGAGATCAATGCCGTGATGAAACATTGCCGCACAAAGCTTATACACATATAGAAACATAAGTGAAGTGACGCGGGCCATCTAAATGTGTGGGATCAATGTGATGACAGCCTGATTGCCCTCAATGAACTTTCACGGCGGTTTATTATAGGGTTTTATCACCGGCGTGTGATTAATTACCCCTTTCACTTTAATGAACTCTGCCACTTTCTTTTTTTGAATGCACGAACGGCATCTTTAGACTTTGAAAAAGTGATTTCCATTACTGAGGAGGTTTACTCATAAAAGGAACAACAGCTTTATTAAATCATGTGAACTGACTTGATGAGGCGTTTCCATTCATACGTTTGATGATTTCAGCACGAAATTGAGGTGTGATGAAGGATTCACCCCACGTTTAAAAGCAGATCGTCTTTGGTTAACATCCACTGTGATTTACTATCGCAAGTTTGAGGCACGTGGGATATAGAGGAATGGATATTCTTTTTTCAGACAGCAATTTATATTTATACACCGATAAGGGTGATATTATTTAACAATGAGGTCAACATTTGTAAATGCATTCACTAACACAATCCAGTTTTTAAGCATTTATTCATCTTTGTCAATGCCAATTTAGTTGTTCATTGTGCATTAAAGCGATATTTGACCCAAAAAAAAAAAAAATTTGTTATTTTATTACCATCTTACTTTTGCAAAACACAAAACAAGATATTTTGAAGAATGTTGGCAATTGGAAAAAGGGCGATATTCTTCAAAATGTATTTGTTGCAAACGACAGAATTTTCAATACGGGGTGAACTTTAACTTTACCTTTTGTTAACATTTGCTGTCATAAAAAAAAGTATTGCATTTGATATTTTGCTCATTTTAGCTTAGCTTTTAGTGACAAATGCAAATTTATTGTAAAGTCAGAGTCAGTATTTGTGTTTACATTCCGAGTTAAACATCAAACCTGAACTTTGCTTACACAAGGTTTGTAAAATAAGGTTATTGACATCGTTGTTATTGTCGCTCCAGGTAACGATGACGTAAATAAACATGACCTTCTTTCGACAGACTGGATGTCCACTGTTCCTAAATACTCTGTGTATTTGTTCGTGTCCCCATTTTATCAATGTCAATAATAAGTCGTGGGTCTGTTAATCTTCCAGCTTGGCTTGAACGCTCATGTTGGTCATTAGTTGGACCGTGTGCCATGAATCACAAACTAGTGGACAGACCGCACAGAGACAGGCAGAGAATTGATGAGAGACGGGGATCTGCTCCGTATGTCCCGTTCATGCAAACCTGTTGATCTATTAACATGTGACCTGTTTCAGAAAACAGACAGCATGTTGATGTTACAAGCGTGAAATCTGGCCTTCCATCATTGCCGCAAGTCTGTGTAGTTTTATAATGATTAATCTGGCTGAACAAACAAACCAAGGGACAGTTAATGAAGTTTAAAGGACATCCTTTATATTTAGTACGTTTTGGAATTTATTGATCGACTATGAAAAATGTGTCATTTCCTTACTCTTATAAATATGTGACCCTGCCTTTTAAAACCAGGCTGAAATCCAAAAATCAAATTCTGAGATAATGAGCATCAAAGTTTGCTTTCAGCCATTCATTTCATTATAACTTGTATATTATAACAATATTTAACAAGTTCTTAATCGGTTAATATTAAATATATTTATATTATATTTCCACACTGTTCTTTACGTTACATAGTATGATTTTATGTAGAAAAGGACTTTAGCGGGGTTTTTATAGGCAGGGTAACAGATGGGACATTTACTTTTATTTTATAAAACAATTGAATGACACACATGTTACAGAAAGTCCAGTTTAAAATGCATAAAGTTGCATAAATAACAGCGTCTTTTTAGCGTGCACAAAGAAATGTACATTCGCAAAAAATTTACTGTTGTACATTTGAGCTTTCGGAACATCTCTCTGACTAATGCGTGGACCTATTTTTGCTAGCAGTGTAACCAGTGTGACTTGAAATAGAAACAGACTTATACCCAAAAAAGGTCTGCCTTTATCATCATTTATTCTCAGTATTCCCTTAACGTTTCTATAAGTTTGCCAATGGGACCCGGTTTCATATGCCGCTTCGCTGAGCAAATGAATGCATGAATCAATAAATGAGCATTCATCCCGTTTGCAAATTAAATTTACAGATGAGCATTGATTCATTAGCGCGGAAATAAAAAAGGTCTTGTTGAAACATCATTATGTAATGTTTGTGCAATAATGATTTCAAGCAATTGAAACAGAACTGCACCTTTAAACATAATAGGGTGATAAGAGGCTCTTCAGTAGCTGCCAGTGTGATATTTACGCAAGCTAATTGAGCCAAACCCTCTGTAATACAGTATTATGGGTTTCAACAAGTCATACTCTTGTTTGCACGTATAATTAGAGTTCAGAGACTGTGCACCACACCACCAAGCACTGAAAGAAAGTTGTGAGAAAGAAATGAAAGCCTTTTGTGCGGTGCATGAAGGCCACGTTTGTTGCCTTTGAATGCTGAATTTCAGCTGAGATGTTTGGGTTCAGGTGTCGAGGAGAGTAAAATGTTTGAATTACAGCGATCGCTGTATGATAGCAAGGGCTTTTAAAGGCCCTAGGTGTTATATTCTCTAAAACTGTTTTACAGTATACACCTACAGTGTCGTTTTAAAAATGACTTGAAAGAGTAATTGCATCATTAATGTACCTTCGATAAGTAATCGGTGGGAAATTTCTTATTTCGTGATATGTCGCAAATGTATTAAAAGGATAATTCACCCCAAAATAAAAAATCTGTCATCATTTATTCAACCACGTCAATCCAAACTCGGACGATTTTCATAGTGGTTCGGCAATGTTTAAGATGCTTTCATGTATTCATTGAAAGCGAATGGGTACCAGGACCTGGTAAGCTCGGAAATTAAACAAATTGAAACCACCAATATTACGTCATGGTAGTGTTATGTGTGAATCTTACACAAAGGACAATATTTTTAAAATGTTGACCTCCATTGACTTCATTATTTGCAGATAAACCATATAAAACAATGTCAATGGGGACTAGTAATTTTCTTTCAACAACATTCTCCAAAATATCTCCTTTTTGTTTTACACCACACATGTAAGGCCATACAAAATGATGACAGCATTCATGGTTAAACTATGGCTTTAAGCTATGGTCATCATCTACTGTTGGTTTACAGAGGAAAGTTTTTTTTATGTTCGGTAAACTATTTCTTCTATTTTAATATCAGATACCTAATATTAAGTTTTATTTTTAAAACCTAATGAAATATCACAAATATCGGTAAATATCAAAACAATTAACAAATTAACTTAATACTATCTTTTAAAAATATTAAATCGAATTTTCAGTGGAATATATTAAAATGATTTATTAAAAATCCTACAGTTAATTTCTCAAAAAATCTCTAAAGTTTATAGAATGTAAATATATTTAACATAAATATATATTTCTAATTTAGACCAATATTTTTTTTGAATATTCGGATTCTGAAAAAATGTAAATAAATCAGATTCACTTTTTTTATTACATATACAAAATGTAAATATCATATTTAATTTATTTTATCGCTTTAAAATGTACTCTTCTTTTTTTAAGTGTAAATTTTTTCATATAAAATCACAGACATTTTTATAATAGACTGTTGGTTCAAATCTAAACCTGCACACTTTGGACCCGATATATGTACCTCTTGGCTAATAATATACACTTTTTAGATATAAAGGTTTAATATTTGCTGCTTCAGAGACAATAGGGTAAATATTTTGACCATTTGTTTTTAACAGTGCACCATCCTGTCGCCAGGCTACCACACAAGGTTATCTCACTTACTGAGACCTCATCTTCACTTTTCTAAGGTTTTGAGATCCGTCGGATTTTCCTAAAGCTCTTTGACCTACTTAAAGTTTAAGCTTCTTGAAGTAGTGCAAAAAAATCTATTAAAATAACCCTTCACATGGAAGATGTGGCTTTCTCTCATTCCATCTTGGCAACAGTTTCATACCTCATTAAGCTAATACACAAATAAATGAAGAACACATCTTTAATTTTTGAACATGATGAGTGTTCCCGTGCATTGCTAGGAGACGCGTCACATTCGCCGGTTCATCAGAGCCGGGTAAATCACCCATAATTTTTCATCCGTTCTCTCCATTACGTTTGGGCTCTTGTGTGGATAAACACAGCTTAAGGGAAAGAAAAAGAGGAAAGTATCTATAAATCATGTTTAATAGGCCCCCCATAAGAAAATCAATATGCTCATAGCGCCTTGGAATGTGCCTTCACCGTCTGCATTCATCAGTGACTGTCAACCATTAAAAAACTGCTCCCAGCAGATATTCTCTACTACCGATGGTGACCAGATGAATAAAAATGTAAAATCTCTTACTCATATTATCATGTTTGAGCGGTCAGTTAGAGAGTAAAGATGTAAAGAAGAACAGGTACATCACTTAAAGGGAAATTCACCCCAAAACAAAAATGTGACTCTTCCTGTGGAAACCAGTCTAAAATCGGAAATCTAATCCTGATGAAACTAGCATTCAATGTTGACTTTACCTATTCATTTTACTATAGTTTCATCTTTTGAGGTGGTCTCAATCAGTCAATATTACATATTTCAATGTTATATCAACACAGAATGAATGAAAATGAATGAAAAATGAGCTCGATTTTCAAAGGCCAAAAATTGTCTTCACATTTTAAATCTGTATGTCTTACTGTAACATGAATAAGATATTTTGAAGAATGTTGGAAGACCGAAGAACAGCGGTAACCATTGACTTCTATAGTATGGACACAAAACTAATGCAAGTCAAGAAATGCATCAAAAAGAAGATCATGGTTAAGGAGACTAGACAAACTATTAAATTAATAATAATCAAAAACACAATGTTTTTTTATCAATCTGCAAAAGGTCAGGTTAGGAGCACTGCACTGTGAGATATCTGGGACATCTGCTTAATGACTAAATGGATATAGTATTCCATGCGGTGTGCCATTTTTATGTATGATCCAATTTACATACGATCAAATATTGTATATTTTGTCATCCATGTGCGTATATTAGAATAAAGTAAAAATAGCGTCTGGATTATTGCATTGATTTGCATTTCGTTTTTAAGCGAACAAAAAACCTGTATTGCATCTGCACCATCCGCCATTTGAACATCACCTCTACACTTTCTCCCCAGCCTGTTTTCAGAGAGTGCCATGTTAACAATGACTTGACTTCCAGCAGCAACAACGACAACAGCACGAACAAGCCTCTCGTGACAGCCATACTCAGACCATCCTAAACCTCTGTGATCTGAAAGCCCAGACTCTCGCCTCATCCACAGATAGAGCTCTCTGTAGCGAGACCCTGTATCTGCGAGGAGGTAGAGAAGAGAGCAAGGTCCCTCATTTGTATCTGCCACTCCTGATTAATGATATTTCATCCTCGCCGTGTTCTCTTGCTCTTTTTTCCCCTTAACTTGCTCTCCTCCTTTTCTCTCCGCTTCTCATTTCCATAAAGATACACCCAGGTGCTCATCGGGTCTCATCGGGTATGACTCCACAATGGGTGCTCCTAAAACAGACCGTGACACGTGCAGACCTTCTTGTTGTAAGTGAATTTAGACTCGTTCGTGGGTACACATGATGAGGCTTAAGATGATTTCAGACATTAAGCGATAACTATAAAGTTTAATGTTTACTTTTTATTTAGGAGGAAAGTGAAGTCCACACCGCAACTATAATGATAAAAATACAGAGAAAAAGAGATGAAAAAGGTGATATCTGTTTTACCCGATGAAGGAAAAAATATTAAAAGGTAAATACATTTTAGAAAGTAGAACTGCAGCACAAGCTTGAGTACACCACACATTAATAGTTCTTGGCCGTGTTGTTCACATTGTTGGGGTGAATGGGTTTTAAGTTCTTTGATGATTTATGCAACATCTTGTCATTTCATTCATAATACAAATTAAGATATTTGAAGAAGATTGGTAAACGTTGGTCAACACTGAATTCAATTTTAAAGAACACACAAAACAAATAGGTTATTGGGGACCAATGGTTTTCTGTTACAAACATTCTTCAAAATATCTTTGGTGTTCTGCAGCAGGAAAGAAAGTCATGCAGGTTTGAAATGATGCACGGGTTTGATGTGTGTGTGTGTATGTGCGTGTCCCTTTAAGTTATAAGAGCAAAGTTTTTATTTTGTTTGTCGGACAGCTTCAGATTCATGAGTAAATCTCACGAAAAATGTGAGAAAAAAATTCTATTTTCTGTATTACATTATATTATATTATATTTTATTTAAAAAATATAAATTAAATTATATATGATTTTTTTGTTATTTCTTATGCAACTTTCTATAAAATATGATTGCATTATTTACTATTTTAAAGTATTTATTTGAAAAATAAGACATTACTATTACAAGGAGAATGGAGAACATACAGATTGAAGAACAGTAATACCCAAGAGTAAAGATTTTGTAGAAACATCATATAAGAACCAGATGTGTCTCGTGCTAGAACCAAAAACCAAAATCGAATTTTGTGTCGGCCGCTCATGACAGTTTAAGTTTGGTCCTAGCCCTGATAAATCTCATCACATAATTTCTATGAATTACATTGAACCCGTTTTGGTCTGGTGTAAATTGTTGAATTCTTGTTCTAGCTATCAGCTCTGAGCAGCTGGCATGAAACAGAACTAAAAAGAACAAGAAAAGAAATTGAGGAGTGAGTTATAATAATGCAGAGAATAGACAAAAGTTTGACACACAAAGAAACAGAGAGAGCAAGAGGAATAACCAGCAAATCCGCACTCTTTAAATCACAATAAAACATGATCTGTACCCTCTAAAGGCTGGCGGAAACAGCGGGCACACAATGTGTTAATCTGCGGCTCTATAGACTGTTGGCAAGGCTTACTTCCAAGCCACATCGCAAGACAGCTCTACCTTCTTTTCCTGCCTGAGTTTGGCTCGCGGTGTATCACGCTCGCTCCCACAACACAATACAACACCTAAATTGGGGGATTGGTTTAATCGAGTTTCAAAGAGGAAGGTGAAGATTAAACTAGCGCGTCTCTGTTTATATTTGAACAGCAGGCCGTTCCTGAAAATGAATCTATGAGTGGATTAAGCACGTATTTGATTAAAACTGCATTTGATTATTTTTTTCCTCCAAGGCCATTTCCTTACTTGATGTCCCCTGATGGATTGCGCGAGTGTGCGTCATGTCATACAGATGAAGACTCAGGACTGATTACAAAAACAAATTAATCTTTATTCAGACGGGAGCGCTGCAAATCTCTCAAAACACAAACAAGTATTTACAGTTCCATAATCGTGTGTAACAAGTAGAGCCACATCAAATCCCTCCTGAACCACCAGGCCTTTTTAATATATGTCGGCAAAAGGGAATTTCGCATAAACAGAATGTGAATGTAATGGTTAATATTCAATTTTGAGGCAACCTGTCTGTTTCGTAGATGGAAATGAGATGAGGGAGGGAAGGATCTTACCGGCTAACTGCTGTAACTGAATTCAGAGAAGTCATTTCAGATGCTGAGGAATATCAAAGGATCGGGCGAGTGAACCTAGGAGAGAATATTGTTCTCTCACCTATTGAATTAGATTTTGATAAGTTACATTTAATGCTGTTTATTACACAAGCTCTGATTAGAAAAGCTTGGTTCTCTGTTACACATTGCAGCACCGAACCAAAGATTGATATGACTGCAAAACTCATCACCAGATTCCAGTGTCAAGATTCTGGAGTGTATGTGCCTTTCAGTAAAATAGTCAGTATGAATGTCTTCCGTTGGTGTATCTGGGTTGTATCATCAGTTATATATTAACGCACAACAATCCAAAACAATTCCTGATTACAAAAAACAATCCAAACATGGCTTGTGAATTTATGTGGAGGTGACAGGACATTCAGACAATCCAGCGTTTAGTACTATATGTATCATTATGTCTATAATGTGTCTTGTCTCTTTCAGATTGTGGACATTTTTCAAATGTTTTCCAAGCTATAGCTGATGACATTTTCAAAGTCCTTAAAGCTGACATGACCGTCAGAATCCCGGTCCACATGCCTGTTAAATAAAAATATAGAAAGCGAGGTTACTATCGTTTTTACAGCTAAAACTATATATAATGATACTGTTTGTTGAAATCAAAAACAATGTTGGAATGAACAATACAAAATAAACACATAAAATAAAAAAATAAATATGTGTGGTAATGTCGCCTTATCAAAAAAGGACTAAATTACTACACAAAAAAGGTTAATAATAACAAATGAGCTGAAATAAAAATAAATATCCTGTATGATAATTTCAGCATATGGAAACATTACAAAATAAACAAATAAAATGAAGTAAAACTAAATGTTGTGAAAAAATTACTTAACTTGATAAAAAAAGTTTAATAAAAACTTTACTAAAACTAATATAAAAATTACTAACTTATATAAAATTTAAACAAATTAAATGTAAATGTACATAAGAAAATTGCCAAGAATAAACAAAAATGACAACAAAAAATATTAGCTAAACTAATAGCTAAATGCTCGTCAAAGAAAAGTGACAAAACAGACGAAACAAAACAAAACAAATAACTAAATAAATTATGTAATACTAATAAATCAAAATAAGAAATTGACATATTTGAAACACATCCTAATGCTTGTAGAGAACCTGTTTTACATTACAATTATTTAAAGTCATTACATGTAGTCCAGTATATAAAACAGCACATAAAAAGATAGACAGACGGATAGACAAGTGGATTATATTCACATGAGCAGCCAGACTTATAAATGCAGCACACAAATAAAACAACCATAGAAAGCCATACATGTGAATACCATTCTAATAGACAGAAATCTGAAAACACGATTGAATAACTGTCACAATCTGATTCAAAGTCAAAATGCAAAGTTGTGAGAGAGTAATATGCATCGCTTGAGTTCTTACACACAAATTCAACATGACATCTCGTCTTTGAACTACATCCCGAGCACTTCATCACTGCGGCCTTTCTTTTTAAAACCCACTAATGCCATCTGATAATCCACAGATGTGATGACGAATGACGAGCAGAGGGATGTATTTTGGTTTAGGCAGGTACTGCTGCTCCATCGGTAGAAAAAACAAATGCGACTGGCACGGTTGAATACCTGCACAGGTGGATAATCTCAGCCATCTCTCAGACTTGAGTAAGTCTCATGTTCACTCTAACCTTGCCGGTAAGTGCTGTCTGATTGACTCGATTGAGTCGGCGCCTGACTTCTTTCACATCCTGGTGGAGGTGGTTGTTCCCTAGACAGGTGGAGTACTGGAGAGCTTCTTATTTTCAGCTGACTGACTCTTTTATCAGTCCTGATGGGAAAGGAAGTGTGTCAGGAAGTCTCCCTCCACCTCGAAAGCCTTGACCAAGACTCAGATTCATGGCTCTAGTGTAAGATCATACACTGTGTGCACAATTATTAGGTAAGTGATCATATGGTCCATCTCATCATTTTAACCGACAAAGATTTGAGAAGAAGCAAACATGAAGCTACAAGGAACCCATTATCCTCAAGTACTGCCAAATTCCACAACTTGACTGTCAAGAAGTATGAAGTGTTCAGTTCTCAGAGACATAATAAGAAAGGCAGAAACCCGTCCACCACTGAACAAGACCCATAAGTTAAAGCAGATATTGAAGACAGATATTTCAAAGATTTTATGGACTGATGAGATGAGAACAACTCTTGACGGACCGGAACGACCAGCCCATGGCTGAATCAGGAACGGACACAGAGCTCCACCTCGACTAAGCGAGGTAGAGATATGGTACTGCTATGAGCAGGTTTTATTAAAGATGAGCAAGTTGGACCTTTTCAGATTGAAACTGGACTCAAAATCAACTCTCAAACCCCCCGTCAATTACATCAATGATATAGGAGAAAGTCTGCATCTTTCAAGAAGACTTTCATTTTAATGTAAGACAATGCTCCATCACATGCATCATATACTCCACTGCATTGTTGGCCAGTAAGGGTTTAAAGATGAAAAACGGTTGACATGGTCACCGTCTTCACCTGACTTGAGCCCTATTGAGAACTTTTGGGCCCTTCTTAAGCAGGAAATGTACAGATAAATGTAAACAGTACACATCTCTGATCAGTGTCTGGGAGGATGTGGTTGCTGATGCACAATACGGTTGATCCTGAACAGATCAAGAAATTCTGTGAATGGAAGGCTTGTTACTGTTATCAAAAAGAAGGGCAGCTATATTGGTCACAGAGGCTTTTTTTTACAATAACAAGAAGAAACCTCAAAAATACAACTTGCCTAATAATTGTGCACACAGTGTAAGTTGGAGGCAGTTTAGAAATGGTTCCTATGAAGTTGTCAAATTGAACAAGCTTTTCTGTAGATCAGTGGTAAGTTGTCTCTAGAATATAATTTCAGGGTTTGTACATAGTCAAAAACTTGTAGAGTTCAATTTAAGCATCTGCCAAATGCATTAATGTACATTTA
This sequence comes from Triplophysa yarkandensis, assembly GCA_033220385.1. NCBI lineage: Eukaryota > Metazoa > Chordata > Actinopteri > Cypriniformes > Nemacheilidae > Triplophysa > Triplophysa yarkandensis. The sequence goes on along the minus strand of CM065663.1, from coordinate 1,584,715 downwards.
AGTGGTTTTGATCTATAAAGATCTAAATCTATAAATGATTAAAAAAAATTTACCAAAATCTGTCGTTATTTATTCATGCTCACTTTTAAACCCTGTTTATTATATGCAAGACGATATTTTGAGAATCGTCCATACAATCGAAGTCAATAGGGGTCGATGTTATTTGACTTCTAGCGTTTTAGTCAAGACCACCTAAACCGAGACCATGCAGAGATATCAAGACCAAGACCAAAATAGGAAGAGACCAAGACCAGCACAAAACAAGTCAGAAAAAAAGAATAAAAGAAGTAACTTGGGGAATTCTTTGTGCAGATATGTATGTGAAGGATGTTAACATGTTTAATCAACACCTAATCTTACATTTAATGTTTTTTAAAATGTTACAATAAAATGATGTTAACACATAATTATGACAATGCACCCGCATTTAGTGTAATTCCCACACTTGACCGGTCTTGATTTAAAAACCAGGGAACACTACAACATTCTTTAAAATATCCTCTTCTGTGTTGTGCAGAAGAAATCCAGTAGCAATACAATTTGCATTAATAATTTGATCTGTGCAGCCATGAATAAAAATGAAGAGACCACTACAGTTTGGTTTTTAAAATAAAACCTGTGAAGCACAAAGCCACGCAACAGCAATCAGAAAGAGAATGCATACAATTTATGGGGGAAAATTTGGAATTATTAGATTAGACATTTTTTTAAGAATAAGATCAGCTCACAAACTAATATGTTGTTATTCTAAACATGAATAGAAATTTGTTTTCTTTGTCATTGCAAGACCTACAAAGAGTGCATCTTAATGCAGCTTTTTCTGCAAATAAATGAACATTCATTTGATTTGGAAACTTGACAGAAGGAAAAAAAACATTCATAAATAGCACACTTCATAAGAATTGTTTTTTTTGAGCGTTCTCATATTTTTTCTTCAGCTGTATATGTCAGTGGGTTGTCTGCATGAGTTTAAATTTTGTCTGTCCAGCTTTATTTCCAATCCAATAATATGGTAATATCGCGATTTCTTATGATTCTGTCCAGTGATGTCATTTGATGTCAAACCCAGCCCTGCTGACAATCCTCAAATATTCGGCCTTAGATATGACCTTCCACCCTCTCCGCCATGCGTCTCCGTCCTTTGACTTCAGCAATTTTCCAGATCTATCACACAGTGGTAGTCACTGAAAGCAAGTTCTCTTGCCGGAAGTATACACTTCACATCGCCCAATGAGTCATTCGTGACATAATGAGGAGAAAATACGACATGAGCAAATTGAATTGTGTCGTAGAAGCAGAGGAGGACATTACAGTGCAATGGAGCGACCGTTTCTTCCTATCAGGACTCTGTTTAGAGATGAAATTAAAATACAAACCGGAGAAGCATCTCTATATCTCCTTTCCCTGATTCTGCTTCTCATAGTCAACAGTAAATCTGCAAGCGAGTCTTCTGAGGAATCAGATTGCAATCATGTAGAACTCATTAAGCGGTGTTTTAACCCAGATCAAGATTAATGTGAATAAAAAACTGCCAAAGGAAAACTCTTTCTCCAGTTGCAGATGAGAAGAGGAACAAACATAAGATAGTTATGCGGAGGGGTTTTTTTCTCACCGGGGTGATTTCTCAATTCCTCTCAACGGTAGCCGATCGAGTGCAAACGCAGCAGATGTGAGGGAAATTTGGTAGCAACAGGGAGGAGAATTAAAACAACATTAAGCATCCAGCAACTGGAAAATCACACTTCCCTGTTCCGTGCCGGTGACTTCCGTTCAAATGGAAGTGTAGCACGCATTTAATTAGATTCTAATGAAGTCCTCCCCATGGAGGAGGACCATTGAGACATCTAGAATGCCCCTCTCATGAGCCCTTGCACATCTTCAGTGCTTTCATCGGAGAAGAGAGAAAGTGAGAGAAACACAACCTAAGGTGTTACTCACGCATCTACTGTACTTTCTAGTTATAAAGCATGTTTTTTCACTGTTTTGGCATTATGTCCACATCAGAAGAAATTTTGTAAATGGGGATTATTAAAAAGCTTAGATTTAAGATGAAAAATATCTGAAGTCACAGTTTTTGTATTGTAGTGTATTAACATTTATAGTCATGTGACCATTTCATCCCACTGCAAGAAACCTGAATAGATATATTTGTTGTGCTGAACACAACTGAAGATTTTAATGAATGTCTGTATGCAAGTTATTTAAGGTCACCATGGGCACTCATAGAAGAAAAAACTATTTATTTGTTTTGTTTTATTTTCAAGACCCTTTTAATTTAATTCCAATGTTTTCAAATGTATTATATCAGAAATAATTTCCCTATTTTGTATTCGATATTATTCAATCGTTTTATTTAATTTTATCTGACCCTTTTTATTTTATTTTTATTTTATTTGACACTTATTTCATCTTATTTAAGATGTTTAAGACCTGCATGCAAATGTTTTCACATTTATTATCAAAGGAATAATGCATGTGTTTTTATTTTACTTTTTATTTTAAATGTATTTTGTATGACCCTTATTTTATCTAATTAATTTTTTTTAAGATTTAAAACATCCCACAATTTACCCCCGAATGGAAATGTTTTCAGAAGTTAAAAAGCTAATTCACACTGATTCCATAAATTGAGACACACTCTGAAACCAACAAACTTTAACAAACGGCTCTGCATTCTACATGTACATTACATACATCAATTCACTTATTAACTCCTAATTTTCTTAGCATTTGTGGGTTTAATGTGAACTAGACTTCAGTGTGGAAAACTAGGAAAATGCCAGTGGGACACAACACATAATGAATAAAGACCCAGTTTACACATGAATATGGATAAGTAGACATAGCATGTAACTTTTCTTGCACAGCCATGAAACAGGAGCACAAAAATCAGTATTCAACCACCTCTGCGATTTTCACTGATTAAAGCCACAAGGTGACTCTAAAAACGGCAACACATCACTTCCTAGCCCGCTCAACTGATGCTCTGACTGCAATCACAGAGTCACAATTAAAGCATGATGAGGTTAAGCATCATCACGTGTGAAGAGGATTTCATGTAGTAACGAATTTCCATGTGGCCCTGGCAGACGGACTGATGTGAGATTAGAACTAAGGCTTTACATCACACAGACTGGCAGGTTGTCATATGAGCGGGCACAGCGGTAGACATAAGAGAAGCGTATAGCCTTCATGGTCTTTATCTCAGCCAGAAGAGATTTTAGCCATCCCTTCTTAGCTGTCATACTGGGCTGGTTGTGGGACTGTCAGTCAAAGCAGGTCAGTGCTGTTAAAGCCTATGTGGTGTAGTCATGTTAAATGGACCCACGCTTGAACCAATGAACATTCTGTCACCCTCTTGACATTTCCAACCTTTCTTTTTTCTTTAGTTCACAATAGAAGATACTTTAAAGAACGTTGGCATTAAGTAAACAGATGCCAATGCTGTGTAGCATGTATAAAATATCTTCTTTTGAGTTCTGCAAAAAATAGAAAGCCAAACAGATTTAAAATGCCATGAGGGAGGGTAAATGGCTACAGAACTTTTCAGATGGTTAAACTAATGAACGTTCTCTCCATTTTTTTACCCAAACCTTTACTCTTTCACAGAACACAAAGAGGAAATTTTGAAGAATGTTGGCAATCCGTAAATGGGTGCCACTGCTGTTTGGTCACCAACATTATTCGAAATAACTTAATTTGGATCTTCAGAAGAAAGAAAGTCATAGAGGTTTGCAATGATATGAGAGTAAGTAAATGATGACAGAATTTTATAGATGGTTAAACTACTGAAAATTCTGTCATTGGTCTCCCTTTTGATAATAAAATAAAATTTTGAAGAAAGTTATCGTTCACTATGGCTGCCACTGTTGTTTGGTGCCAACATTTTATTAAATATCTTCTTTGGGTTTTACAGAAGAAAAATGATGACAAGAGGGACTTTTAACTTCTGGATGCTTATTAGCCATCATCCAGAGATGAAGAATATCTTGGGATCCGAACAGCGCTGAAGACTCACCGAAGCATGCAGATTCACTAATTACCGCATTGTCATAGCTAAAATACCGTCGTAATCAGAATAATGGCACATGGCTCGGGGATGTTGTTCTTATTACCACGCAGTGTGGCAGCTGTATCTCTGAACGTTCAGCTAATCAACTCACCAGCGAATCAGCCAAGTCATACGCCCAGGCCACGACTCGCTCGCGTGTGATCCCTGTGTTTCCCGATAACACTCTGCGGAGGGGCGAGATGGAACGTGAGCGAGTACGGCGATGCGAGCCAGTCTTCTAAGTCACACAGGATTTGTGTCGGGAAAGGAATCAACGTGGAATTGCGAGAGAGTGGGCAAGATTTGCTCGGCAGCAATGTGTTGGACGGCCATAAGTGAGATAAATATTGCCTGGACGATTGGTTCGTCTCACATCTCTCTGCCAGGATTCCCTGTGGATGACAGTGTGGCACTCCTGGGAGATGATGATGTCATCATCAGTGTGGCCCACAGGCACAGGTGTATTCATCTGATTGCTGTCCAGATGTGGTTTTATTTATTCGTTTGGTTTCATGGGAGAAGACGGCGAGGAGAGGTATGGCACGCTGCGAGCGCTACTCTGTCACTGTCAAAACAATGCACACCTTGCTCCAGTACTGACGCTGCACAAAACTAAAGGAAAAGATGCTTTTAGGGCCTAACTTTCCTTTAAAACGGCATACAGAAATAAGAGTTGGATTGTAGGGAACTGAACATGCATTGATGAGCTAAATGATGTCATGATGTATAAAACACTTGTCAACAGTGTATGACTTTCATTCTTCTGCAGAACACAAAAAAGATCAATTGTAGAATGTTGGTCAAAAAGCAAAAGCGCTACTCATTGAATTTGGTTGCTTACATTCTTATAAATATCTTCTGCAGAAAAGTGAATGTCATACAGGTTTTAAAAGACAAGATGGTGAGTAAATGATAACTGAATCTTTTAACCCGAGATTTTGTCATTTACATACTCTCATGTTCTTCCCAACCTAGCATGACTTCAGTCACCATTCACTTTCATTACTGTTTATGAAAATACAATAAATGGTGACCAAGAATACCAGCACCATTCTGCCTTGAGTTTAATGGAAGAAGTATTGGGAAAACATTGAGATGTTTAAATGATTGGAGATTTTTTTATGTGAAAACTAAATATCACAACAAAGCTTTTTCACAATAATGACTGTTTGGAAAGAGCAGTCTAGACTAAAAGCATTTTGGTTGCAACAAAAACACATTTTTGTAAAAATAATAATTTCCAAAATGACAATATAACACCAAGGCTGAGTACCCATTTGCTTCTGTTTGCTTTACTTCTGTCCTCAAAAGCGCACACATAGAATATCAGGGCAGAGGATCCTGGAGTGCTGCATTTTCACTTCTGATCGATGGGGACCCACCGCACGACGGGAGAGATGTTACGGCCATGCCTCAATTTTATATTAACAAAATCGCTTCCATTAAAACCACTGCACCTTGCTGTCATGGCAACAGCATAAAGTATCAATGGGAGTTGTGAAATGTGCAGTAGAAATTTCTTCCCCGCCTGTGGCCCCCAGACGTGATATTGATGCCGCTGTCAGGGACGGCTGGCTTTCAGCTTCACGGCTACCTGTCGAGCCTACAAACAAGATGCGGGTTAATTCTGCCAGCAAACGCTAAGAATCTATACATCTCGTCCCAGTGCATACACACGCAATCCCTCAAGCTGCTTAAGCATGGGGTGGATGATTTGATATGTGGAAGCGGGGTTTTCTCAGAATACATATGATTAGCAGAGGTGCTTGAGTTATTGACCGCAGAATATTAAAAAACATCGTATTATTACACACACTGGATCTGAACTGAGACACTTTTTATATTTAAGAATAAAAACCTTTATTTAAGTGAAGTGTATGGGAATATTAGAAAATAAATAAATGTTATGACAGCACAATGTTTACAATTAAAAAAGAAATACACCTTTGAATCAGCTGGGTTTCAGCAAAGCAAGAATTTGTTTATTTGTGCATTAACTGCTTGAAGAAACTCTGGGTTTATTGTTTTATTATTATTAGTTAGAAGTTAATTAGTAAGTTTTGCTTTTCAATGACAAAGCGATGAATAAAGTGCCCTGCAATACACTTAAATGTACTTAAAGTGCTATATTTTCATACGCTTAGTTTTAATGTTAATATAAACTGCATTTTGTCATTTCAAACCTGCATGACTTTCCAGAAGATATTTAGAAAAATTCTATTAACCAGACAACAGGGACACCCATTCTTTTGTGTTTAAGGGATAGGTTTGAGTCATTAAAAGGGTGACAGAATTTTCCTCAGGAATTGATCACCCAAAATAATATTTTAATGAAAGTTCAATGAAAGCGGTTTGGGTCACCTTTGTCTAACTCAGTGTTTGTTTCTCCAACTCTTCGCTGCCAAACACAAAAGAAGATATTTAGAAAAATCTTGGTTACAAAACAGCAGCGGCACCAATTCACTTCTACATTTTGGACACAAAACCAATGCAAGTAAATGGAAACCAGCTTTTGCGTTCTTTGAAAAAAATGGTTTGAATTGTCAAACCAGTGACATAATTTTCATCAAGAATAGATATTTTAATGACATTTCTGTCCTCAGCTAAACACAAAAAGAAGACATTCTGAAAAATCTTGGTAACCAAACATCTTCTTTTGAGATATTCTGTAAAATGTTATATAGGTTAAAAGTGTCAGCAGGGTGACATGATTTGAATTATTAATAACATAAACATAAAGGAATAGTTCACGCAAAAAGATATTTTAAGTTAGAGATTAAAGCAGGCTGTTTGGGTCACCATTTGACACAAATTATTCTTTTGTCCAAATTTGGGAGTCAGTAGTGTCTGAAAATTACATAGACCCCATCACTGAAATATCTTCATTGTCGATTAGCATTAAAAAAGAAATATATACCTGCTTGTAACTGGAGCAAATTATGACAAATTTTATTTTTTGATGAACTATTCTATAAGGATCTAAATGTGCCAACCTCTGCTTTTAAAGGACAATATATAGAAAAAATATGACCTTTTATTGTGTAACATAAAAGACTGATCTGTTCAGTTCAGATGTCCTTTCAAATAATTTTTGTTACATTCAGCTTTATAAAAGTAGTTTTATAGATTAGTATTTTCACACATACACAACTTGCATTGTCAAACAGCTAAATCTGTATTAATGTTGTTATTTAGCTGTGTAGCTGTGAACTGTCACAAACACACACAACATGCACACAAACAAATACACTCAAATACATGCTAATGTGTTTTTGTATTTAACTTCTTGTACAAACAATCACCTCTCAGGCAATGGGATTATGATATAAAACAATAATATATATAGAGGAGGATGTTACGGTTTGATTCATGTCATGCTTAGAGTCCTGACACGTTTTCAGCACAAAGTCGTGAAGGCAAAACTAGGCTGTAAAGTCACAGCTTGAAGCTGTAAATTAGAATGTGGAGAGATTGATGACTACGTAGCGCGCATCTTGCGACCGGCCCGCTTACTTAATAGGGCGTCGCGGTGACTCTCCGCATCTGCGATGGCTTCTTAAACAGAATTAAAAGACATGTCTGTGGGACATCCTCCAAGAGCTTGTTGACCATTTGGTGGAGGCGATTTACTCGGTGAGCATAACAGCTACTAAATGGATTTGGCAACCTGGATTGAAAGTCATGAGTAAGTGGAGCGTGCGGAGACAAACAAGAAGAGCCGTGTTGTTTGTTCCAAGGCTATAGATTTCGAATAAATGTTTACCGGTCCCAAAACTCTTAACAACAATCCGTTTTAGTCACGGGAGGGTAAAGTCAATTTATTCAAATCCGGAAAACTCATCCCGGCTTCAGACCCGTCCCAAGCCACTGATTCCATTTGGGATCGCTGTCATATCCGGCCGTCTTCTTAATAACTCCTTGACTTAACCCACTTCCAGACGCAGGGGCCCTCGTATTCAATCATCGCTGGCTCCGGGAGAGACCCATCTTCTGTTTATATTACTATGCGATTTATCCCACTTTAAAAGACTGCCTCGGAGAGAGAAAGGAAGAGGGAAAAGACACTGGAGGCTCTTTCGAATAAGCCTGATTCACAGAGAAAATTTGCTAGTTGTTCAATCAGTCTGTGTTTAATGAGACTGAGTCTATTCTAACGTCTATTGACTCTTACGCTCTATTCAAACACTTTTGCCGTCTTAGTTCTTGCCGAACTTCATAAGCTTCTCCAGAAAAGCCTCTTAAATGGAACGCGAGTCAAAGAGACCGGTATGTTCTGACAAGTCAAGACACTTTCAGTAAAACAAAATGAACAAGGATGCCGAATACGGAACCTGCAGTGCCACAAATAACTGTTGAATCGCTGCCAATGTCCCTCGTATTGTCGAGCTTGGAACGCAAATCACGTAAGACACAAAGCAGGAGAAATGCACACTTAATAGCCCTTGTTCACTTAATATTAACTAGTAAATACCAGAAAAAATCTCAAATAAATTGTAAAATATGTGAAGAGCATCTTTAAACAGGAAGACACAGGGAAGTCATGGCCTAGTGGTTAGAAATTTTAACTCCTAGTGTTGTAGGTTCAAGTCTCAGGCCGGAAATACCATGACTTGTGTGTCCTTGAGCATGGCACCGAACCTCCAACTGCTCCCCATAAATGGCTACCCTCTGCTCTGGTTGTGTTTTCACGGTTGGTGTGTGTGTGTTTACTGCTGTGTGTGTGCACTTTGGATGGGTTAAATGCAGAGCAGGAATTCTGAGTATGGGCCATACTTGGTTGTGTGTCACATCACTTGACTTTTTAAAAAAAATCTGCAACAAAATACCCGTGAAATCTGTGACTTCATTAAGCTGAGTTGTGTTTGCTACAGGACTTTAAGCCAAACACATGCAATTCTTATTTATTTTATGTTTTTCTTGCTGCAGAGTAGTAGTCTTTTGTCCTTTTATTGGGTTCAGTGGTGACCCAAAATGCATCCATAGAAACATTCAATAAAGTGATATTTCATTCTGTCATTTTATTTGTCCTCCTATCACCTGTTTGACTGTCTTATGAATATAACAAAAGATGTTTTGAAGAATTTAAGTAACTGGCACCCTTTCCCTTGTGTTTGTTTTGTGTTTTCACAACATGCGTGGTTGGGTGCCACGTCTGTTTGTTTACTTTATTTCAAAATTTCTGTTTTTGTATTCTGCGAAAGAAACAAAGTTTGAAATCCATTCAAATCTGTAGTATGGACACAAAACCATTGTAAGTAAACGGGTGCCAGTTTTCAACATTCTTTAAAATATCTTTTGTGTTTTGCAAAAAAAGAAAATCACAGGTTTTAAATGACAAATGCATGAGTAAATGATGACAGAATTTTCCTTTTTGGGTGAAGCATCCCTTATAAATATTACTTGTGATAAACACAACAAAGAAATGTATATAGGTTTAAAACAACAAACCTTTCATTTTAAAATGAAATATTTTCTATTTGTACTATTCCTTTTATGTTTCTTAATTTAATCGACTTTTTCCTGCAAACCATGTTCCCTTAACTTTAAAGTATTCATACAACCAGGCACAGGATCAGATGGGTACAGAGAACGCTCCTTAAGACAAAAAAGCAGGGCTCCCGCCAGTAGATTAGCATAACATCAAAACTCATTTTTGTGAGTTTCTAGAAAAGAGGACACGGTTACACACCAAGTGTAAAAATGTGAAGCAGGACTTTAAAGCTCAGCGGAGCCCAGTCAGGTACAAATGAAAAATCCAAAGAAGAAATGAGGTTTCATATGCGGAAGCCCTGCTGGGGATGAAATGACCCCAGTATCGAGGAGGTAAAAATGGCAGCTTTCCATGCTCGTCTCTCTCTGCTGATTAGTAGGACTGATGCTCTCCCGCCTGAGCCGGCCCGGCCGACCGATGGTGGATCACCAGGGCTCCGCCTCGTCTCCATTAACACTTCATCTCGCTCACCTGAGGGGAGCTGAGATATGAAATCAAAACATGAAAAGCGCAAGAGAAGCGAGACTCTCCGGGCAGACAAAACACGCTCGGTCGAACTCGCACTCTTCTACACTCATGTACAGTTTATCCCACGCGCACAAACTCCAGACGCACAGTGCTCTGGTTACATATGCAGATAAAACGCTTCACAGTATTCTCCGGCATAAAAAGCGTTCTGATCCTTCCAGCTTCTGTTGTGCTCTTCTGTTCTTGTTGGATGTTCCTCTGTGCTTTGCGACTAAAAAAGGGAGCGCTTTCTTTGTGTCTTAAAATATGCCTCGGCTTCTGTACCAAGCTCCGGTTTCTTTTGTCAGACGCAACAGAATGAAAGATCTTCATCTTTTTGGGACAGTGTGAAGGCCCCGCCGAGACACGTCACGTTCGACTTTTATCAAAATCAGTGGAAGCGCGGAGCGCTGTTGGGAATTCGTATTTTTAAATAAATTTTTTCTCGCCGTCTAGACGTTGCGCAAAAACAGCACAGTCGTAGCAGTTTGGGGGCCTCGATGGAGACATGTTTATTGTGCCGGGGCTGAGATCTCCACAACGTAGAAAAAAAACTTTTAGTATCGAGTTTGTGTAAGCAACCTAATGAGAAAACATTAGGACATGTGCCTAAGGTAAACATTATCCAAATTACTAAAGCGATTCTGTATGAAAGTGGTGAGTGGTCCTCGCATACACTGGTGGCAGACCACGGAGCTCACGTAAGAATTCCCTGCTGAGGGTGCACAGTAAAAAAATCACGCTAAATATCTTCGGCGGAATATTGAATCCCTGAGGTGGACTAGACTCATAATTTACGCTTTTCTCTATCCACATTTATTTGTTTGATTTCTCTCTGTTATCTTTCCCCCGTGTCACCACGTGCTTGGGAGAAATTCTAATGAGGAACATTGTAGCAAATGTCAAGAACAATGTAATTCTTTGACATTAGCAATGTGAGGGGGGGGGCCATTGATGCTCTCTTACTGAGACGCCAATAGACTCAAGGGGGTCTATTAGATCAGAGAGAAATATGTAAGGGGATCATGCAAACATGTACTTCAAGTCTGTACATTTTTCTGCAGAGCACAAAGAATATATTTTAAAGAATGTTACATTCAGTCATTAGGGTGACATTTTTCATTTTGGGGCAAAGTATCCCTTTAAACCTCATGATTTAATTCAAGGTAGATATAATTGGATAGGTACAACTTCCTACATGTGAGTACTTTAATGCAGTCTCTTTTTTTTAAATAAGGTCACACACAAATATAGATGTTTATTTCAACAAACAAGAAAGTAAACAAAAGAGGTATTAAAGTATTGTAGAAGAAAGCACTTGCTGCATTAAAATTATAAACTAAAGGAAGTTGTATTTTGTGATTTCTCAGCTTTGAGAACTCATTGTGCCGGGTGACTGATGGTAATTAGCTGAAATTAGGTTGCAAGCTGGGCCACGGTATATCAGAACAGCGCTTCTCTTTTTCCCATCGTCTAATTTGTTTACAGTCTTTAAACCACTTGAGTGAGCTCTGGAGGCTTTTGATACAAACAAAAAAATCCCGGAACTCAAAAATCAACACAATAAAACTGCAATTACAACATTTCAGGGATTATCTCTTGTAAAGATTCTAAATCGAGGATGTGGATTTAAACTGGTGGAAACAGAATCTGATGAAAGTAGACTACTATTGAGTCTAGTTTTCTTTAGAAGAATATCACTACCGAAGACACTGGTCAATACCAACTGCAAATGAATCTCAATACCAATTACAGCAAAGTGAATACGCTATTGAGCTCATTTTAAAAATCCTATATTTTAAATGTAGCCGTCAAAATTTCTCAATTAAGTAAATGGTTTCAAAAAGATTCAAGTAATCATTTATGACACGCAAAAACCGCAAATCAAATGTATCTGATTTCAAGAATAAATGACTGTAGCTTCTTGTCAATAGTTTTACAATAGTCAATAGACGAATGCGTGTAACCAAACAAAATTACATTGTCATTTTTTTCTTCTGTTTAACAAAGTTTAAGAAAGTTAAAATAAGAGTTCTGGGGTAATTTTGACTATTGTAGTCAATTGGGTCCAAGAACTGTTTGGTTAAAAGCATTTGTCTGAATATCTTTCTCTGTGTTCAACCCAACTTAAAATTTAATACCAGCTTGGAAAAAGGATTTAATTTGGGGGTTTACTATCACTTAATTGCCAAATAATTAGGTCAAAATGCTCTACGAAAAGTAATTCCAAACATGTATAAATCGGTTTGTGTGGTTGAACACACAGAACGATAATAAGAAGATGGTTTACAACTGATATTTTTGGGGCGGCACTATACGTTTCTCCAATAATCTGTGTGTTCAACAGAACAAAGAAAATTAAATAGGTTTGGAGCAACTTAAGAGTAAGAATATCCCAACTTAAGAGTAAGAATACAGGTGCTTTTGACATCTCCAAAGCCAACAAGTGCTGGTTCAACCTGCTTTAATGCAATAAGGATCCTTTACATCTAATTCAAATGAGTCCAGAAGGAAACAGCAGCGCTCAGCTGGGCGAAGCTCCAGAGTCATTAAAAGTCTGAGGCAACTCGATCTTTAAACGGAGGTCAGAAGCAAAAATCCATAGCTATGAGAGGAGCATCTGTTTGAAATCAAATCTGCTAAGAAAGTCATTGAAATCACAGTATTGTGGATGTATTGGAAGTGAGTGAGGCAGGGAATCCCAATGAAGAGATCAACTACACTACATCCCACATTAAAGTGTTATGCTTTTGAGAACACAAACTGATATTCATGTACTTAGTTTCGGTCAAATGAATAAATGTAAATATGCTTGATCCCTTAAAAGCCCCTCTCCATATTGTCTGCGTTACACATTCACATCTGGCCTGTTGCATCCTGCTAGATTGAATTCTTCTGAGGGACAATGTAATCACTTCTACCTAAGGTTGCCTTATCATACATCAAACGCAGATAAGAGTGATGACAAGCTCTTCTAATGAATGAGCTCTCAGAAACGCCACGACTGGGGGGAACTGACTGACTATGATGGACGACAAGGCTTTTAGAGGTTTCTACCATTTTATGCCCACTTCCCAGCAGTCAGTTTCACTTCAAGACGTACAGAATATAAAATCAACAGCAGGTTTCTAGTGGAAAGCTTTCAGGGAACATTTTGAGAAGCCGTTTGGTGCTTGTCTCTCAAGAAGTCGGTGCCGTCAGGGTTGAGATTGGTGAAAAGATAGAGGAGCTTTTGCATATGGCATTGAATAATAGGATGGATTTCAAACACAAACATCCAGATGCTACGTGAATCATCCAATGGCTCAAATCATCTTTTCATAGACGTTCTAATATTCAAAACAACTCTTCAATTGCTCAACACGTCTTGTTTGTTTGTGTCGTGGCAGTATTGTTTGCCATCAATAAGGATGTCACACCAAACCCCATATCAGGGATGGTTGAAGCAGATGAAACTTCAATCAGCCAATGAAAGTTTGACAAGTCGTGTCACATACAGGAATTAGACCAACAGATGCTCAGGCCGATTGCGGATTTGCCGAACACGCCAAGTGGGCCGCTCGCACCGTGTTTACTTAACCAGAGCCTTCTTTTCAGAAGTATTTACATTTTCTGAACAAATGGAAATCCAGATATGGCACTGAGGGGTAAACAGACCCTGCAAGAGAAAAACACGGGTGATTGAGCTCTTGTCTGATTTGATTACAGGTTTTATACATCAACTACAAGTAGGGGAGCAGCCGTTACACAGTGCACACGAGTCTGCCGTCTCGTAGTGCAAAAGCTGAGGGATCCTGCAACGCAATTCATTCATTAGCATGCTAATTACATCCATTCACAAATGAAAATACCCACAAATACCCGCTGCCTTGTCAGAGACGGAATGCGCAAATCCATTAACCGTGACAATTGGTGACGTGGCGCCTCCTCCGTATCTCCTAAACGACTTGATGCCCTATCGCTCGCATCCACGCGGATCTGAGTTTATTGCGGAATGATGCACCGATACGTGCTAACAAATTGGCCCGGAAAACTTGACAGAATGCGATTAGAGCTCAGTGTGAGCGGGACTGGTGCTTCACTGAACAACATCAAACTTTAGCTGACAAGCTGTGATTTTAAAAGCATTTCCACACTGGTTTAATTTGGGGATTTTTATCTTGGTTATGAATCAACCATTTTCGTTCTCAGTGTAATAGGAATTTACTTTTAAACACAGAGAGAAATCAAGATTCGCATATCATGTCTACAAAAACTGAAATACATTGTTGGAATGAAAAAGATATCAGGAAGGATGATAGAGACTGACAATCTAAAAGACTTTTCAAATCTAAGAGATTTCAATGCTGTCAGACTAGAAGCTTTACAAAATGTAAAAAAACCTTTTTAACAACTAGACGCTATTTGGTTAAATTCTTGCGAACACCTAAAAACATTTATTAGAGACCACTAGTAATGATTTATGAAAACGGATCCAGACCAAGAAAACCTGGTCGCTTTATACTACTTTGTACATAAAATAATCCAATTATTTATGTCAAATCATCAAAATGTAATCAATCATCACAAACTGGCTCACAAAGTAAAAAGAATAATTTTCATTTCTATATCAACTATCTCAGAAGTACAAAGACTACTCGATAATTTGGCAAGACATTCTGATGAGAAAAGAAGGCAAAGCTGAAATGGAAGTTAAACTCCCTCCAGGTTTTTAAAAACCCTAGATAATACCGTGAATACAGGATGTTTTATAAAACACAACTGCACTAAAACAACTGTTAATCCATGTCTGGTTATTCGTATAACGTCAACAGTGTACAATAGTTATATTAGGTAAGGTATACCAAGATATCGGTTAACGATACAAAAGTTTTGTTTAATTGGTACCCGATCTATAAATATACAGCAGCCGAAAGCCAAATAAGTCCACAGTGAGTATACAACGCCAGTGTGACGTGTCCTCCGACCTGTCAAGCCAAAAAAACATCTGGAATGAGGGCCCATGAAAACGGTTCAGGTGTTTACTTTAAATTGCCTGTGACACAAGCAATGCAGTCCTCTGGCAAAATGCGTAATGTACTCTGGTTTTAAAACAAACTGCCCTCAGGCAAACACAGCTTTCAAAGGGTTTTGATTAGCGGTTAAATGATGAAGACATTCCACACAAACTGCTGAAATGGAAAGAAGAAACGTTTATGCTAGACAGACAATTAAAGGCATTACCAAACTCATTTGAGCGTTTTTAAAAACATACTTCAGTAAAAAGGAAAATGATGCCATTATATACACACGCCAACATCTCATTTCAAACCTGTATGAGTTGCAGAACATAACAGAACATATTTTGAAGAATGTCGGAAACAAACTAACACTGGATCCAACTACCTTAGGTTCAATGGACAAAAACAACAGATGCATTCCCCAAAATATCTTTTGTATTTTACAAATGAGTCACATATTGATTGCCAACATCATGAAATGAAGAATTCTTAATTTTCGCCGATCTGTCACTTTGAATTATAATAGTTCTAATACACAAGGTTAAAATGTATTTTAAAAATAGGACCATCCTGCCTCTTTTTCATTAAGAAATGAAGAGTAAATTACACCATGGCCTATCCGGGGCTTAGTGTCAGTGTGTAATCCCCCATCGCTCACTGAAGAAAAAGCTTGTGGAGTATCTTAAAATTTGATGGAGCTGACATCAGCAGCATTACTAACATTGTTTATATCGGTTCCGCCAGGCTTGAGAGCTCTTCAGCGACACCGACCTTGACCTCGCCAGGCATCCAGCGGTAGATGATAACCCCCCACGCCCTGCCCGAGGGGTCTACCGGCTCTATTAAGCCGGCACATCTGTAACAAAGCTCTAATCACTTCAGTAGAGGTATCTAGTGGCATCCAGGACATGATTATAAGATCAGGAGAGCCGAGAGATTGTAATCGTTTAATCCTCTCAGAACACAGAGCTGCCGATTTCTACAGCTCTCCAGTGTTTCCCATTATAGAATTCATTACCAGGAGGAGGAAACAATTCAGACCTGAACGAGGTACAAAAGTCATCTTCATTATGTCTGTTCTTAAAACAAACATTGTACAGTTACACCTACATTACATTTATCTGAAGGGTCATGGAGTGCAATCTCAAGACTGTTGCTACAGAGTCGTGCTTTACCAGACTGAAGCAACATGGAAATGTCTTCAAAAGCTCACGGTGAAGGAACCAGTCCTCGAGTCATGCGGAAACAGATTGTGTTCTTTTAGCGGAAACAGAGCATCATATCTCCGTATAACTCGCTGTGCCATCAACTCCCAATGACAGGGTGGAAACGAAGCCATTTGCACTGAGAGCCATCTGCCCCTGTGTACAATGACACAATGGGGGAGCGGAGATCTGTGAAAAACACACAAACACTTTCTCGCTGTCACAAAAGTAGATGAACACAGAAAAGCTCAGGTGCCAGGGATGTGATGGAAAACATATTTTAACTGCTGTGTTCTTGCTTCTGAAATCACACTGGTATGAAGCTTCTGAAATTGCAACGCAACGCTTATGTATTTAGCTTAAGCAACTTTGAAAAAGGTGATTTTTAGAGCTATTTAAGCTTGGCAAACCCAGGTTATGCTATCGTTCATTTAAGCTTTAATTATGGATTGGAAATTTGTTATTGAATTGTGATTTTTTTGCCAGAAATGTTTAAAATATGGTCCACTAACCATTCGAGTAGATTGGACTGTACACATGCTATGAGGTAAAGCTGCCCAGGGGCATTGCAAACAGGGCTGCCGCGTGGCATTTACTTTGGTTAATGCACTTTAATTTAGCAGACTTTAATATTTTATGTTATATTATATTATTTAAATTTTTTCAGATGTAAAGATTTATGATGTATAATCTGTATAAACCAGATGAAATTTAGAAGATATGTTCAACAATTTAAATATGTTTAAGTGGTACCTTCATAATTCTCAATGCAAAACGTATAATAGGTAAAACAATGCCCAATGTAATACAAATTTTTTAACTTTTATAACAAATAAAATAAAAAATTAGATATGCTATAAAATATAATAATAATACTAAACTATATAAACTGGCAAAATGTGGCGGAATGGTTTCAGCATCTAATAAAAAAGAATTTTATAATGAAAAACATCTGCAAACATGGATAAAGTATTGGCAGAAAATTACAAGTTTTCGGTATATTTTATTTTAAAGACATTTATGCGAATGATCAAATTTAATTCAATGGATTTCAAAGTGTAAATATAGGTAAAACAGATGTAAATAATGAATACGTCATGAATATCATTCATATTAATACAGTTTAGTTGTACAGTGTGTATATATATATATATATATATATATATAAGACAATATATATATATATATATATATATATATATATATATATATATATATATATTATAGAAAAAAAAACTAATTATGTTGCTTAAAATCAAGTGTACATATTACATTTTATTGTGTTCTAAAAACATATATTTAAATTCGAGGCCATGAAGAATACAGGAGACTATATTGCAGCCTTTTTCACCTTTTGTGTATTTACCATTTAAAGATACATTCTATACATACTATAAAACTATAAAATAATGCAAGGAGAACTAGTTTGAACTAGTTTACACTTACAAGTATTACAACAGTAATATTTCTACATGTATAGAAAACATACATGATGTGTTTAAATATATATGGAATATATACCTGATAGATTGTGGCTCTCTCTAGAAAACATGTTAAAGGTTAAAGTTCTAGTACACGAAACACCTGTCTATTCAGCAAAAATGCTCAAGCTGGCTTATCAAAAACCAGTAAGTATCCGTATATAGTGAATTGCCAGAAAGAGGTTCAGCAAGAAATGTTGGGCCACCATTCTAGGTGCCAAAAGAAAAGGAGGCCCCCCGCAGGCCACAAGCCAGCAGGAGAGGTATCCGGAGGGGATATGCCAGGCTGAATGGGTGCTGATGTTTTCAGACAGCCCCATCATCCTGTCACTTAGCTTAATGCGCCTACCGCCACACATCAGCTTACACCAACACAGTCGTGGCAGTGAGCCCACACAGCACAGCGTGAGAGGAATCCTGTCTCCACCCACATTTCAAAGAGATGTCTAAAGAGAAGCCTGCTCGGTTTCCGCACAAAGACAGACAGCCAGGTTGTTAAAATACAGCAGAGAGAGAGAGAGAAAGAGAGAGACCAGGTCTTCCCTTCCAGCACGGGGCGACTAACTCAAATGTCAAAAGCAAGGATAAACAGAAGAAGCATTTGTTACTGCTTCACCTGATATAGACTGGAGATAATTTAAGTGAAAGAAACTCTTGTTATTCTTCAGGTTACATCCTGCTGATTTGAAACACATGGTGCCCTCTGCGTCTATGCGATGCACAAAATATTCAGAGCAGATGCCACAGAAATGGAAAACAAGCTCATCCCTCATATGTGATAACCGCCGGCCCTGTTCAAGGCTCTACGCTGTATAATCTGTCTCTGATCTCCTGACTGAAGGTTGCATGTTTGATAGAAACGCCTGCGTGACCATTTCTTCTCGACATGTGAGACACCTGTGGAGGGTCGGTATATAAAACCTCTCTAAAACACCTCTGAGGTCCTTGATGGCCATCACTTTAATTTTTATTTTGACAGCCTCCATGATGAAAAATAGTTTATCCGAGTGGTTTAATGACTTAAAATCTTAAACAGATGTGGAAAAGATTTGAGGGCCACCAAGTCGCTTTGAGCTTTCTACAAGCATCAGACAAAACTATGGTCGGGGAGTTGGGTTTTAAGGATGAGTTAACTAACATGAGTAAAATAATTCTGTCATTATTAACTCATCCTTATGCTTTTATCAAATTTGTATTGCATTCTTTCTTCTGCAGAACATGAAAGAAGATATTGTGATTTTTGTTGCCAAGTCAATGGGTAGAGCTGTTGTTTTTAGTTATCAACATTTTTCTAAATATATTCTTTTGCATTCTGCAGAGGAAAAAAAATACTGCCTTTGAGTGAACTCTCTCCCAAGTCACAAAAATATCTCAGATGTACTATAAATCCAAATTCATATTTTAATACTTAAGACAAAGTATAAATAATAAAATCATATTTTACTACAAATGACGTCTTGAAATAAATGCAACAAATCACCTATTAGCTCCTTAAGATAATCAAAAATTCTCTATGATGAAAAATAGATTATTAAAGCAGTGGTATCACTTTGAAGTCCAATACGGATGTGGGAAAGATCCAAGGGCTGCTCTAGTTTTCCCTCCAGGTGTCTTAGAGCTATCCACAGATCACACACAACTGTGGCTATCTGAAGGGGGGGTTAATAAAGAAAAATATAACTGTCCTTATTTACTCACCTTCCTGTAATTTCAAACCTGTATGGCTTTGTTTCTTCTGCAGAACACGAAATATATTGCAACTTCTTTTAAAAACAAATCGAAGAGTGGGGGTTTCCAACATTCTTCAAAGTATTTTGATTATGTTCTGCATAAGAAGGAAAGTCATCCAAGTTCCATATGATAAAGGTGAACAAATGATGACTCTCTTAAGTCACAAAAATAACTTGTTTGACAAATTCATAGTTTGTTGCAAACGATCTAGAAAATCTAAATGTCTAAAATGTTACTAAATCACATCTTTAGATAAAAAAACTTTTCAAATCCAAAACATCTCCAAGAGTAAACCTATAAACAAAATCCAAACGTAGACAAGAGACTAATAAATCCATAAAGGCCAAATTAATACATATATGAGCAAGTGCTTTAAAGTCGTTTCCTCGACGTTCTCTCCTCCTCGAGCCAGAAAACAAACGTCAGTCCTCTCCTGTGAAGATGGCGAGTTAACCGTGTGTACCAGGAGAGCACTAAACCCATTACAGCTGAGGACTCCCATTGAAGTTACGGTGCTGGAGGGGCACAGTTCCTGGTATGAGTCTTGTAAACCAGTCCTCTCGCTAAACCCCCCACCACTTACTTACCTCCTCCTCCTGCTCATCCCTTTTCTCTCCACACACACACACACACACACACACACACACACACACACACACACACACACACACACACACACACACACACACACACACACACACACACACACACACACACAAACATACACCTCCTCCACTGGGACCCCTGTCTTTATTATCACAGCCCGGCAGCTTACTGTTTCCATGGCTCTGCAAGATGGATTAATCACACCATTTAATGTGTTTATTTCCTCCTGTCCAGAAGGCAAAGGACTTGTGTGGAGGGGGTGGGCCTGTTATAACCGGCTAGGTGCCGCCTTTAATTGGCATGAGAGGGGACATGCTGCGCGGTGGCCCGTGTGGGACGCATCCCTGAAAGGTGCGGCACATGCGGCACCTGAGCCCCAAGGTACGTTCCTGCACACCTCCTCCTGTACTTTTAAATCTCATCCATGGATGTGCTAAATAAAAATCTCCTAAAAATAAGCACAGCGGCGGAATGTCATACCAACAAATGGCTGGAGGTCTGTTTCCAAGACAACAGCTAAGAATGCCCACAGAGCACATGTGAGAGAGCTCGCTATGAATAATTTCTAGTTTGACTTCCTTTGAAGGCATTACAGTAAGGGCTACACCTTTATAAGCTTGAGTACCTGTTAGAAAGATTATATGGCGCGCCTGCAAAAATAAACGTTATGACACAAATACACAACCTGCATATAAATACTTCAATTGATCTAGGAACGTGCATAATGAGATTGTATATATATCCAATCTTGGTGTAGTAGATTCGTAGTTTTTGTGGGAAGAATAATGAAGCCCTTGCCTGTGCAAATCCGTGCGCTTTGAGCTTTATGATGCTGTGATTGACTGGGAGACAGTTATTATGTGGTTGCTAAAGTAATTCAGAGTTAGTTTGTTTAGCAAGAACTAGTCATAATCTGGATAAAATATGACTAAATAATAGGGGTGTAATGATTTGTTTAGCTCACAACTTGAAACACTACATGACACTATAGGGTCACGATTACGTTAGCGTCATAAGAAGAAAGAAATGTTTGTATAAACGAATTTGATTTGAATGACAACTGTCATTTAAAAAAATATTTTCATGTACAATAATCAAACTAAACTGAATACAAAACTCTATTAAAAAATATGTGAAAGGATTGCAATGAGGAATAGAATGTTTAAGCAAAACAACAGATCAGACGCAATGTGATACTTAATACTTCTAATGTAGAATCCATTTTCATACAACGCCATCACAGCTGGTGCACAAAAACTCCAAATAACAAAAAATACTTTTTTAACACCTTGCTTACACTAGAAACAATATGATGGTTTGGACCATTTTCTGTTTATGATTGGTAAAAAATTTAAATGAATAAGAAATGACCTGTCTGGTCGTTTAGGATTTCATTTTGAAGATAACGGTTAGTACTACAGATATTCAGGAATTGTAGCTTTTCGAGTGTAATTAGCACTTTTGCCTATGACATGTTTGGACCCAAAAGCATTAGATTCTCTACTCTATATATTGTCAAACTTATCATTTGTCACGCTGCATCAGATCTGGTGTAAACAGTGTGATATAATGAGATGTTGCATTGCATCTAAGAGAGCTTTCGCAAGAAGTTAAAGATCATAAGTGTATACAAAGTCATCATGTACTCACTGTTGAGTTGCTCTAAATCTGTATGAACACCAACAAAAAATTTAAAAGAATACACAAACCCAAACAATTCTCAGGCCTCAGAGTTTTCACGTTTGGCTGGCCCATACCTTTAAAACTTTTATGTTGATGCGGGTCATGTCTTGGCACATCTATATACATAAAAAAATTAAAATGTGATGGCTTTATGAAACAAAAAAATGTACATGGCTATCACTGCTTGTTGGGCTTCTAGTTTAAAATTATCTTTACATCCCTACAAAATACTTATTTCAGTTTGTAAACAGTTCTTTTACATCACTATTGATACATAGAACTTTACGTTTGCTTATGCTTTTCTATGCAGTTAGCTTCAGAAGCCCCATGTGTGACACCATAGCTCCGTCTCTAACAGGAAGCCTGTTTGGAGTCTCTCCATCTGCTCTCTCAGGTCTACGCAGCCCTGCTCTCTTTCTGCTCACGTCTGTACAAGGTAATTATACCTGCAGGTGTCTGATAGCTTTATTCATGGGACAATCCTTCCAGTTATCATCTTTGATCAGTGGGAGAAAAGGCACTTTTGGACTGTCATATTCATCTTGGAAGCACACTCTCTCATTCGATGCGTGATGACGAGGAGAGAGACATCAGTATGGCTGCTCGGGGGGCCGAAAATAATCTGAATCTGACTGCAAGCTTTTAGGGATCCACAGGAAGCGCCTAAACTCCAATTTAAGTTGCTGCATTTAATTTTCATTCTAGACCTGGTAGATGGCTAGGGTGCCACATAGAAACGAACATGTTTTTCGATCAATTCGCAGTTTAGGGGAAACATCTTAAATTCATGAATGTAAATTTATTCCGAGTTAGGTCAGGCTGACCCATAAAAACCAATATAAGTTATCCACATACTGCTAAATCAAGTCCGTAGATTGACGCTAGTATGAGCCAGAACCTTTTTCAACTTAAAGGTACAGTTCACAAAAAATCGGCCATATTTTACACTACTGTAGGATGTTGGAAACGAACAAGATTGGAACCATTTGACCTCATTGTATGCAAAATATTTGTAACAAATTATATACCGGTTTTACACCACATGAGGTTCAGAAATTGATAACCGCTTTTCTATTTATGGGTAAGCTCTCTGTTTAAGCAACTATAGACCATTTTTTTATTTAAACAGCAACATGCACCTTGTCAAGAATATAAACACAGTAGGGATGTTAAACGACTAATTGAAATCAATTGCATCCAGAAGTAAAGTTTGTATTTGCATGATATAAATGTGTATACTGCACACGTATTTGTATTCAAAAACATGTATAATATTTATACAAATGCATATATATACAAATCCATGTTTTACTATATTTTTATAAATTGTATATACATATAAATATGTACACTATTATTTAGAAAATGTATATATTTGTATGGGTTTGTGTTTATAAAAACAAGATTAATATGTGAAGGAAACTTTTACTCTAAAACGCGATTTATCATTTAACAACCCAAATCCAATTACATCAACACCAGACAGAATCTCTCACTCTCTTTTCAACAAAAGACATCACAACCCAAAACCGGAAGTGATGTTACCCTGTCCACAGAATACCCAACAGCACTCAGTCCATGACTTTTTCCCCACCGATGTGTTACTACAGAACCCTCATGCATCGGATATAGTAGCGTAGCTGTCCCTAACAAACCCCTGCCCTTCCCAGGGAGATTTTCCATCAAAACAACAAACAAACATTATCTCAAGCAAGTCGACTGACAGCCACAAACAGAATCCGGCGACTTTGCTCTTTTCTTGTTTCATCAACCTCTAAGGTACATTAGTCAGACAGACTCAGACAATATGTGTCACACAAACAATCTGCCTCAAATCCCGGGTGAAAAAAACTTTAATGGCCTCAGCCTTTGAAGGCAGACCTTCCATGCGGTGGTTGTTTAATAATAAAAATGTGACAGCGGAAAAAAATGTGGAGAGAGAGAGAGACGATCCTGCTGTTCCCATGAGTCTCAGTTTAGAACCTCAGACAGCCAATCATGAGACAGACTCCTGCAGCTTAGGCCACAGACACACTTACAGAAGCACTAGACTTTCCTCTTTCCAGTTCCTTAATCTAACAGACTCTGAGCGTGAATGGTTTGAACAGACTGTGGCGTCAATACGGATGACTCAGAGTGATGCTGCTTGACTATTTGAAGATAGAAATGAATCAACAAATGAAAATATAAAGAACGTACAAGGTAAACTAGGGGTCACAACAAATCCCAAGGTGGCCTAAAGATTGCTTAAAATGATGAGAAAAACTTTAAAATAAAGAACCGCAGATTTTTAATGGCATTTAGTGGCTTAAATTTTTATAATTAAAAATCAGAGATGCAATGTTTTTGCTTGTTAGCAATGATCGCGTCTCTCGTGTGTAAGAAGAACACCCAAACAAAGCTATCAAACCTATGGCACATCATGAAAAATGACCTTAAGTGTACCTTTCTGTGTTTTCTGTTCAGCAGTCCATGGTGACCCTTAGGGCATGATGGTATCCCAGCTCTGATACGGCACTCACCGATCAGACACAGATAATCAGAGAACTGCCTGCAGGGATCAAACGCTACTTCATGCTCCTCATGGAGACCGACTCAAAAGGACATTATAATTGGACAAACTCACACATGAAGTACATTTTTACAGTGGGCTGTGGTGAAGAGAATGAAGAGAAACTTAGGTTGAATATCCATCAATGATTCTGCCTTTAAAAACCACTTACAGTATGATTTGAAGATACTGGGTACTGAAGATCTCAAACCTAACCTTAGAACAACACCAGCATCAAGAAGATCATGTGAGCGAACAAATAAAATTTGGGGTGAGGGTCATTTTAAGGCGAGCTGAGACTTTAATATAAATCCCTGCACATTAATTCATGTACAACTTTGTGAAGCTACCTGGAAGAGCCTATGACAACGCTTATGGTTAATTCGTTCACAATAGTTCAGAAAAATTATTTATTTAAATAACAATAACAAACTATGACTGCCAAAGGCCTTAAAACTTGCCTCTTGTACGTGCGAATGAGAAAAAAAAACTCCACTACAAAATGCTGTTTAAAGAAGAAGCATAATAGGCAAGTGTTTGTCCATCTTGTTAGTCTTGAAAACACATAGTGTAGAATCGCGTTGTTCATTTCCAACATTTACGAAGCCTTTAGCTGTACTGGGGGAGTGTATTGAGCATCTAACTCGACTTTTAACAAATGAACCACATGGAACATGAACACTCAACATGTTTAACTCTAAAGCATTTATAATGCATGGTCCTTCTCCTATAAAGCAAATCTATGCATTTACTGACATCAATAATCTAAATAAGAAAAGACGTTCAAACAAGTTGAATGTCCCCTTCATAAGCTTCAAGCCCCATAAGAACAAGTCATTTCAAGCAAAGAACGCCTTCAAAGTGTAGCGGCTGTATTCCTTGAGAGATGATACATTGTTTTGTCATTCATGTTTATCTTCATTATGTTTTAAGTCAATTTGCAAATCACTAGAGTTCAGCAGAATCCAATACAGCAATATTTCATGGACGATCTGTCACTCTGACAAAACCCTTTGTGAAAGCAGTGCAGTGGCGTAATTGTATTGTATTGAGCTAAAACAAACCTTGTTGTCTTTCACGTCTACTCTATTGAAAAACCAAACGCTTTACTTCCAGTCTGAACTGAACTTCAGAAATGAAGGCTGTAAAAAGAAATGTTATCCAGTGCAATAATACGATTGACACTATGTAATTGGTTGCTGCTTTCTTCAATATTTTCCAGAACATGACTCTATTGATAGTAAGCATCTTGTTCCACAAAGAAAGCAATTAATTAAACAATTAAAATATCATTTTTGGTGACAGGTGCCCTTTAAATCAATGTCAAAAAAGCAATTCTGTAAAACAGAACGATTTTTCTATGCATTGCTCAGACTAATTTTGTAGTGCATCTGACCCAAACTGCCTATTTGTTTGTGGTTTTACACAGCAAAACAATTACATAATTTTAATCTAAATGGCAATTTTAAATACACAAATTGTAGGTATGCAGAGGGGCAATTGCAGCCGCCTCAAAAATTTAAATCGTGTCAAAGTCAAACCTGTATGGTTTTCTTATGCAGTACACAAAATACTTTATTTTGAAGAATGTTGATCACTGACACTCATTTATGGCATTGGATTTGTGTACATACAAAAATTTATTTTTAGCTTTATTATTTATTCTTTTATTTAAAAGCCATCTAAGACCCATAGCAATGGCAATTAATTTCATTAACAACACCTTAATGCTCAAAGATAACACAAAAATTTAAATAAAAATAAACGGCTATGAAAGAAAAAACATCCATATATGTTGCAATTACTAGTTAAAACAATATGTTTCAACACAATATAATAAATAAGCACAATTATAACAATAACAGAGTTTACGTCAATACCGCAATATTGACATCTGCTATATGGTAAACTGTATAACATAAGCAACATATATTCACAGAAGCCATTGTTGCTCTCAAAGAAAGTCTTCTAGCATTGTGTTGATACTTTAAGCATTACCATGGCAACTGATGTAGATAAACCAGACAATGTCTATGCGGCCATAACAAAGGATCGGATTTGCTATTTCTAAAGACTGGAACTGGATGCCGTGTGAATGTGACGACAACCCCTGTATAAGTTTGCAGAAACTTGCACAAAAACAGACATTATGCAAAGTCCATAAGACACAAGAAACCAATATAAAACAATGTGCGACCAACACAAGCGCTGCAGTCTGCCTCCTTTCATCCTTGCAATCCCATTCCATCAACATCAAACACATACACACAGCCAACGCACAGCAAACGCCCAGGATTTATTTAACGCCCCTGGCTCAGAATGGCTCAGAGCTGTAGGCACTTCCTGTATCCTCTCAGCCTGGAGAGAATTTGCTTGTCTCAGGGCTAGAGTCCAAGTCAACACCTTGATTTAGTGCCAAGTGAAGCATAAGCATCGATAAAGAGCAGATTACAAAAATCTTGAATCAGTTCACTATGCTGGGAAGACTTTCCCTTACTCAATGAAATTGTTTTTACTGCATTTTATTCAAATTGTAAATAATAAAGCCTTAAAATGAAATCATCACAAGTAAAAGAGACATCAATCTCAGCAAAAAGGCTGCTGTGACCTTGCATTTATAACACAGAATAAACCTCAATAGAAGAGAGTGATTTGAGCCGTGTTAAAACGCACCCTCAATAGAAGAGAGAATATTTTCTTTGATAGCCTTAATTAATTCATTGATTTATTCAGCGCTCCAGAGGCTTCTTAAATCACTTCCGAGATTATGATCTCACCGGTAGACATCAAACGCGTAAAATTTGATGTCTCGCGTGCCGTAAGGGATAGGCCTGCAGGTGGAAATTAAACCAGTAACATTCAATAACATATTAAACGCAGAAAGGTGCCGAATGCATGGGACATTAAAAAAGTCACGCTCATTCGTAACTGAGATTTGACTAAAGGTAGAACGGCGATAAAATCGTACCGCATATCTGTCATCTTCAGGAAAAGACAACGTCACCTGCTTTCTCCGAAAGGACAGTTTGAGTGGTTCTGATGACATATCAAGCTATCTTTATTAGCCTAGACCCCAGGAGAGCAAGTAACGTGCACAGCCCAGCGGCATGCTGCTATCTCTCTCAGACAGCAAACCGTGGCTCCCACCGTGGCCCTATTTAAAAGGCACTTATATTTTCGCTTCAAGGAACGCGGTTTCTTCTACGACAGGAGATTCGTGATAGCCGCGCATGCTGAAATAGAAAAAAAAACTTCCTCATTAGAATTCCAACAAGGTGGATGATTGCCAGTGGAGACTAATGTAATTGTCATGGCAACTACGCAATGTACAAAGATCCCTGTGGAATCGCTCCGATCCCCCCTTTCCGGAAAAGCAATTGGTTAAAAGACGCCGAAGACATTTCTGTTGGAAATCTCAGATGAACTGACAAGCTCTAAATAATTTCACAGCAGACGGCACAACTGGGTGAAAAACAAAAACAAAACCATCGGGTTCCAGACAAATCAATTATAAATGGCTGTCGTATTACATGGGAAATGTATATATGTGAAAATGAAATGGGCTAAAAGAGCACGTCTAAGAGGCAGACGTGGAACGACAAAAAGAAATGGATTTTCTGCATAGAGGTCGCATTTACAAGGGTGTATGTTTAGCCTCTCTCAGTGAGCAAAGACGCCAGACGTCTGCGGAGGCTCCAGGAACAGCCACAAGCATAGGGCACCACTTTCCTCACCCGCTCGCCCGCTCTAAGGGGAACCAATGTGATTACTGCATTACCCTCTGGCAACCCAGCTTGGATTTTCAGTCGGCCTTCAACCGGCACTCTCGCTTTGAAAACAAGACTGAGATATAAACAGAAAGAGAGGAGAAAGGGTCAATGAAAGAAAATCAACACGGTTTTGTCTTACTTCTAATCATCGTTCTGCATCCGTGCATGAGGCCGACATGAAAGACGGGAAAATAACCCTCAATTTGATGCCATGATGCCCTCCCTATACAATTTTTATTCGACAGGATGACAAAAAAATGAGGGAGCAAAAAAGAAATTAAGGAAATTGGCGGAAATTGGATTACTCGGTCGCACCTCCTGCAAAATCAGGTCTGTGACCCGTGTGTGTGTTTGTACTTTGAACAACGCCACTCAGCTACTTTTCAGCTTACGATTCCCAGCTTTCCGTTCGCTCGGCACAGAGCAGAAGCGGCTGCGTTATTGTGCCTTCATTAAGCGTATTGTATCAACGAGAAAGAAAGAAAAAGGAGCTTTTTTAAGGGATTTATGCACTCTGTGCTTCCATGGGCGGGCAGAGGAACTTCAGGCCAGCAATACCTCCTTTCAGAGCACTACAAAGGAAATGTAATTACCTTGATATGGTGGCAAAGGGAAAGGGCAAACTCTCAATATGCAGTAAATGCACTCACACTGAGACCAGGCAGGGCTAATTTGCTACTGATCTGTAGGAGTTTTCCCCCGTTCTTCCCCCCTTCTCTCTCTCCCACACACTTGGGAAAAAATAGCGTGAAGGAACGACGAACCCTATTCTAGGTTACTTGTGGATGGTCCTGACCATTATCCTGTCTGAAAACAGGAATTAAATTGTATTTAAAAAATATCTCCCTATATATGTAAAAGATGGTTTTGAGGGAAACTCTCTTGCCTTAGGCATTCACATTGTGGGGTAATTTGCATGAATATTTTTAAAGGCACATAAAAAGCACTCATCGGTTAATAAGGCAAAACTCCTTAAGAAGTTTAATTTAGGAATGCTAATTAATTCAATTTTCCATTAACGTTTATTTCAGATTAGAGAGACTCTGTAGACAAAAGCAGAGAACAAGACGTTTTTGGAGAGTCAGAGTATACCACACTCATGATGTACTGTACAGTAAAGAGTTTCAACTGGGAGAAGATGTTCAATTACATTTTTCTTTGATGTGATTTCATGTGGCCAAGTGGTGTCATTATTTAACACACTGTGCTTTGCTTGAAAGTAATACGATGAAAGACGCATAATAAATTCCATCCCTGTGATATAATATCCCAGATTTTTTATCCAGAATTTATCAGAACTTAAAGAGATAGGTCACACAAAATGAACTTTGTTCACACTTTTATCATTATAAAACGGTGTGATTTTCTTCTCCACATTGAAAAAGAACATACTTTAAAGAAAGTTGATACCAAACAGCAGTGTTGCCCGTTTACTATTGTACCAACACAAAACCAATGTATGTGAATGAGTGCCAGTTACCAACATTCCTCAGAATACCTTTTTCTCATTCTGTGGAAAAGAGTCATACAGGTTTAAATTGACATGAGATAGTTTTTTTTCTTTTTAGGGTGAACTATCTCTAAAAATGGAAAAATTAACCAAAATGAAGATTATGTCAGCATTGTTTCCCCTTAATGCTACTCTTACCTGTTTAAGTTATTTAATGCAGAACACAATAAAAGATTAATTGAGAAATGTCTGGGTTGCTTTGTGTCTATTTGAATGAAGGCATTGTAAGCTGTAAAAATATTTCATGTGGATTAGTAAATGTCACAAAAGTAAATTATACTGAATTAATTAAATCTTTTAAAAATATTAAATATCAAAATTCAAAATTCAAATAATTGATTTGAAATTCAACAGATAATTTCTCAAAAATATACATACATTTTTATTCTTTATGTAATGACAAAAAAAATTAACAAATAAATATTTATAAAATCTATAAATATTTTTTGTAAATTCTACAAAAAGTATATTTGTGTTCAGCAGGTTTACTTATGTTTTTACTTGCATATATCTGTAGTCCAATTATGTTTGGTAACCGATGTTTCTGTGTCATGCAGAAGAAAGTTCCTAAAAATGTCTAAACTCAAACAAAACATCAAACAAAACTAACAAGAAAACACCAAAGTAATAAAATATTGAAAAAGGTACCCGTTTAGAATCATGGAAGATATTTTTTAGAATGTGAGACGTCAAAAAGTTCTTGCTCACTTTCAACTATTGTACCTTTGCCAGTTTTCAACTAGAGAAATGGGGTGCTTTAACTGTTTGGTAACGAGCATTTATCCAAATATCTTTCCCTGTGTTCAACTAGCCAGTCAGCAATTAACGACTGATTTTCCTTTTTGTCTGAACTATCACTTTAACTAAATGGTCATTTTGCACACTTAAAGTGTGACTAACACTTACCAAAAAGTTTTACTGACTTTAACAGTTCTGTCTTAGAAACAACCAAAACAGTTTACAGGTATGAATTTGTCCTACAAACATAGATATGGAGTGACAGCATCATTTATAAAGGAAAAACAAATACAAGAAAGTTCAGACGCAATCCGTATAAAATAATGTACAGCGCAAAAATCCAGAAGCTTTTCCTATTTTTATTTTTAAGCACAGGTCTGTCAGCACAAAGAGGCAAAAGCTGGGACATCAGAAAAGAGAACAATGAGAAACCTGAGATTCCTCAGCGGAAGAGAAAACGAGCGAGATGCAGAGGGGGAGGAGGAGAGAGTGAATAAGAGGGAGGAAAAATGCTGCATTCTTGTAACATAAGAACTGCAAGAATGTGTGCGGCAGGTATTTATGGAAAGGTGATGGCAGATAGTTGCCCTGGAAACGACGACAACACGAAAGAAAACCAGAGCGGAGTGAAGAAAGCAAAAAGGAAAAACATCGGCTAGCGGCTCTCAAGGTGCGATGGAACTGGCTCTGCGTACCACGTCGCTATGGCAACAAGCAGTGGGGAGAAACGGTGCCGTTAACGTTCATTCAGAAAGGCACCGCATGTCCATCAATCTCTAGCACATAAAGAGGCAGCAGCACGTCCTTTAATGGTCTGAAGCCTGCGGGTGCTTCATTGTTCTGCAATAATTATGCCAAAAAGGACAGGACAAGGGTGCTGCTGGCAAAC
Organism: Triplophysa yarkandensis; assembly: GCA_033220385.1. NCBI lineage: Eukaryota > Metazoa > Chordata > Actinopteri > Cypriniformes > Nemacheilidae > Triplophysa > Triplophysa yarkandensis. The sequence continues at coordinate 1,553,502 of CM065663.1, read as the reverse complement.
ACACATTCAGAGATGTTTCACTTCATAGCCAGATGAAAAAGAAAAGCAAATACGACACATATACAGACCCCGTACAATCCTCTACAGAAAAACCAGAGGTGGCCTTTGCTGCTTATCACTTTGTTGTGATATACTTTTCTGAACACAGCTCTGGGTAAGCAGATAAACTCCAATCACAACGTTGAACGTTAGCACTCTCTTCCTTTCCTTCACTTTTTTGCAGAGTTCCATTTTTCCAGCATGTCCATTTACTGCCACACTCTATCAGCGGTGGCAGGATGATGGGCGGAGAAGATTCGGAGGAGGTGGAAAGAAAACAAGATGGCACAGCGGCGTGAAGGTTATGACTTTGAACAAGCGATAGCTTGGGACCCGAGTGTGCACGTGCACCGACACGCTAAACACAAACACAGTGTGCTCCAGCCAGGTGCTTTCTGCTCTTGCGAATGTCTTGGCTTGTCACAGAAGTAGATACACAGCAACCACTGAAGGTCTATTTAGCGTGATGTGCTGAATGTCATACATGATATGTTTTACATCTATATTGTGTTGTTTCTTATCGCTCCAAAGCCCTAAAGTGCCATCACTTCAGTTGTGACGACGACTGTGACATTTAGTTAAAACAAATGTCTGACGTGCTCAGTCAGTCATCTTAAGAAGCGCCAACATGTCATTGCATTCCTTCGAATACAAATGCTTTTAACACTCTTTTTAACTTAATGTTAATAAGAATAAGCGTAGGCTCCAGACTGTACTTTAAAACACACCCGTTTCTTTCCTCTTTCAACTTACACTTTTTAGCGTTTTGAAATGTTTCAAATATTATTATTGTTACATAGAAAATTTCAAATGCCTGTGGTAACCAACTTTTCATTTGCATCCAAAACATTCAAAAATATTAAATCATCAAATTTGTTTTCTTCCTCAATTTGACTTCCAATCCGTCAAACTTGGGCTGCACGATTAGAAAAATCCTAATTGTCAATTATTCACCTTGATTTTGTATTTGCGAATATCATTGACAATAAAGGAATTCTACAGTTAAGTTTTGATATGTTTCTGTGAAGCAGCTTCATGGTAAATCCTAAACATTTAAAATTACATTTCTGGGAGTTGCGGGAGTTATTTCGTTCAATCAAAGTAAAAAATAGGTATTAAAAATGTTCTTCCCTTATTAATGCTTAGAAATTTAAATTTTGGACTGATGGCATGTATGCTAGCTAAAGAACTTGACAACATTGGAGATCCGCAGCCATTTTCAATGAAATTTACCACCCGTCACCTTTTTATGTGACATGGTAATAACCATGTTTTTTACATTTCTTGTTGTGCCTGAGGCTGGAAAAGGTTTTATGACAATGTCTTTCAAGATAAAGTTTGTTCTTGATGAAAATTTCACAATTTGTAAAGTGGAAATGGCACATGTTTCATAAAATGCCTCAAAAACACATTTAGGTATGTATAAAGTCTTCAAATAAGAGTTTAAAATTTTGCCAATTTTTCAAATCACCATTGCAAAAATTATTTGTAATTTATTTTCTACAGCTCTTGCAGTCATAGCAACACAGGTATTTGACATTCTAAGGTTATCAACTCCCAGCTGAGCTTGAGGTCAAATGGACGCTGTATCCCTGCTGTCAGGATTTGTGTGGTGTGAGAGTGTGTTTGTATATTAACTGGCCTTGCAGGACAGCCATGCTGCTCTCAGCGGTAGATGCACTAGGCAGACTGCAGAGGATGAGTCACAGCAAACAAAGCTCTGAATCTCTCCCAAAAAAGAAAAAACAAAGTCCGGGCACAAGGAGACGGGTATAACATCCCCGACATACAGCCTAGCTTTCCAGCCCTCAAACAATGGATGAAAGAGATTAATTGCACTCTGTCTCCGGGCTGCGTACGGCATCCACATCAGCTCTTCGAGGACTAGAAACAGTGCAGGAAGAATGCAATGAGGGCTGATAATAATGTGTCACTACAACTGTAAACGCAGGGACACGAGCTGAGACCTCTACATGCGTCAAAGTATGAAAGTAAAGAAGAGATCTAAGTGTGCGATTGTCGAATGTCATATTGGCTTTGGGATCCGACAATTGCTGTGGGTCTTGTGATAACTGTTTGAAATGGGTGTGAACGCACAGCACGCTGGAATCCCTTCTGTTCTGTACGGAGACACGTGGAGCGCTGAGCCCTGAGCGGGAGTGGGATTGTCGAGGCTGGGAAAACTCCGAAGGGAGCACGACGCACGGGAACCATTCTCGCCCTAATGAGCAAACGGCTCCCAAAACCGCCAGCCTCCAAACTCTCAGGCCCTCGTGCAACGTTCACATGAGACCGAATCAAACATGCCCGTTCCCGCCAGAAGGGTTTAAGTAACCAGTGTTTCTGGATGGCTAAACACAGAGATTCCTGCTGTGGATGAGGTGGGAGTTCTGCTTTGAACGCCAGGCACAAAAACGCTTCTGACTCATCACATTCATGGCGTAATTACATTCATCTGGCTCTGAAAAGGAAAATCAAGAGGAGTGGAGGGGAGAGGAGAGGAGGATCAGAGATCCTTTGAGTGATGGAGAGGGACTGGAGATGCGGCGCTGAACTCTTACCGGAAAGCCTCCAGCACTGTTCTATCCGGCAGGTGAGGAGCAACCCGCTTGAAGGCGCTTTTGAAGTCCTCCAGCTTCAAGAAGCCACGACCTGAAAGAGTGCAGAAAGAGAAACCTAAAGCAAGAGTTAACAAGTCTAAAACTCTCATCTAAAACATCAAAAGGTGCTTGGTTGGGAAATGTTGAGTTAGTAGAGGACCAAATGAGAGACAGTAAAATAAGATAATAGAACATAAAAAGAGCAATATTTAAGTTTGCTCTTAAGGAATAAAATCGAGCCAGTTGAGGAGTCCGCTCAGCGCTTGTAAAAAACTTGGCTGAGTTGTAAAAAGTTGGACCAGCAAGAGCTCAGAAGAACAGCTTGTTGTGCCTTCTCAGCGGCTGGCACGCAGGACTTTCATTTGCAGGAAATGGCTCCCCTGAGGAAGTTTAGAGCGCACACATCCAAAGTCAAAGCTGGAACTGGAATCTGTTTAGCGTGTCTGCTGAATTGATGAGCGGCACAGTGGCGCACCGAGCGGGGGGATTAAAGAGGGTGCGCCGGGGAGCACTGTGATATGCATGTCAACATGACCGACCCAGCAACGCCAGTCCACCAACCGTAACAAAACACTGCCCTACACTGCCACTACCACGGGGACATGAGTCGAACAGCTGTGGGGGGAAATAAATCAGACAGAAATACTGTAAACGCCGGCCAACGAATAACAATGATGGCAATTTGTTTTTGATGAATGCAAATGATTTTTTTTTATTATAAAATGATTCTCTTTCACACGGAGGGTTTTCCCAAATGCACGCTCTGTCATTGGGCAGGCTGCCACTTTGGATTGTGACGCACTTCAGCGTGCTTTAGCTTCTAATGTGTTCCCATTGAAGATGAGGACAGGGTTGACTGTACAGATGAAACATCTCATCCTGTGCAGATCGAGGACTTGCCGCTGTTGGCAGACTGACAGGGACAACCGGCAGAGAAAGCCAGGACATAGACTTTAAGCTTAGCTGGCAGAGGAACAAAGACTCAATCTGAGAACTGTTGAAATTATTAAGACACTTTGCTAGCGTGTACGCTCTGTTGGAGAACACCTGCCGAGCAGCCGCCATTCATGTTTCCAGCGTGCCTGATGGGAAGCAAACGCCTTCTAAATTTTATATGCAAGCATATTTCATAGTATTTGGAAAAATACGGTTAATACAGAATCAGCAAGGCAGACAGAATCAGACTTTCAATCTCTGGCCTAAAATGAGCTCATTTTCAGTGGCTCAGAATTCCAACAAGGGTTAAGTGAACTCGCTCAGAGCAATTTGGTGCTTAAGATAATTTTATGGTTTATTAACATTCACAATTCTAATTAAAATTATTTTTTAAAAATTGCTGGAGACTGTATTGGGTTTTGGGTAGATGTATATTCTCCAAAGCCTGAATAGAGGCTATCGGGAAATCTGAGACAATGATATACAAGATTAGTGAACAAGCTTTGGGCGATATTGAATCTAACATCTTCACATGTATAAATATTCGGTCCTTAAAACTCGGTCAGCCAGGTTAATGAAATAAGATCCCTTGACCATAGTAAGCAGATTTATTCAGGGTCAGCTGATACCCTCCTCCGGTGGTCACTTCTTGCATACTCAAATTATTTCTGTGACAAAATTAATTAGTTAATTATGCATTTGCCTTCTACAAACAGTTCCAGGGAGGTGGAACAATCCACTGAGACCACGAGACCCATTTTACTGTGCATCTACACTGCCACAAAGCCTCAAAAGCTTGTGCAGGCACTATCAATTCCAGAGGATGACATAATTGGGGACGAAAGTTACTTCAGGAGCAGGAATATAGAGGAGGAATCATTGGGAGTTTGTTTTCCGAAGGGTTTCCTTTTAATGAACATTTAAAGGGATAGTCCAAAAAATAAACATTCATCATTGAGGCTGACTCGAACCTGTATGGAACACAACAGAAGATATTTACAAAAAGGTTGGTAATCAGAAACACTGACGCCCATTAACTTTCATAATTGATAATAACCAGACCTTTTTTAAAAATATCTTCTTTTACAATCCGCCGAATCAAAGAGAGAAAGTCATACAGGTGTAGAATGACAAGTGCTTGAATGCAATAAATAAAATTTCTAAAACAATCACTTTAAGAAGCACAGTTCAGCGGACATGTGCACATACACAAATCTGTGTATATTCACTAGAAAAGGCAAATAAATAAAGCACAAAAAACAAAGCTTTGTTTCAGGCCATGAAGTCTGGATGAACAGCTTAGAGTGAGATGTATTCTTGAAAACGAACAAAAACAGAACACATGGCTCCCTCTACTGAGATTATTAAGCATGTCCTTATATAGTCCTGTATAAAAAGTGGTCTAAGATAAATTATATTGTTTATCAGATTATTTGGTTCATTTTAACAATGATCTAAAAACAAATTTTATTTACATGGATCTGAATGAGAATATCCCTTAATAAAAACAGGTGTTAAACAGGCCCAACAGGTCACAGAAAGTCATAGAAAGTATTCACACTAATGTCCTTTCAACACTAAACAAAATACATCCAATCAGATGTGTTAAAAACATATAAAGAGGAACATACAGTGTACATCAAAGGCGCTGAACATCCGTCTCATCTTCTCATATGGATCTTCGGTTGACATCTTCTTCACCATGAGAGATGTAAACTGATGCAATGGGACCCCTTCCAGAGCGAGAGAGAGAATTTCAGGGTTATTACAAAAGCTCTTTTCTGAAGTGCATACCCTGCCTTTACATGGCAGTCCTCTGAAACACTGTGTTTAAAGGAGTAATATCTTTTCCTCTTGCCTGAAGGGTAGTCCTTTTTTTCTGAGTGCTGTTATTGAGATGAAAAAGGTAGGCTTGGGAGTTCTTGATAGCCCCATGGTAATGGCAAACATACAGAGAGACTTTAGTGGGATGATCTGATGGCTGAGGAACAGGGGGATATAGATCTTTTGGGAAAGGAACAAATTAATTAAGAGATTTATGAACAGGCGTGATGATGGCTCAAATGTTCTATAACGGTGGAACTGTCTGTCTAATACAACACGTTTGGAAAAATTCTTTAAATACTACTTAAAAACTCACCTTTACCCTCTACACAGGACCCACACAAAACCTCTTTCTAGACATTCTCGCTCTTTCTATAAAATATGTTCTTGACCGCATGTTGTGTTTTATCTGACTAGGATGAGTATTTTTTCACTTTTGTTTGCTTTGTTATTTCATTTACTGATGGCTTCTTTTGTGAACCTCACTTGTAAGTCACTTTGGATTAAACCTAAATGACTAAATGTAAATGAGAATGTTACTACACTTTGAGCAATGCCAAAATATAAACATTAAAATCTATCTATTTGGATACAAAGAAGTGACAGGACTATGCACTTGATCCAAATTGATTTTCAATTTTAATTTAGGTGCCAACAATTAAAAAAAATTGGCTTGACTGCTTTGCTTTATATTCGTATTTTTATTCTAATCTATGTATTTTTTTCTCATATCTTATTTGATTACATTAATTTGATATTGATTAGAATATTAAGTGGAACATTTGTTATTTATTAATTTATATATTTACTAACTTATTTTGTAAAATTACCCTTGTCAATATTATATTTATGATAAATAAAGATTGTGGCCACATCTGTGTGTGCTGACAAACTTTGTCAGAAGTTGTCCTTATTTTCTACATGAACAAAAATCTATTAAATTATTTTTAAGATTAAAGGTTCTATTCTATAAATTAAAAATGTTATTTATTTAAAGATGCACAGGGCAAAGAGCCGGCCATTTCCTCTTATACTTTTTATTCTGTCAACACAAGAACTCTCTCGGTCTCCCTGTGGCAAAATAGTCTTGTATTAGATAATTTGTATAATGTTTAAACAATTTATTTTGTATTTGGTAGAACATCAGGCCTATAGATACAAGCACAGACAGATTATTTCAAAAATATTTTGGATAGTTCACCCAAAAAGGAAAATTCTACCATGATTAACAGTCAAAAGTTTTTTCAGATCTGCATAACTTCTTTTTGTTCAGGGAAATTCAGAGAGTTCGTGGACTACCATAGTATGAAAAAGAACAATAATCAAAGGTACCCTGGAATTTATGTCCGACATTCTTCGAAATATCTAATCCCTACTATGATCATCAATAGGGTTCAAGAACTGTTTGGTTGCACACGTTCTTCCGAATATCTATCTGTCTGTGCATTGGAACAAAGACGTGTTTACAGAATTGGAATAATTGGAATAATTTTTATTTTTGGGTGAACTGTCCTTAAAGAGTTTACTTAATATCATACCTGGGCAGTCCTGAACAGAGCCAGACTTCATTAGCATATTTGTCTCCGACTGCAAAACAAAAAACACAATAACTAGAAGGCATGAATATCTAAATAAATTATGTATATTTTGTCCCATGCAATCCAATTGTGATACTGTTGTTGTTAATAACAATATTCTAAACAAATTCAACATAAACATTTAAAACATAAAAGCACAATGTGACTTATTTATGCATGGTTGTCCCTCTATGCGTCTTCATTTATTTACAACCTGAAAAATAAAAGTGTTTTTATTTACCTTGGATGGCTTATATCCAAATAACATGACCACTGCTATCTTTACATCCTCTGGGAATAGAAAACCTTTTCTCTCCACATCACACTGATGAAAAACCTAAAGAAAAACACATTTATTCATTTGGCACTTTTTTATCCAAAGTATTATGCAGTAGCCAATCATCCCTGCAGAGAAACAGAAGCCTGTGATGGTTTGCTGGGAGTGGGATTCGAACCTGCAACCTTCTGCTTACAAACCCAACTCTCTAACCACCAGACCAAAACTCACCAAGATTCCTTTTAAGCATACTATAACACAAATAATGTCATTAGAATAACTAATTTAATGATATCTGTTCCCAAACTCTTCTGAGAATAAACTTTATTGACTTCTTATGTCAGTTTCACTTCTATGTCATGACGTCATTCTGCTCAGTGACTCCAGAGCCCGGATAGCTCAGTCGGTAGAGCATCAGACTTTTAATCTGAGGGTCCAGGGTTCAAGTCCCTGTTCGGGCGAATATTTTTTACAGCACTATTCGATACAATTTGACGTTGAGATTCAAGATTACTTTATCAATAATGTACTTCATAATTTTTTATTTATTTTTGTAACTTTTGTGTTACTTTATACTAGTTTGTGACTGCTATCTCTACTAAATTAAACTTACCGACTCCATTTTCTTCCTGTCTGCTTCGTTTAATTCTCTGTCAGTGTTAAAAGATGTCATTCTTACACTTCTCTCGCACGCGCGCGTTATAAATGCGCAAAGCTTCTAGAAAGTTTTACATCTGTGCCTAGCAACCGCATCGGTGAAAGTGATTGGCTGTCCGGTTACGCAGTATCCGAGGCGCTGATTGGTTCTCTAAAAACGTGTTGTCTGAACCAGGACAAACAGTCAGTCAGTCACTTTCAAAATAAAAGCATATATGAAAAGGCAATATTTGTACAAATATTTCTTCTTTTGCAATCTGATACTTTTTATGTATTATTTATTTATTTTGGTTCTCACTTGATTTTAAAGAATTTCAATAGTCAAAAGTAAACATTCAAAATCTGAATCATTAAAAAAAAACAAATGGCGAGCTCACAACATTTTTGTCTTTCTTATTTTTAGGTTATTTTATTTTATGTATTTTTAGGACAGTTAAATGAATTTCTATGGTGTGTTTTACACATTTTGTCGCACAAATACAAATTAAATGAGTGCAGCTTTGTCAGACATAAATAATAAAACACAAACGTTGATTGTTATCCTCTTCTAAGTTAAAAAAACGCTATTAAATGTATAATAGTTTTACGCTTATACAAATGATGTGCTTTCAAATCACAGCGAAATAAACATTAAGGCATGTTAATAATTCGAGACTTTTATTTTGAAAAACATCACAGCGTTGTGTTTTGGCGCTGTTTCTAGGACATGTGGAACACTGCACGAGACATCACAACACAGCATCATCTTAAAAACATTTATATTCCTTAATGAATTAAATATTATTTAAACAGTGTTATAAATAAATGCTTGGCTCATTTTACAATATATGTGTTCCTGAAACCTGTACTGTAACAACAGTTTCTTAGTAAGTTGATATTTGTTTACTTGTGACGTCACCATGTAAACAGTGTGATCAATCCTTGTTTAATTGAATCAGATTTTTATTTCTATTGATTATGCATTATAAATGTGTTCAATTGTTTATGACAAAACTTTCATTGCAAGTAAAATAAAGTTCTTTAAAAAATAAAATATAATAAAACATTGCATTAAATGTAGTTTTTATGACCCACAGAGATGTCCCAGGAGAGTCAGCATGGCAGGTGGTCTATATCTGATAGTGAAGAAGAAGACATCATACCACCAACCCCACAAAAGACTTCCATCACACCCAGCATTAAACCGGACGTAGAAAGCAGACCAAATAAGATCAGCACCTCTGTTCCACAAGAGCAGAGACCAAATCAGAAAGACGAGGAAAGAACCCTGAATGCACAAGAACCGTCCGCTCCCTCCATCGGATCCGAAGCCAGAAGAGCAGCACACACCAACCAAACAGACCCTGTGAAGTACGAGAGCCAGGCATCGCCCGCTGTAAAGCGAAAAAGAGAAACAGAAGAGGGAGGCTGGAACCTCTCAGACAGTGACGATGAAGAAGATCCACCGGCCGGAAAAGTCGAACCCCAGAAAGTGATTGCAAGTCCAAAGAGGAAGAAAGCAGAAGACGCGCGTCCTCCAAGCCCCCACGGCACGGGTTATTATAAAGAAGAACCTGCCGATTTCTTTGACACCGGTTTAGCTTTGAATGACATGTATCGCTTTTATTTAAACAAAGTCACAGGGATTCCCAAGAAGTTCAACACTGGAGCGCTGCATATCAAGGGTATTTTATTTCATATGTTTGTTTGTTCAGGATTACAAAAATAATATTGTTTTTTTCATTACTTTTGTGACTTTTTTTATAGAGATACTTTCTCCTATGTTCGGGACACTAAAAGAGTCTGTGCAGGTAAAGCTAAAGTTAAAGAGCTTATTAAAAATCAGTTTGCATATTTATTTTTGCTGACACATCACTTTCTCTTGTAGTTCAATTATTGCTTTGACATTCCATGGATGGTGGAGCAGTATCCTCCAGAATTTAGGTAAAATCTCTTTAATATACTAGAAACATTGCAAGATTTTAAGTATTTAAAAACTCTTTAAATAGTAGTCCTTACACATTCATGGCCAGTAGTATTTAACAATATTGAGGTTATGTCTAAGCCTTATTGTTTCTTGTTTTTCAGGGACAAACCCGTCATAATCGTTCATGGAGACAAAAGAGAGGCCAAGGCTCGATTAATTGAGCAAGCCAAACCCTATCCACATATTCGTTTCTGCCAGGTTCTGTATTATTTTTGTCTCTTTGGGTTTCGTTTAAAGGAGTAGTTCACCCAAAAGGAAGAGTTAAGGTGATATTTGAGAAAGAAATCCTTTCTTGTTACCAAACAGTTCTTGGACCTGTCGACTACCATAAAAGTGCTACAGAATTTTCTGATATCCTACGTTCTCCAAAATATCTTATTTATTGTTCAACAACACAAAAATATCAAGCAATCTTCCTACTCTGGTAGTCAGTGGGGCCCAAGAAATGTGTTTGGTTACAAGCATTCTTCCAAATATCTTTATCCGTGTTCATTAGAACAAAGAAATTGATTCAGATTCGGAACAACTCAACGGTGTGTAAATGATGACAGAATTGGTATTTCTCGGTGAAGTACTCCATAACAATTTTCATTAAAACAGGTGAACTAAGTCATTTTTCCACTAGAGGGAAGCATTAAACTTTATGTAAGACGGAGCAGATCCACCAAAAAATGTATCATGTTTATAACTTTTTTAACTGTGGTAGGAAGTGACAAATGCAAAAAGAAATTCATTAAATACAGAAAGCATTTAATTTCAAAAGCAATACTAAATGTATGTGGTTAATATATGCATTCTTTATGCTTTTAACAGGCCAAACTGGACATTGCATTTGGAACACATCACACGTAAGTATCCGATCTTATGGTTTCTTTGCCTTATGAAAGCTAAAATTGATTGGAGGGTCAAGTAAATCCAGCTCTGTTCTCCAATCTAGTTACATTGTGCAGGAAACCATATTCCATATCCAAAATCCATGATCATTTATACAGTAGCTGTCAAAGTTTATTTCTACCTCATTCATCTTAATTTATTTCAAATTCAGGTTTGTATCTAATGAGCAGTCAGTATAATGCATAGAGAAGGTAGTACTCGAGCTGCTCAAGAGAGTATTAACCCCTCTGCAATTCATGCTGACGTGCAGATTATCAGACGAGCATCTGTTGTGATGCGATGAAATTAGATGTTAAACAGGCACGGTATTGAATTTTAATGTGATGTATTCCTAAAGTACTGTTTTCTCTCGAAAGAACGTTTCATGTTTTATTCAACAACAAATAGCGTAAAAGGCATAGCAGTTTAAGCATTTTTGACTACAGAGGACCAAATCAAATCGCTTTGTGTTATTTGATGATAATTTAATCAAGAAAATACAAAAAAAGTCCTTTTCCTTCCTACCTTGCTCTCTGAATTAAACAGAGAGCTTTTTATTCTACTGTAAGTACATTTACATTCGGTCAATTTACAATAACAAATGTTTCGCATAAATTACAGAAAAAAATAATTTTATAGTCCAATGCACGCTGTTTTTGTTATAGTTGATACAAAACTAAACTAAAGTCTTATTCTGTGTTCTGTTGTGTCTTTTGTACGTCTTGACATGAATAGACTTGCTCTTAGATATAATTATTCTGCTAGATATTATAACACTCTACAAGACTTAACAAATGTGTGTATCGTTTAAAAAAGGTAGCATTTTGTGCTGGTTAAAGCACATAAAAGAATGTCTTAAGATAAATGAAACATTATGTAAAATTAGCCGTTTTAAAGACACTGTTGCTTTTTGCAGAAAAATGATGCTGTTATGGTACCAGGAGGGATTCAGAGTCATCATTCTTACCTCCAACCTCATCCGAGCCGACTGGTACCAGAAGACACAGGGGTAGGAGACTTTTGGACTCTCAAGGGAAGGGGAGGGGAGAGGAAAGATGCACGCTTTTACAGATAGTAAATCTTATCGCACTCACTAAAATGAACCCGGTGAATCGAAACATTAGACATGATGGCTCGATCAATTTTGAAATAGCCTCTTCACCTTGTTTATATCATGCTATCTCTTTTGAAGGCGTTCATTTGCTGAGTGCAACAACATTTATTTATTTCTGTATTGGAAGCTGTGCGTTTGCTAGTCTTAATGACACAGTTGTCTGTTGCTATGACAACACAGATAAGATACTTGGAGTAAAATGAAATTAAGCTTATGTTTCGTAAATAGAGTGTTGAGCCTTGTAAATCAGAATAAACCAATCATGCTATTTTTACGCTCTACTTTGACCTGAGATGGATATGAATTAACTCCATGGAAAAATAGCTTAAATGGGGCAACGTTTTGGCACACAAGTGCCTTTAATAAAATTGTTCTCCAGATTTATATTTGTACAACATGAAGGTGTCAGGCAGGTCAGAGTTATTGCTAATGATTTAAAAATGACTTCCTGATCCCGTTAAAGATTTGACTTTATTTACAGTGTGTAAGGAACTGAAGTCCATTACACATTTTGTCCAAAAGTCAGCGCTATAGATTAGATGGTTGGGTTATTTCCAGAATAAACTGTGGATTTGTGAGAAGCAAATAAATTGAGTTCCTTTATTTTTAACCATCTACACACTTAAACAATCTTTCATGTATATGAAGACATTAATATAAAGTTCATCCAAAAAAAACGTGTCATCGTTTATTCACCATCTTGTCATTTGAAACCAGAAAGACTTCTTCCTAGGAATAAAAAAGATTTTTTGAAAAATGTTAGGAACTGGCACCATTTGCTATTGCTTTTAGGTTACTATCATTCTTCCAAATACCTTTTGTGTTCTTTTGAATAAAGAATTTAATATAATAAAGGGATACAGGTTTAGAGCTACAAGGTGAGAAAATTATGACACAATGTACATTTTTGGATGATCTTTTTCTTTTACCTATAGGTTTAGTCCAAAGTCGGTTCAGTTCAGAAGGGAACATTCCGACCTCACATGACTGTCATGCTTTTTTCGAGGTAGCAAATTCGTATAGATTACTAGAAAAACAGAAAAACAATATTAAAAAAGCAAAAATAAATCCCCCACTCTTTCAAATCTCCAACATCGGCAGGAGAGAAGATTGTAATAAAACATGAATGAAATCGAAATGGCGAATTTCATACAAAAATAGCCACCTCTTGAGAAACTTGCGAATAGCTGCAAGATTGTGCTGCCAGTTGAACCTAGTACTTATTGCATGTGCAAAGGGACAATTCACTCCAAAATGAGACATCCTTATGTCATTTCAAACCAATATGATGTTCTTCTCTAAAGACTGATATACCTTGGTTTCCAAACAACACTGAACCCCACTGACTTCCATTGTAGGCCCACAGAATTGCTCAAAATATCCTCGTTTGATCCATACAGAGCCACGCAGGTTTTAAATAACTGTAGGGTAACGAACAGATCACAGATTTTTGTGTTCTGTGCATTGTTTGTTATACTTTCCACATTATTGTCCATGCCAAAGTCTAATCATTATGCCAATACGCAAAGGTCTTCGCCTCTCAAGTCTGAAGGGCTTTTCTGTCTTTAGTTACAATGGCTTCAATCTGAATCCACATTGATTTGTTCTTATAGAGCCTCAGGAGGTTATGCTATAACCATTCTGTTAGAATAAGTCCTCACACTTCTTCAATCTGGAGTTATTAGACTCCTTAAAGAAAAGCCTAGATGTTTATCGAACCATCGAATGCAAAAAATGCGCTATGAAGCTATCATGTAATAACAGTTACAAGCAGCTTGCTTACTAATAAAGAACTAATGAAAGGGTGAAAAATCTTTCAAAGGATGTGGATGAGTCCGCTGTACCCCAGGTTACCGGAGGGAAGTCCAGGAACAGCAGGGGAATCCCCTACCAACTTCAAAAGAGACCTGCTGGAATACCTGGAGGCATACCGGGCTCCAGAGCTTGCCGAATGGATCGAGCGCATCAAACAGCATGATCTCTCAGAAACACGGTGAGACGTTTCCAAAGCGATTAGAAGAGATGGTTATTTCCTTTTTAGGACATTTTTATAGTGAATATAAATATCAATTTCTAATGGTGATGAATATGATTTTTTGTGAGTGCATCAGTGTGTCTGCCATTTGTGCTGTAATGCATTTAAATCTATTGGTTTGGAAGATCGGTGCATGACATATAAATGGAAATCGACCCAGAAAATCTCTCTAATATGATTTCTAAAAATCCTCATCCAGTAGTCATGAGCAAATTGAAAGGTCATGAAAATGCATGGGTGTAATGGAGCGACAGCAACCATGTCTTTGATAAATGACATTTAACTGAACTTATCCAAAGTGTTATAATCGGCTGCTCAGGAAAAACAGTAGAAATGGCTTAGTAGTGCAAAATAGAGTTCTGTTATGTGTTGATTTTAACCATCATTAATTTTTGTGTTTTTTCTGAAGGGTGTATATTATTGGTTCAACTCCAGGAAGATATCAGGGACCTGCCATGGAAAAGTGGGGCCATTTAAGATTGCGTAAGGTATGGTTTCGTGTTTTTTCCTTCTGTCAGTAGTACAGTTTTCTTCATTTGCAGGAAAACAATTGATGCTCATAAGAAGCGATGTACGCCTGAGGAATGCCTCAGAGGTTTTGACTTCATGCCTGTATTTGTTAAGCCAATTCAGATCACACAGGCTGTGTAAAGTGTTGGATTGGTCTTGGCAATTGCACCAGGAGAAATTAGTTTCCATCTGTTGAAATGAAGTCACATCGAGCTCTGATATCAATGAGCTGTTTATAAAATGAATAATTTGGGATTTATTTTTCAGCAGATTCTTAAAATCTTTTCAATGAATTTAGAACATCGGTGAATCATTTCTGGTGAGTCATGGCTCATGACTTTTGTTCTGAAGATTATTGATCAGATCGCGAAAAAAAAACTGTAGTATAAAAGTTGCTTGGTTTGTAACAATCTGGTTTGTAAAAAATACAGATAAAATAAAATTCAACTTGTAAAACAGAGGAGAAAACAGCTCATTCAACCAAACTGATTCTTTTGTGTTTGGGTAAAAAAATTAATTTCATAATTCAGAAATTTCATAACAAATGGAACACGATCAATACAACTTAGCAAGCTAAAACAAAGCAGAGTTCGTTTTCACGAACGGTTCTTAAGTACATTTTTATTAACTGCCTGTTTATTCTTTTAATGCCCCTCTTTCAAGTGGAAGATCCCTGCTAAACAACCTGTAGATAAATAGTGTTGGAACTTGATTTGCATGAAGAAATTCGTCATAAATGTGCATTCATTTTTTTATATAGATATTGTGAGGAAAATTACTTCCGCTGTCAAAAACGCTCTCATCAGAAGTGACGCGACGGCCGATAAATCTCATCTCTGCGTAACGGAGTCAGACAGTGAAAAGGTTGCAGTAGGGGTTAATGTCAACTCTTATAATGGGCCATTGCTGTATAATTATGAGCCGCCTAGGGGAGAGGGGTCAGGTAGATCTAAGAGGAAGGGTAAATCGAGGAGAGAGAGAGGTGTGGTTTGAGGAGAATTGGTGGAGAATTGGGCAGGTTTCTTGGAGAGTGAACACAGGCTATAGCTTCTTGTGGCTTACGTTGTCTCCATCTTTATCACATCGCAGTATCTTTAATAAATCCTATTTTACAATATTGCTTTCGACGATGTTGTATTTCAAGCTACCATGTAGATTGTCACCATCTATGCCAGCAAATGTGTCTTTAAATGTTTAATTTAGATCCCAGATATTAAATGAATGCTGTTGGGTTTAGGATATCGCTTACATCTCTGATGGTCAACTAGACTGGACAGGGACGGAAAAGATGTCCATTTCTGCACAACAGATTATCGTGCAATTTTGTAGAAATTTATAGCTGATTTTTAATCAGTAAATGCTTTCAGACCTAGGTGTCTGCATGTTTTGCTTCTGTAGATGTCAAGCATTTGAGCCGTCTATCTGAATGGCACGCGGATATATGCATCTAATTGCAAGCCTAAACTGTGCAGGAGGTGTGTCATTTTACAGTTCATTTTTACCTAACATGTTGTGTATTACAAGGTCTTACACCAACCACAAGAGCCACTGTGTGTCTTGTCAACGAGGTGGCATCGAAATTGAGATAACGACAATCTTTCTTTTCTGTTACCAACCCTCAGACTACATAAACCCACACCGAGAACCAGCGCCTATGTTTTTCGTTACGTCATATGACGTGTTCTTTAGGAAAAGGCGTTTTTTGGAGCGTATCTTAGAATAGGTACACTTTTTTCATAATTTCTGCCTATCGGGGTTGTAAAACATATGTATTCTTATGTATGTATGTATGTTTAAATTTTCATTAATGATTCTGTTTGAATTCAGTTGTGCAATAAAATTGAAAGATGGCCTTTGAATGGACAGTCAACTTGTGCTTTCCCACAAGTTGCTCCATACTTAAAGATATAAAGAAAAATATTTGTAAAAATGTTAGCAACTGAGATTTCTAGGGCATCATTGACTACCACACTATAAAACAAACAGGTTTGAGGCATCTTCGACTACCAATTGAATTTTAATTAACTATTGTAATCAGTGGTGTTAGTCAGTTGTCAGTTCTTCTTAATACCTCTCTTTGGATTCCACCAGCCAAATACGTTATACAGGGTTGAGACAACTTAAGGGATCAGTCAACAAAATTTTTTGACAATCCTTTTTAGGAAAAATGTAAGTAAAAAACATACATTTAGATGCAGTTAATGCTATACATTACGTTAAATATATATATATAACTGTTTTGCAGGTTTGTATATCATACACAGTCTGTTTTGGATAGTAAATATTGACTTAAAATAATAATTAATGGTAGGAAATGTTGGTGTTTTTCTCATGCGGTGTATTACCAGAGTGGGTGTTTTATGTTTACGATAAAACTCTGTTTACATAAAGATAAGTCTGTTTTCCTGTTTCTCACAGCTGCTCAGAGAAAACACACGCCCCATTCAGAACGAGGAGCGGTGGCCAGTAATTGGTCAGTTTTCCAGTATCGGCTCCATGGGTCTTGATAAGACTAAATGGCTGGCAGCTGAGTTCCAGCATACCCTAACCACGCTGGGGAGAGCAGAGAAATCATTACCCAGCTCACAACCACAGATGCTCCTGGTAAGTGTTTAGAACGACTCCTGCAGAGCGAACTGAAACGCTGGAGGAAAAAAAACTGCTCGTATCGCTGTTGTACCTTGTTTGAATGAGGCACGATGTGCCCTGATGGGTTTACTATTAAAGCGGTGGCATATTCCCCGACCAGATTGCTTGTCTATCAGGATAAATGAGCTCTCAATTGTGGATTTAATTAGAATAAAATAAAGAAAAAGAAATGCAGTTGAACACAGATGCCTGCTTTCCCTGTAAATTCAAGGAATTTTATTAACATCCCGCATGTTTAATTAGCAATTGATATTCGAAGGCCAATTTACAAAAAGAACATTTCAATTCGCAGCATGTGGCGTGATTTTTACTTTACAAGAATCCAGTCTTGATATTTGCATAACAATATCTGCTCTGACGGATGGACAGAAGATCCGATGCATGTATTGTTAAATGTCAGTGGAAACATCCAAGTACACAGAGAGGATGATGATGAATGACACTGTAAGGATTTAAACAGCACTTTGCCATCTCTTAAAAACCAAAGTCTCTCTTAGAAAGTCTATTGAGATGTTGGGGTGATTCAGTTTCCAGAGTACAGGAGAGAGACAATTATCCAGAAATACCAAATGTATGCATATAAAGAGCACGTAGGAAGGTGCTGTTCTATTCTGGTTGCCCTCTGTTGTGAGTAATACAGTTCTGACACAGTTCATATGCATGAATCTAGTTCATTGACATAGGAAAAAGTCCTTTTTTATTTACGCAGCAGTTTTTGTAAAAAAGTGATGTTAGATTTTTTTTACATTCATCTCAATATCAAAAAGTCTCTATATACCTTATTTCACCTTAATCTTCACTACAGCTCCATGGTTATGACAAAAATCATAGTTTTCGATTATTTACATAAATTTTTTAAATTTAATACAAAATGTTATTTATTTTTGACCATTTATAGATTTTAAAATGTTTTATCTTTATGTGAAGCAGCTCAGTGGTTAATTCGACACTTTCAAAATGAAATTATATAATGTTAATTACAATAGTTATGGAAGGGTTTCCTTTAAAGAAGAAAAAAACGAATATTTTAAGGCTACATTATTTTAGAAATTTTACAATCGCTGATTCACCACTGAAAAAGCAATCTGTAACACTGTTGTTCTTTTACAAACACATTTAAAATGATCTTCTTTTGTATTCTGCAGAAGAAAGTCATGCAGGTTTGAAATGACATGAGGGCACTTATGATAGATTTTCAGATCGAATTTTATGTTTGATAAAAAGTCACAGATTGCATCTTTAAAAGATAAACGTTTATAAATTTTGGTTCAATACTCTTAGAGAATGAAAAAGTAGCAGGTCAAATTTTAAAGTGAAATGGGCATTTACACAACATTACAGTACATGATGTGGCCTTGATAAGCCTAATTAAAGTAAAATCATGTCTGTGAACACGTGTAGTCATGCTGACCAACATAAATATCCTTTATTGATCTGTAATTGAATTTCCAAAATTGTGATCGATTCTTTTTCTAAAAACATCTAGATTTATCCATCTGTGGAGAATGTGCGAACCAGTTTGGAAGGTTATCCAGGTACATTTGTTCTTTTACTCTAAATAAAAACGTGTTCTCAACACCTGCGCATGTGTTTTTTTAACAAGCCTCTTTGCATGTTTTTATCCTTGCAGCTGGAGGATCTTTGCCGTACAGTATACAGACAGCACAAAAACAACTCTGGCTTCACTCATACTTCCAGTAAGTTCTGTTTTGCACCAAAAAACATTTGGAAAGTATTCTTATTAATACATGGAGCTTTTTAAACATGACCATAACAATCTCCTGAAAGACTCCAAGCAAACCCACAGCCGCCTTTCCCAAGACTCGTTCAACCCATGAGCTGCTCCTTAAAAATTTCAATGGTCTTCTTCTCGCATCTCTCCTTTCATTATAAGTCGTCATCACCATAAGCCATTTTACTGGTCGCCTCAATTTTGCTAAGTGATCAGAGATGTGTCCATTGTAAGGCAGATTCAATCTCAGTTCCTCTCTGGAGTGCTCACTCCACACTTTAGTTCGTTTTCGTGGCTGAATACCGACAGCAATCAGACAGCAACCTCTCCTCTCAGTCTGCACAGTACACTCTGAAACACATCATTTCATCACACCTGCGTGAGATTGGTGCGAGATGCCTCCTTTTGCACTTAGTGAAGGTGTGTTATCTGTTTTACCTGATTTTCATCTTTTTATTTGTCTCTTGTCTCTGTTCCCTTCATCCCAATAGCGGTTGGCATGCCGATGTTACCGGTAGGAGCAACGCAATGCCCCACATTAAAACATACATGAGGGTTTCGCCCGACTTCACACAACTGGCATGGTTCCTTGTTACAAGGTTAGAGACAAAAGAAACTTGATGCTTAATTGAATATCTCAATTCTATTTAATTATTAAAATTCTCAATTTACACAATTTTAACATAAAAATCCACTTAAAGGTGCAATAACCATTTCTAATGGTTGTTTATTTGAGATCAACAACAAAACACACAACGAGAGAAATGTAACACGTCCTTTACTGCCGACTGGCTACAGGTTTGTTTTGGTGCTCAATCAGATTCAGTTTTCCAAAGAATTTACAGAAATCAGTGACCCAAAATGTTTAGCAAAATGTCTAAGTGTTCTGCCCAACACTCTTTCCTTTTAAGAGAGTTAAAGGCCCGTTAATATGAACTTGAGTGAGTTTGTATTTTACGTTACATGGAATTGATTGAGGATTTGCATATTCATTTTTTTTACCGAATTTGTGTTTCCTGGAGAGTCAAACCCTCGACCCTGTCATGCAATGCTCTACCAGCTGAGTTACATGACAATCTCAATTTTGCTTATTTACAATTGAAACTAGTCTAATCTAGATATAGTTTTTGATGTTAAGCTTTACATTTTTTTTAGCTTCTTTTATGCGATGATATCTCGGCAGCAATACTAAATGTTAAATTCAGTCTTGTTTAGGATCACTACCAAAATAATAACAAGATTTGGTTTTACCAAATGATGCAACCCTACCAAACAGGCAAATATTTGTTAATGAAATGTGTTTTAATTCATATCTATAAAATGATGTGCGTCGACAGTGCGTAGGAGATTGTTTTGCCTCAAATATGTTGATAAAGAGCAGAATGAGATCATCATTGTTTCTGCTCTTCTGTTCCTCAGAGAGCAGCTCGTAGCTGTCAAAAATCACACACTCCACAGAAGGCAGACTTGTTTCTCTATGATCTCTATCTGATCTGTACTATGTGTAATGCATGGTACTGTAATGTGTTAAACTTGTAGAAATCCATCAGAGCCTATAAATGTATGTTTATCTAAAACACAGCTATTTATTCAAGTTCAGTTTGTTCTGTTATTGATAATTTCTTTCAAAATTTTACTCTCTCTAGTTTATCCAATCGTATATACAATTTGTTTGGTGAAACACAGAGAATGTTTGGTTCGATGCTTGTAACCGAACAGTTTTTGGACCCTATTTAACTTTGTAGTGTCCTGCATTCTTCAAAATATTCTATTTTGTGTTTTACAAAACAAAAAATGTGTAAAGCATTTTTCCTACTGTAGTAGGAAAGTACTCTTAAGTTAAAAGCATTGTGTGAAATATATTTTCCTGTGTTCATCAAAACAAAGAAATAGAATCAGATTAGGCGAGTAAATAACAGACCCTTTATATTTATTTGAACAACTTGTTTCATCAGAATGAAGTTTCTATTCTTTTAAAGGATATCAAGGCTGGTAAAAGCCTAGTTGTATAGCAGAGCAGTCGAGACAGTTATAAAACACGATGACGTCTTTGCTTTGATTATCTTTTAAATTAGGCCCGAGAAAAGCATCTTAGGTACATCTTGTACTGTATGTTTGATAGTTCTCCAGAATGAGCTAGAAGTCAAACAACATTAAGATTTTAGTTTCAAAATCATGACCATAATATTCAATTGTTGCATCTTTCAACACAAAGCTTTAAGTCCATGCCATTGATTTACATCTCCTGTATCAACATCTTTAATCGAAACAAAAGTGGACAGGCAGACCGCCGAAGGTCAGTAGGTCGACCGTGTCAGGTTCAGCTGTGAGTAATTCACCATCTTTAATGTAGATGAACGCCTGCGGTAGATATGAAGCCCTAAGGCATCGACTGTCATTTTTAACTTTCAAGTCCAAATGGCATTAATTATTCAGTAAAACGAATCTCAAAAAACGACCTCTTAACTTTTGCCTTGTCACGCTTAATGCTGCGTTGGGGTGGTAGGTGATTTTAGATGATGTTTGTGAAAGATGACTTTGCAGCTTTGGTGACATTTTGCCTGCTGGTGTCCTCAACAGCGCCAATTTGTCTAAAGCTGCATGGGGTGCGCTGGAAAAGAACAACACTCAGATAATGGTGCGGTCCTATGAGCTGGGAGTTCTCTATCTACCTTCAGCTTTCGTAAGTATTGTGATTCAGCTTTATTTTTGAGAGTCTGTGTTTACTCAAAACTTTGGATCAACATGCTTTGGTAAACAGCTCAAATGTGCGAAAGCGGTTTTTCCTTATGAAAAAAACACATGAATATAGTAAATAAATATAACTACGATGAGAAATATAAAATTACTAATTATTAATTATATATAAATTTATTTATTTGTGAAATAATTTAAACATGGATTTCGTTTTTTAAACGTTAGAGATACTTTTTTTGTCATCATTTTGAAGTATCAGCGCTTTCAACAATGAATCACAATTTATCAACAGATTGTGTCAACATAAATGTCTGAATGTTAATTAAAGTAAAAATGAATGTTTGTATAATAAGGAAATATTTTGATTAATTTATATTACACGTTATATACTATTTTGGAATGACCAATAATTACATTTATATAAAAATTTTTAATGTGATATTTTTGTTGTTTATTTATTAATACAAAATTTAAATGCACAGTATCACAGATATATATTACGGAAACCCAATCGCTTGACAGCCCTCAGTTTATAATAAAGTATACAAAAAAAACATTATTAAAGGGACAATACATCCCAAAATTAAAATTCAATGATCTTTTACTCATCCTCTTGTGAATTCTAACCTGTTTGACTTTTTTCTGCAAAACACAAAAAAAAATATTTTGAAGAATATTGGGAACCAAACAGCCCTGGCACCCATTTACTTTAATTCTACATACACAGAACCATTGCAAGTCAATAGGTGCCTGTTACAAAGATTCTTCAAGATATCATCTTTTGTGTTTTGCAGAATACATTCACACGGTTTAAAAGGACACGAGGGAATGGCACAATTTCAGAATATAATATTGGTCACTGCGCGCTCCACAGAGCCTCTGCCCGTTTTTCAGAACTATACTGTATGTGTGTCAATACTGTAGATAATGTCTTAACAGTACATATTCTTTTCGCTATATGTGGAGAGAGCGCTTTTGTGTAGCACTAACGTTCTCGCAGGGTAATTTGTCCTTGTTGTCAGGGTAGTCTTAGATTTACTTCAAAAGTTGCTAAGCAACAGTATGGTTCAGTTCTCTCGCCGTGGAAAGAAGAGGAGGGGGACACGAGTTCTAAAAGGATTGCGAGAGGTTATGCTCTCTTATTCAAAAGGGATACATTGTTTGCACGTGGCCCGAAGCAGCTTTGTTTCCCATTAACATGATCTTGTTTGTTGAGCTTGTTTTTGCCCGATATCATTTATGAAAAGCTTCGAGATGTAGCATTTAAGCAGTTTGATGAGGATGACTGAGTCATCTTTGTTCCCTAGAGTTTCGCCTTGTCACAGAATTTAGGTACAGTATAATGGCGCCATAAAAATCCAGTGATCATAAACATACAATGATTTAAGATATCTAAATGGCTTCCGTTTCCGATTTCCTTTTAACGTTGCATGTTGAAGATTAATTTTAAGATACACATGCATTTTAATTCTTGTTTGCATTTGGTTGCCTGCTGAAACCAAATGAAGATAAGTTGGTAACTGTACAGCAGTGTCACCCATTGTGTAGAACAAAACCTTTACAGGTGAAAGGTGAAAAACTAACATTCTTCAAAATATCTTCTTTCGTGTTCTGTGGAAGAAACCAAGTCATATAGGTTTGAAATGACAATGGTGTTTGTAACTGTTGACAGAAATTTTGATTCTTGGTCGCTTTTGAACAGTCAACAGTCTGCATCAACTGATACTCATGTTTTTGTTAATTGCATTTACTTTTTAATTACTGTTGTTCTGAAACGTTTAACAGCACATTTATTCATTATTTATGCTGTCTCATTGACACCAATTAAGTTGATTTGTATTTAGTTTTCAGTACCAGACCAGCCCTTGTGTTTTATACATGTAAAGTTTCTAAAAACCATCATGTTTGGGCAAAGTTTTTTCTTTAATGGTTGTTTCAATTCATTTTCCTCTAAATAGTTTTTTGTACCTCCAGTAGCTGCACGACATGCACATTTGAGACTGTCTGATAGTGTAAAATTAAGCACCATAGGGTCACAACTTACACTTTATCAACACTGACTGTCTGATAGCCTAAAAGCAAATTAATTACTCAATTAATAATTAAAACAGACTTCAGATACCACATTAATCTCTTGGTTGTCTGCACCCAACCTCTAATAAATCTGCGTTAACAACAACAGCTGAAATACTTTTGGTAGTCTGAAGCTTATGGACTGGAAAATAATCAGAAAATATATACTGTGCAAAAGTCACTCGTATATTGCCAAAAGTATTCTCTCACCTGCATTGACCTGCATACAAACTTAAGTGTCGTCCTATTCCTAATCCATAGGGTTCAATATTATGTCGGTCCACCCTTTATTAAAGCTTCAATTCCTCTGGGAAGGCTGTCCACAAGGTTTACAAGTGTGTTTGGGGGAATTTTCACCCTTCTTCCAGAAGAGCATTTGTGAGGTCACACACTGATGTTGGATGAGAAGGTCTGGCTCTCAGTCTCCGCTCTAATTCATCTCAAAGATGTTCCATTGAGGTCAGAACTCTGTCAAGGCCAGTCAAGTTCATCTGTCCTCCATTTCTTTATGGACCTTGCTTTGTGCACTGATGTCATGATGGAAGAGGAAGGGGTCAGATCCAAACTGTTCCCACAAAGTTGGGAGCATGGAATTGTCAAAAATGTCTTGATATTCTAAAGCATTCAGAGTCAGAGTGATCAAAACCCCGGATTTTCATTATTTGAATGGGTGAGTGAATACTTTTGGCAATACAGTGTATCATTTTGAGTTGCGTGATACTAAAAAAGTTACCTTTTTTTGTTAATATTCTGTGAGATTTTTGTATACAGATGTGTGATCATAGCCAGTGCCTCAGAAAGAGATTAGGTGTAATCGTTTATTACATCTTTTATAATATGATAAAAAGGGTAAAAGAACTTCAAAGTCCTGAAGACCTGTGTCCACAAGATGCTTCAAGACACCTACCTGGAATGCTACAGTACATTATAAAGTCTCTGTACAATTCTGCATAATAAAACTCACCAGAAATGTAACAGATAATGAGAAAAGTTAAGTCAACAATCATTTTCTAATTACACACTACTGCAAATGATACAAATACTCAAACCATTGAACGAATGAAAGTACAGGTATGAGTATTACTATGCCTGTATATTACCCTAAAAGGTTTCTAACATAATGATAGCTTACATGTTTATTTGGTGGTTAAAAACTCACTCGAGGTCCCTCACAAAATCACAATTTTCCATGGTTAAGTGTGAGCCGCTTTCAGAATTTTTAATCATAACGCTCCATATTTCTCATAATCGAGTACATGAACATAAAATACTGATTATATTTTAATGTTTTATGAAGAGTCATTTCTTCATTTTTGGGTATTATTACTTTTGATTTGTGTATTTTAATGATCGTCTATAACACATTTTTATTACCTTTGGCTTTAAGGGATCACCCTAAAATGAACATTACCTTTCCCTATAGGACTATTTTTCCTGCGCAACACAAATATATCTTAAAAAAGTTGAGAGAAAAAACATTTTACATTTATTCATCAAATCAATAGAGACATATTTCCTTGTTACGAACAATTTCAAAAAGGTTCTTGTTCAAAAAAGCTTGTTGCAATGTTTATTGCAGGAGAAATACACAAACATTCACACCCATTTCTTTTTTAACAATGTCAAGTGGACAAGTTAATGATGGCAGGATTTTTATTTTAAAGTGCACTATCCCTTTAAATATGAAATATGACATTTTACTGAGCATCACAGTTATACAGTTTTTTTATGCGTGTCATACGTGTATGTGCTATACTGTATTTCATAAAAAAGGACCAATGGGTTAGGGTCATGTGCCATCCACGATAAAGAGATCTGTGGCATTTGCCAACCATCCAAGTCACTTCCCTAAACTGTATGCATCAAACCATTTGACTCGACCAGATACTGCCCTTTAAATATCTCCAGCCCCGTAAATCTTTCTAGCTGACCCACAAATAAATGTTTAGCTTTACTGAGAGCATCTCCGCTCTGCATCCTTTTCCACAGGATGTCGGATGAGAGAATGCAGGTTGTTCTGGGTTTGTAGATGCTCTTGATATACTTGAGGGCCAGTTCAAACAGGATAAGAATAAATAATCATCTTTTTTCTCGCTTTCCAAGGAAATAGTGTGAATGTAAACTCTATACAGGTTTTGTTTTTTTCTAGTGAGAATAAATATATCATATTCTTGTTTTGGTAGAACATGAGCACATTTTCTGTGGAGAAGAATGCGTTCCATGGCTCTGCCTCTTCCAAAGGCTTCCCTGTGCCTTTTGACCTCGCACCCCATCGCTACTCCAGCAAAGGTGAGACTAAACACTACTCCCGAAGAAAAAAACTCAGATATGTCGTAGCATCAAACTTGATATTTTTCTGAACATAGCTCCAGAGAACTAAAGTGACTTCCGCATCAACATTTAAAGGTTTTCTAAATGCAGAATGCACGTTGAGGAAAGGTTAATCTTCACTTTGAAATTCAAAGTTCAGATGTTGACGCAGGAAAGGCTCTGTAGAAATAATTGCAAATGAAAGGTTGCCGTGTGTGCTGGTTAGTATCCAGTGTCTCTTAGATCAGGCACTTTCCATTCTATTACAGCTGACCGTGTGTTAATAAGCGCGTTTCTCGAGTGTACATCATTACACGTGATGAGAGAGGTGTTTAAAGATGGCTTTGAGGGATGGTTAAACACTCTTTTAATTGCCGACAGCAGTAGGGAGCAAGTGGTGTGCTTAATACGATTCCTTTCCTGCTCAAAGCCATCAAACGGCATTTATAATGTAGACGCATGTCATTTAGAGGCATGATATGTTCATAAAAATCAATTTCAAGGGTTTTGATTACTGATGGCTTTATTTATTGACTGAAGCTGATCGAGAAGGAATGCAATGAGCAATTATGACAGATCACAAATATTTATAGGTAAAAATATAAGCGTGATGCCCAAAAACATTATCCCTGTGAAATGTAAATAAAAAAATCTGAATCAGAATGAGCTTTAATGCCAGGTGTGCTTAAAAACACAAAGAAGTTTTTGCGGCTTCCAATATACAATGTAAAGTGACAAAGCAAGCTTAATGCAACTTTAGGTAAAAAAAAGAAAATAAATAGGTAAGTTTACACACAATGGCTGACATGCAATGTCAGAGGAGCTCAAAGATCAAACGATAACTTTATATTTTCATGTGCATTTTATTTTCCGACAAAAACCCATGAAAACATCAGATATACATACAGACTGAAATAAATAAGGTTTCCATTGATATGTGGTTTGGGAAGGACAATATTTGGCTGAGATAAAACCATTTGAAAATCTGGAATCTTGGGGTTACAAAAAATATGTTATATATCGAAAAATCAGTTTGAAAGTTTTCTTAATGGAGAACCACAGCAACACATTTTACTAATGAAGGGAAATAAATTAATTCCTCTATTTTCTTATTGCTGTCATAGCGTGGAGAGCAGAAAATTCTTTTGAGCAGCTAATTCCCAAAGCGATTAAGTTTGTGAGGTTGTTTCAGGACAATTTTTTATTTAAATTTCGTTTTTATATGACCCTGCCTGTGGAAACCCAGCTTAAATAATTTTTGGGTGAATTACCTTTTTTATATTTAAAATCATTCTACACATTGGAAAGATAATTCTATGAGAACATTTATATCTTTAATATTGAGTAAGACCAGGTCAAAGATTGATATCATATTAAAATTAATTGATAATATCCAACTTTAATGCTCATTTTCACAGTAAGGGACACATACATTTACAGTTGAAAAGAGATTGAAGAAAAATGATAACCAATACAACGCATTGTTGGCTAATGCTGCAAATAAGCACATTGGACTCATAGGTTTGTGATCCAGGATCAGAAATGATTTAAGAAAAATTAACAAAAATTCATTCAACACCTTAACAATCTTCTGATTCTTTGCTAGACGTGTTTCTTTTGTGTCTTTGTTTTACCTTTGATTTCCAACATCAACAGGGGTTTTCCGAAATCATTTATTGCCCATTTAAAGGAGATTTCGGTCATGAATCAAGTATAGGGGGGATTTAGTAAAACTGCTGTGTTTGACTGACAACGTAATTGCATCTGAACCCAAACTACAATCCGCAGGACATTATGATGACACTAAATTAACTCATTATCATCTGCTGGGTAATTATAGTGTTTTATGGCTCAGACTGCAACGTGCAAGTACACAGTTACAAAAACAACAAGCAAAAGCACTTTGTTTCAATGCGTGCTGCTTTGTTCTGCTGTCAACATAAAAGACAGACTCGTATTACCAAAGATGCGAGAATCGAGACCCAGGTGTTAAATCATCAAACCTTTAGATAATCATGATTTTCATTCGGAAGACATCGGGTTGTGTTGGGTTTGTCTAATGTTAATCATTGAATTACACTGCACTTTTTGGAAGGAGGGGGTGTAATTCTTTTGAAAGAAACTAGATCTTTTATTGCATATCTTTAGAATTCAGCATAGGCTCATGGAAAAGGCTGTAACAAATGTCAGTCCTTTGATGAAAGTGGATGATATTTAACCATGACTCAAAGAGCACATTCAAAATTGCCGGTTCTGCACAGGGTCATAAGGATGGTTGAAAAAAAATCTGTTGATGTTGGCATGGTGCCCGAAAGTATAGAGTATACCAGGAAAAACAATGTGACTTCAGTCTTTGTTTGTTTTTTAAGATCGCTGATATGATTTTATTCTGTAGCTGAGAGTCAACCATCTGACACACAGCTGATAACATTGAGAATCACCCGGTACTTATGTCAGTCTGTGTCAAAGGCCGTTTGATTGCTCTAGGCTGTAATTGCATAGAAAATCCACCTGCCATCGGCGTCACATTCTTGTTAAAGATGATAACAGCATTATGGGCCCTGCTCCTGACACGGAGGTCCGCCGACCTTTAATCACAGTGAAAACATTGTCACGATAATCGATGGTGTTTTTGAAACGGAGGGTGTCATAAACTCAGGCAGAAGCCTCTGTGGTTGCCATGGCAGCATAGATCTTTGATAACAGAGGCCAGTGATGCTAAAGCCTTCAGCCATTAAAGTGGGAAGAGTGGGCGGAGTCTGGGAAACAAGAAGGCATTGTTGGTGTTCCCTGAATGTGATGAGCTTGTGTTTCTGCACTGATTAGAATGTTTTGTTGCGTATTAGCGCATATATTTGAGCTGAAAAATACACGCCTATACAAACGGAAATATATTTAGTTATCTAAATTTATTAATATATTATCTATCAATATGAAGAGTATATTTGCGAAAACATTAATATCAAATAATATCAAACATATTTTTGTTTTATTAATATTACTTAGCGTTGTAATAATCGCAAAGACAAGTTCATTACATAAAAGTGTTTTAGCTTTTAAAAAATACTTTGTTTATTATGGTTGAATTAAATAATGTAAAACAAATGTAATAAAAAAGAAACCCTTCCAGCTGTGCAAAAAATTCAAGGTCAAGAATTTTTTGGTGACACAGAAATCTGAATCCATGTATTATGCATGCCTTATTAATTTATACATAATTATGTATTAATTTCCATTTATTGTTATGCTTTTTCTACACTAAGTGTTTGGCAGACGCTTTTAGCCACAGGGTTATTCACATAATGCATATATTGTACAAAGATGTTAACAAGTACGTTTATTTTGTATTTGTTTAAAAACTGAAGTAAATTATAATGCAATTGTGCAGTAAGAAAAAATAGAAAGCATGTTTCTTGGTAATATCCGATTTTAGATTTTTTTATATCATTGAAACAGATTTTACAAAAGTCATTCTCATGTTTACTGTGTATCATTAATTGTGTTATTCAGCAAGTGAATGCATATTGTTTTCCATACATTTTCCAATAATATGCAGCCCTTCGTTTTAATATTCTTATTTTATGTATTCATTTACACAGTTTGGAAAGTTTGAACTGCACCAAGGGATCCTTACTCTTTCTCTAACAGGGTCATGGTCAGAACAGACTGTACTCGCTAAAAGCTCGGATGAAAGATTATCAATGCATTTTTACCTTAAAATGGCACACAGGTAAAATAGTCCAACAAGTCCTTTTTGATCCTCAGTAACGTAAGATTGAGTCTCACAATACCGAGAAGGAGTTTTAAGACCTGTAATTAAAGCTTTTAGGAAACACAGATATCATTGAGCTTTGTGAAGCAAACAAATGACCGCAAACTTCTCTTCCCGCGCCATGGCAACCATTTTTCATTACATGACCTTCTCCACACAAAAAGAAATAAATGAAAATGTTCAGTTGGAGTAAAGAGATTTTTCTCTTGCACATCGGTTTTTCGCGGATAACTTCAAACTTAAAATTACACATCGTTGCTCTCACGAAGTTGTTGCTTCTGTTAGGTTTAGAGTACCGGGGGGATATATTATTAGTCCTTGATATGAATCACTTCTAATGCAGATTTATAAGCTTTGAAAGCCAGCTTTATTCTCACACCGAACAATGAAACACTTTCAGGTGCTCACGAAAGATTCAAGAGATTTGCAAAGTAAATAATTCAAGTCCCCCTGTGGACAGTCATAGTTTATTATAACTTAAAACAAATATCAAGATGATTAGGATTTATCACATCTGGTAGTCTTAGTAGCAAGGTTTATTTGATAAAATGTGGCAATGTTAAGTGCTTGTTCGTTCATGCTCTTGCAGTTGGCATGTGATATGCATGTTATTTTGGTTCTTGAAAGAAGGGGCACCAGTCATGCTCAATAACATCGATCATGTCATCTCAGCCCCTCCTGTCAACACCTGTTATATTTTTTTCAGGAAAAGTCTGGGCTTATTGGTTTAATGTAATTTGTCGTATTTAACCAAATCTTTACAACACTATCTAATTGAGTGTTTAGTCAAATAAAATTTAACTCCTATATATTATACACGGTACCAAACTCAACTTCAGTTGTGGGCGACTTATTATAAATTATAGTAGTTGTTTTTTGTAGCTGTCAGACGAATTAAGAGTTTTCTATGCTTATTATTTTCCCCAACTAATGTGATATTGCCCAAATATAAGGATTCACGGAACCCCTGCGATATAACAGACTGAACCCATCGGCAGACTCAAATTTACACCTCAAAGTGTACCTGCATGTCTATATTAAGAAATGGATTTCAGTTTCTATTTCTGACCCGACTGCTCTCACTTCTGCTCAGTGATGAGAAAAGGGCGATTTTATTTTCCTGTAAATCAGATCAGAACATCTCACTCTAAGCTCACCCCATGTGCTTTTGTAATTCACAAAAGAAACAGTTCAAAGAGTTAGTTCATCGTGAAAATGAACATTTTGTAATCTTTAATTATGCTTGCCTTTAGTTGATTTAAATGTGACATACTGTATTCTATGGAATACTAAAGGAGATGTTAGTCACCTTTCTTTAAATCCTTTTTTACACATAAGTGAATGGTGACTGAGGCTATCATTTCACAGCACAACTCAATCAGTAAACCGTTTTTACAAAACAACATTCACCTGGACCATTTCAACACCAATTCAAAAACCATTTTAAGTTTTTTCTAAATGTTCTAATTTTAGGTACGTGTTGGTAGATAAATAGTAAATGGTTATACACAGTTGCGGAAAAAATATAAAACAAAATATAAGCAAAGGATGCAGTAAAAATAAATCTGAATTGTTTGTCCTTTTACCAAAAAAAATCTATTGTTTTATTGGGGAGAATTACAATATAAATATGTTTGTATGATATTTACAGGCTTTCCTGGGGTTTAATCCCCAGGATTGCACAAACTCAAAATCAACTGAAATAGTATAATGCAAGGAAACTTGCTTTAGATAAAACACGTAAATGTAAAATATGAGAATGTTTTATAAATGTCTTTTCAAAATGTTCCAGGCAGCAATTAAGCATCAATGTAAGTGTTGGGATAGCTCTCCCGCTGTGTTTTCCTGCTGTTTGTAGAAAAAAACCCCGTCTCTTTTAGACGTTCTCAGAATTATGCTAATTAAAAATTAATTAGTGGTGCTTGATAAGACAAATCCATTTGTTGAAAGGTAGAATTTAAGTTTGAACAAACCTCTAATCTTAAACAACCCACATTCCTTATACAACACGAGTTATGAAACATTAAATTGGTGGGGTGTGTTTGGGATTTTAAAAGGGATAGTTCACCCAGAACTGTCATTTACTCACTCTTCAACAAAAAGAAATTTTGAAAAATGTAAATAAAAATAATTGATACCATTAATGTTGATTTTGGCTCCGTACAGTAAAAGTCAATGGGGACCAATGGTTTAATACAAGCATTTTTTTAAATATCTTTGTTCTGGATTAGAAAGCCTTACATGTTTTAAATAACACGAGTGTGAGTAAATTATATACTTTTCAATCATCCTAACACAAAGCTTTTAAATGCGACTTGGCCATATTTAGGAATCTGAATATAAAATATTTACGGCTTAGCAACCAACCAGAATACCCTAGCAACTCCTTGGCAACTACTGATGTCTACACTTTAGCATTGTAACGCTACCTCCAAACCATGTTTTCATATATTATTGCTGCTTTATTTACAGATATTTTTGTCAAGAAAATTGTCAATCCTACAAGATAATTTAACAGAGAATCATTTTTTTATTTTTATTTTTATTTTAATAATTTTACATTTATAATATCTCCATTGTGATGACTTGAGCATATACACAGTTTTTTTTTCTCCTGGAAGCAGCATTAAAGGGCCCTGTTGTCATATTATGGGACCAAAGCTGTTAAACAAACAATTGACCCGTTTACGCCCATTGTTTTAAAAAATGTGCTTTTGGAGATATTTCATCTGCTGCTGTTTTATGATCAAATCCAATGCTGTCTGGTTACCATGGACACTGCTGTTCAAGCTTTCCTCTATATCCTACATTTCATAATAAAGTAAATATTACTGGTGTGTGCCTGATCCTTTATATTGATACTTTAAACTCAATATGGCAGCCATGTCATGCAAGGTCGCCCTTAGGTAAAGGTCTGACCTCCTGTTCATGCTGGAAATCTCAGAATATAATTTGGTTACTCTTAAAGCAATGGCCTCAGGCTCATGAACTTAAGACCCTAGGCCTTCAGGGGTTGTCCGATAATCTGTGTTGTTGTCTTTTCTTCTCTTTACAGATCAGCCATGGATCTGGAATATTCCTTACACTCAAGCTCCAGACACCCATGGAAATGTATGGGTACCTTCTTGAGAAAATCAGACCCTTGAGGTCATTTGCATTAGCTCAAATTAAAATGTACGTCTGATTACACGAGACTTTTGTACCTGTGATGGCAACCCTTGAAGTAAGCTTTTGTACTATTTACTGTATTAGTTAAGATCATTTATACTGGTCTTTGGTCTTGTTTTGACGAGACCAACTTACTTTTCACAATACTAATATGTAAATGACAAACTGTAATAAATATTTGCAATATAACTGTCTGTGTGTTAAAAATACAACTCATATTTATCATAGCATGCATATACTACACTAAACAGAGATCCCACAATGACTTTGACTTTCACAACCTGACCCAAGCACGTGTAAAGCCGGTAACGGGTAGTATTTATAAAAGACAATTTCTTAAATCTATTTTCAGTGTGTTTGCAAGACCCGTCATATAACAGGTATACTTCAGAACCAAATGAATGGGTGAAAGCTTGAATTGGATGTTTGGACTCGGATAATGGACATGTCATCTCAAACAGATTCAAGTCACAGAGGGCTGATGGATTTTTTTCGAAGCCTCTGGAGTGGTGCAGTAATGTGTTTGTGGAGGTCTACGCTCCCCAGACATCACTGATATATTAAATATGTGTAAAACAGAGCAACTGGTGTGGTTTCATGCTCATCCTCAAATCATCATGTTGCCTAGCTACATAAAAAAATGATGTGCCTAAATACATGAATTCCCTGCGGTATAGATCATTTCATCAGCAAATATTTGAATAGACTTGGCGTTATTTCGAGTTTCACAGACCCGAGTTCGAGTTTGATTTAGTATCAACAGCGTTGTGTGTAGTAATGTTCTACAAAACAGGAATTCTGTAACCTTGTACACATCCTTTTTTTGTCATAAGTAGGGTTTATTTTGAGTAAGCTCAGGTTAATATTAGAAAACTCTCCTCTATTCTTTAATATTTGGAGATCGATGTTGAAAGATATTTGGAACAATTCCTAACAGGGCAGTCAGTTCTGCACAATGAAGATTATTATGTGTTTAGTGTCGAATGAATGGCCACTTTGTAAACAATTCCATATACATCACCGCCATGAGTAAAGCTATCTTTATATTATAAAACTCACATATTATTGATATCTGATTTGTATTTGAAACTTACATGAAAGAGGTACAGTCACAACAGGTGGTTTTCACATCCATATATAAAATGGTGTTAGTATAGCAAAATTCTTCTTACATATATCCCATATCATACCATAATATACTACAGGTATAATATACTGCACTACACTGTGTTCGCAATTGTTAGGCAAGGGTAATTTTGACCATATTTTATCCATTATTTCCCATCCCAAGCTTTATAAACCTGAATGTTTATAGGGTTTAATGCATTTCATGTGATGTGTATTTATATTAGGAGGGAGTGTGTATGTAGGAAATCAACACCCTATATCAAGGTGTGCATAAGAGACATGGCCAAATAAGAAAGGCTGACAACTGATCACTTCTGAACGAGACATATGTTAAAACAAAGAATGGGCGAAGAAATATCCGAAGATAGATTTTTCAAAGGTTTGCGGACTGATGAGATGAGAGTGACTCTTGATGGACCCAATGGTTGGATCAGTAACAGACGCAGAGCTCCACTTGGGGTACTGTTATGGGCAGGTATTATTAAAGTTGAGCAAGTTGGACCTTTTCGGGATGAAACTGGACTCAAAATCAAGTCTCAAACCTCTTGCCAATTTTTCCGAGACACTTTTTTCAAGCAATGTTCATTACATTCTCAATTTAACAGGTGTAAAAGCGAAATGGGAAAATCTTTTTTTTCCATTTAGTTCCCTAATTAAGTTGTATATGAAGATATTATCTTACGAAAGCCAAAACTTGAGGGGTTGTTAAACTTTTTATAGACCAAGAGCACTGACATTGTAGAGTTTAAAAACGAATCCTTAATTTAATCATTTTGCACACCGTCTAAAGGTTTATGTATTGTTTACCCCCGCTGCTGGGTCCGTCATGAAACTGACCTATAGAAACCCTATGGTTTAACGTATATACTGTACTTATAAAATGAATCTTTGTTAAACAATGATATCTGTGGATAAAATATGGTAATATGAACTCAATTAACTTTAAATCCCTGTGCGGAGAAACTACAAATATGCGTTGTCTATAGCAACCTTACAGTTTATGTTATATTTATATTATGACTGGTGGTTTTAAAATTATATTTATGTTTAAACTATGATTATACAAACGTTTTTTCTTGTAAAACCAAATGTTATCCTATATTTTATTGTCCATATTTCTATTACGACTTGTAGTTTAAAAATATGATATTAATATGGTTATAGAAATGGATTTTACTATAGTAAAACCATATGCCAAGAAACTAAAAATGTACATGGTCTTCAGTAACCCTATAGTTTATGGTATAACATTTTAATACGATTCACAGTTCAACAATTATATTTTTGGGTAATATATGGTTTTACGGATGGCTTCTACTATAATAAACCATATGCCAAGAAACTACAGATGTGCATTCTCTATAGTGACCCTATAGATTATTGTATATATTTATAGTAACCCTATAGTTTATAGTATATAATTTTATAATACGATTCACAGTTCAACAAATATATTTGTCAGTAATATATGGTTTTATGGATGGCTTTTACTATAATAAACCATATGCCAAGAAACTACAGATCTGCATTCTCTATAGTGACCCTATAGACTATTGTATATATTTACAGTATGACTCCTAGTTTAACAATCATATTTGTTTAAAATATGATTACAAAAATGAATTTCATTTCAGTAAACTATATATCAACAAACTACAGATGTGCATTCTCTATAGTGCCCCTATAGATTATTGTATATATTTACAGTATGACTCCTGGTTTGACGAATCCTCATCACTCCCTGTTTATTTTAATTTCGAAATGAATGCAAATCTCACCCAAATGCAATAATAACGTTGATGTAAACCAGCGTTCACCCTACACATGTGCACTCCCAGTTCGACCCCCTATAGCATCCTCGCGCGTCCTCATCGTG
This sequence comes from Triplophysa yarkandensis, assembly GCA_033220385.1. Lineage (NCBI taxonomy): Eukaryota > Metazoa > Chordata > Actinopteri > Cypriniformes > Nemacheilidae > Triplophysa > Triplophysa yarkandensis. The sequence continues at coordinate 1,517,689 of CM065663.1, read as the reverse complement.
ATGATGACGTCAGATGAGTCTCATTCTGCACCCCTCCGGAACATCAGTGTAGTTTCTGTCTGGGCACCGACCGACCCACACGCAGCCCAGACACGAAAACCCGGAGTCTGCATGGACGAGGGATGGGAACACACACGCACTTGCCACTTTTCCCCGATGCTTTCCTTTGAAGCTCGGTGGTGTGAACATCTCCAGAGAGTTCTTCCAGATCTTCAACTTCTTTGATCTTCTTTGTGCACAGATGCAATGCCCTCATTTCCAATGCATCACTTCCACATGGCTCCTGATCCATGGGCATGCAGACACCTGGAGGATGGACCAGAAGATGTGGCAACCTCTGGATCCAGACACCCATCCCAGAGGAGATGAGCTGAACCGTCCCATCCATCCACCCACCCAACATCTCATCTGCAAGGTCTGTCCTCGGAGGATGGGATGAGCGTCCCTCAGCATCGCTCACACGCCGCTTGTTTGGTGTCCATGCATGCCAAGAAGAATGGAACAAGGAGAAGTTCTCTACAGGTGCATCCCTACCACCGTGAAATGTAAGATGTGGAGACCTTCTCACCGGTCCCGTGCAACTGTCGTCACATAATGGCGTGTAGAAGCGCCTGCTGCTGTGGTCCTGGAAATGAAGATAACGCCAGGTTTATGATGTTGATGCTCTTCATCATTCTGTATTTGCTTTGTGGAGCCGCTGTGTTTTCAGCCCTGGAGCATCCCATGGAACAACAAGCCAAGGAGAGATGGGCTCAGAGGTTCGAGCTCTTCAGCCAAAGGTACAACCTCAACAGAAGTGATCTCGAGAAGTTCTTGAGACATTATGAGGAGGCGAACATGGCCGGGATAAGGGTGGACACCCTCAGACCCCGCTGGGATTTCACGGGGGCATTTTATTTTGTCGGCACTGTCGTTTCTACTATAGGTGAGGAGGATGGAGAGCATGACATCGATCATATGCATGGCGTCATGTGTTGTGGTCTATAGTCGCCTACGTCACGTTATGTTGGGTAATGGGAGAGATGACATGAAACATCATCTTGATATGATGTCAACTGTTGGTCATAGGGGAGGCCGAGGTAAGTTGTCGCAAGAGCTTTATGGTATGGAGTCATATATGGTGACGGAGTCATTGTGCGGTCGTTGTGTTTTGGCAAAGCAAGTAAGAACTTTAAACATTCTTGACAAAGCTGTGCTTACAGTAATGCGTGTGATGTAGATAATGTAATGTGAACAAGTGAATAATGATGATCTAGAATAACATTCATACATTGTTAATACTTTAATTATATTATTCATATTTTTGCATAATAGACTTTCATTTTTACTGTACTGTTTACTGACCACATGCCCCACTATCCTGATTTAAGAAGTCTTCGTGAGTCGCTCTTTTCAATGTGTTCAGTTTTTTTTCCAGGGCAATGGTTTAGAAAATAAGGCTTGGGTGGGCACCCATACAGAAACTCCCTGACATTTATTGATGCCGAAAACTGTGAGGTACAATGTATATGTGGAACGTTGGGTAATTTAAGGGCAAGAATAGCATTTTGTTTTGCAATATGTGATTACACAAATGGATAATGCATGGTGATCATTTTGCTAGGTTGCTTGTAAATGCATTCAGCCTGCATGTTCTTTGCCCCCTATTGACCCATAATTTAGTTCAGTTGGCATCCTAATCTGAGATAAAGAATATACCTGATTATTTTAAAGGGATAGTCCAACAAAAACAAACCTGTATACATTCCTTTGTTGAACACTAAGGGAGATATTTAAAAGAATGTCAGCATCTGACTTTTCTACCATTTCAAAGATGGGTGAAGATGCCTCAAAATGGTTTTCTTTCACAAATTCTTCGAAATCTCTTCTGTTGTGTTTAACGGTAAAATGCTCGGTTTTTACTATGGTGGTGGATGCCCGCAGTTTCACTTACCTTCATGTTCAACCAAACAAAGAAAATCGAACCTTTAAAAAAACAGACAATATCATTTGCATGCTTAACACTTATAGTCGTCAAAACAGAGGTCAACTGAGGTCAGTCTTAAGAGCCGTATTGACCGCAACAGGTTATGCAAAGAGAGTTGTATTTACCCAACCTTCCACTTCCAGGGTGTATTTCTTTCTAAGTCCCAGAAAATTTCCCACAGGCTTTACAACCTCCCACCGTCCCACGTCGTCTCAAATGATGTTTAACTGTAGCTTAACTGAATATTGTCCAGCCTGGTATTGGGCATGTTCTCAATATTGGTGTTCTGTTTGTTGTTTGTATGACTCACGAATGAAAGACGTCATGAAGTCTTCCTAACAGATCTTTTCTGGAGAAGGTGAAAACCCTCTTGTCTTTGTCATGTCCTCCTCAACGGTGGCTTTTATGTGAAGAGACCAACATTCATGAGAATAATAATGAAACACACTTGGCATTTGCATTTCAATGAGTGTGAAAAGGCAAAGATGTGCAAGATCTCAGACTATCACCAATAGCAACACGTGTTACTTCTGCTTGATGTTGACCCAATCTCTTTCTTCTCACAGGGTTTGGAATGACAACCCCCGCCACAGTCGGTGGCAAAATCTTCCTCATCTTTTACGGCCTCATAGGGTGCGCCGCCACCATTTTATTTTTCAACCTCTTCTTGGAGAGAATAATAACGGTCCTGGCCATCGTCCTCAAGTTCTGCCACGAAGTCCGACGTCGACGGAAGGGAGTTTTGCCTCACGACAGCAGACAGGGTTCGAGCAACGCCAGGCTGAGCGGCGAGGACAGTCTGGCGGGATGGAAGCCGTCGGTGTATTGCGTCATGCTGATTCTTTGTGTAGCAGCAATAATCATCTCTTGTTGTGCTTCTGCCATGTACTCTTCCATTGAGGGATGGGGTTATTTAGATTCGCTTTACTTCTGCTTCGTGGCTTTCAGCACTATCGGCTTCGGAGATATGGTCAGCAGCCAAAGGGCCGGCTATGAGAACCAGGCCGTCTACCGTATTGGCAATTTCATCTTTATATTGATGGGCGTTTGCTGCATTTACTCGCTATTCAACGTCATCTCCATCGTCATCAAGCAGGTGCTCAACTGGCTCCTGAAGAAGCTTGAGATTCCATGTCGCCATTGCCCTAGAAGGTCCCTCAGGCCCCGTAGGAACGCAGTCATGCCCGGGCATCCTCGGACACGCGTCCGCAACATTTCTATAGACACGGATGCGGTGAATGACAGCGAGACGGACGGCCGCAGGTTGTCTGGAGAAATGATCTCCATGAGGGACTTTCTGGCGGCGAACAAGGTGAACCTGGCCATCATGCAGAAGCAGCTGTCTGAGACGGCCAATGGACATCCGAGGCCTTGCGGGTCGGCTAACAGGCACAACGGATTCTCTGGAGGTGTGGGAGCTTTGGGCATAATGAATAATAGGCTTGCAGAGACTAGCGTGGAGAGATAAATGCCAGATGTGTCACAAACATGTCCGATTGCACTGTTCTAGTTTAGCTATCGCCTCTATTATATATAGGTTATATATGTTAAACGTGTAGAATGATGTTGTTGAAATATCCATTGCTGCTCTAAAGGTGAGATCATTTAAAACTAAAGCTCAGGTACGTTTTAAAGGCGAAGGTGCTGGAGAGGGTTTGCTGCATCGTCCTTTGATTCAAACTCTCTTGGCGTCCCCCATGAACGGAGAACAGATTTTTATGATTTCCATACGAGCACCTTTATTATGAAAGGTTGGCAGAATATTTCACTTCATTTAATAATACTTGGAAGCACAGCGGTGACCTGTCAAATACAATACCGGTACTTTCACCAAAGGTATGAGGGGGAATTGAACTGAATACATTTGAATACGTTTTATAAGTATATGAACTGCAATTCGAGGAGGGAAATTGATTTGAAGTGAAAAATTGATTTTTTGGAAAACATTTGATGATGGTTTTCGACTGTTTTACCCACGTGTCTTTATTTCTCCTTCATTCTCTGCATTCTCTGATAAAGTGATAGATTGCCCAAAAATGTTTATTCTATCAATGAGTATTTACTCTCAAGTTGTTCTAAAGCTTTATAAATATCTTTGTTCTGATGAACGCAGCGGAAGATATTTGGAAAAATGCTTGGAACTGAACAGTCCCACTCGCTACCATTTTAGGAAAAATAAAAATGGTTGTAAAAATGACTCTAGAACACTGTTGTCCTGCATTCTTCAAAATATCTCATTTTGTGTTCTACAGAACAAAAAATATAAGTTTTTTTCCACTTGGTAGTCATTACAAGCATTCTTCCAAATATCTTTCTCTGCATTCATCAGAAAAAAGAAATGATAGATATTTGAAACAACTTTATGACAGATGTTTTATTTTATAAGTTGCATTTGTAAGCAGGTTATATGTCTTATTACCACAAACAGCTTCTGACACTTTTAACTGAACACTTTTTTTAATGAATGCTGTAAGTGAAAAGGTTATGCAAAAGACATTTGCCAGTAGCATACAGTCCGTGCCGATTTGTAGATAAGGATATAGTGCATGAAGTATGACAATTACAAGAAATACTCATACATTCCATCTGTTATTGACATCAATGCTTCGAAAAATACAGATGCTGCTGTATGTCGAACAGCCGTACAGAATAAGTGTCTCAACGGCCTATTGATTCCTTGAAGTGTTTATCAGGTATCTCACATGAAACAGATGTTTCTGACATAAGAGACAGAAACGAGCAAGATTGCTGTGAATTGTTTTGAATTATGTGCAATGCCAACTTGGGTATGATGCAGGACATCAGATCATTTCTTGAGCACTTTGTATTTCAATACTTTGAGACAAATGGCTGTGTGTCGAGTTATTTTGCATGATCAATTAAAACATGCTTTGCCAGTTGTACTGGGGAATCTTGCAAGCGTGTCACTTTATCTCAAATCCAAAAATACAGTATTTGCATATGAGATTTTGATTTATTTCACTTCTACTTATTCACACTGTGATGAACACAATGGTGAGACGAAAGGCCACATCTGAGATGGCTACTGATGTGCAAATCAATATCTCTGAATGTGAAGGATGGAGATTCTTTCATCTGTTGAATGGCTGAGCTGCAGGTGAGTGCATGTCCATTTCTACAGAAGAATGACAGCAACCATGTCCCAGTGTGTGTGTGTGTGTGTGTGTGTGTGTGTGTACTTCCAATATTATCAAGGCCTATAGCCATCACCCTACATCACACTCACGTGTTGAGAGATGTTTGCACTTGCAATGCAATAATGTATATAATAGATAGTATAGATAATAATGTATAAAATTCTATAGTTACAAATACACATGTTCTGCTCATTCAAATGAATATCAAGCTCAAATGATATTTCCAGTTCCAATAAAAAAAACTCTGCAACCACAAGAAAATACAACCAAACCAACACAATATGTTTTTCATTTCAAACGTATTGTAGAACTCTTCAGGTTTTGTTGTGTTTGCATACAAAGTTGTTGTATAATTCTAAATCCTTTTATCGTAACTGTTGAAGGCCCTACCATTGTGGGGTTTTGCATGCATTTACAGTCTTTATAATTTAACTCGATTTTTGGGAAACATTGATGATGGTTTTCGACTGTTTGACCCACGTGTCTTTATTTACTCCTTTATTTCATGAATGCATTCTCTGTTAAAGTGATAGATTGCCCAACATTTAAATTCTTTCATTGAGTATTTACTCTCCAGTTGTTCTAAAGCTTTATAAATATCTTTGTTCTGATGAACGCAGAGGAAGATATTTGGAAGAATGCTTGTAACTAAACAGTGCCACTCGCTACCGTTTTAAGAATGATAAATATGGTTGTAAAAATGACTCTAGAACACTGTTGTCCTGCATTCTTCAAACTATCTCATTTTGTGTTCTACAGAACAACAAATATAAGTATTTTCCACTTGGTACTAATTAAAGCATTCTTCTAAATATCCGGTGATCCAATTAACCTCATACATCAAACTTCATGAACAAATCTTCACCACAAGAGAAAAATATGTCATCGATGTCGTCTGTTCTGATGAAGATATTTGGAAAAAAGCTCACAACCAAAAAGTTGGACGGCATAGTCCCACCATGATAATAAATCAGGTCCAATGACTATTTTGTTAACAAGCATACATCCAAATATTTTCCTTTGAGTCCAACCAAACCCAAGAGTTGAGTAATAAAAAAAAGTGACTTTTGTCAGAACTTTCCCTTTAAACACAAAAGTTTTCTTGGGGTTTCTTCCATGACAGCAACTGGTGTGGAAATGTCCACGTGGTGGCGCCACAAACTAAGACATCAAACAGCACAGGTGTTAAAACCTTAACAGCAAATAATTAATTAAATCACAAAACTTTAATTGAATTCCTCCCAAACGAACTAAAAATAAAAACTTGAACTTTCTTAAAAAATTAATTTTAAATAAAAATACAATTTAATTCTTAAAACCTGTGCTCACCTACACTAACACAGGCTTACAACAATCTCAAAAAAAAAAAAAAAAAAAAAATTAATATTTTTGTCCGTGCTGCGTTTGGCGAGATATGATGAGAACCATATTCCGCTGGATTTGTAGTTCATAATTGGTCGAGCTCCCGTTGAGTCCCACTGTCCCGCCCGCCGCGGGGAACTACAACTCCCATGAAACCGCCGCAGCGCTTACTGTTAATATCAATATGGCTTCTGTCAGTCGGACAAAGGCGAGCGAGTGTGTGCCCTGAAATGAGGAAAAGAGCCGGACATCGTCCCGTACCGTCGGTGCATGTCGACGGGGTTTGATGTGAACAGCTGCGGGATTCGAACACGGTCGGTCGGTCGAGTTGAGTAAATGCTGCGGTGCACGGAGGCCCCGCACTCCCACGATCAGGTAAGACACACGTCACGAATCTTGACATGTCTAGACGTGTGGCACGTGCACACACATGCATGTGACAGGTCAAGCGAAAACAAGCTCTTGCAAAGTCTCTTGTGTCCCTGTCCTGGGGTGGGATGGGGCTGGGGGAGAAATGCATGCATGCAAGTGTGCAACAACTGGGACTTGTGTTACTGGGGGTATTGCATATGCATTAATTTTTTAATTTTATTTATTTTTTTATTATGTTTTGCACATGCATTGTTAATAACAACATTGCTTTTTGGTGTTACTTAGGGCAGGGTTGCCAGATTAAGCAATTTGGGGTAAGTTTGGGGTAAGTCTCGACTATTGTAAGTCGCTTTGGATAAAAGCGTCTGCTAAATGACTAAATGTAAATGTAAGTTTGGGGGTGAGGATGCAAGCATCATCATGGAGTAAATGTGACTTTAGGGAAAATCATTGAAGTTCAAGGTTATATAATTGGTACTTATTCTTGTTCGGAAACATCCGCTGGTTTTGTCAAACTTGGGTTTATCATATTTGTTTTAAGGTGCAATAAGAAGTTGGAAGGTGCATTGTGGGCATCAGTGGGTACAGGTGCCATGCATCCTGTTGCTGGGTGCCAATCGATCAGATGACATGATCTTTCATAATCTCAAGGGTTTACAAGGAGATCTTTTAGGGATGGGCGATAAATCGGCAGCCTTCTCGATATCGGTCAAGAAATGTTTTTTTTTTTAAATATCGTTATCGGTTCAATAGTAAAATTAGGTCGATATCTTTAGGTCGATAAATGAGGTATTATTAATTAATAAGGTATGTACGTATTGTTAGGTATTTCCCTCTGAACGACTTCTCATGCTTGTTACTAATCACTAGGAATGGAACCGTGGCTTGCTTTGGGTTTTATTTTTTGTCAAGCAATAGATTTGATGCAAAAAAGAAGTTAGCCATAGGAATGTATAGATACTATAGTTTTCAGTTTAAACTTTTCTGAGGTTTTAAAAATAAAATAGGTTATTTTTTGTATGTGTTTGCCTTTTGTTTCATGCTTAGAAAAAATATTGATCGGCCTATATATCTGCGTCCCAAAAAGAGTTGCCGGTTATGGTTATCCGTCAAAATGTCCATATGGGTCCATCCCCAAGATATATTAAAGATCACCATTATTAACACATGAAACAAATGGGCTGGCAAAAGTATTCTGCTTTGTGGCGGCAGGAAAAGTTTGTTCTTTTTTGGATGCCTTGCTGATGAAGAGAACCAGACCCATATGGACAAAAAATTTATTTTATATTTAGCTTCTGCAAAACATATGAGTTTAACAAATACTGCTCGAGTTTCCAAATACTACTGCTCGAGTTTCTCAAATAATACTGCTCGAGTTTCCAAATACTACTGCTCGAGTTTCCAAATACTACTGCTCGAGTTTCTCAAATAATACTGCTCGAGTTTCCCAAATAATACTGCTCGAGTTTCCCAAATAATACTGCTCGAGTTTCCCAAATAATACTGCTCGAGTTTCCCAAATAATACTGCTCGAGTTTCCCAAATAATACTGCTCGAGTTTCCCAAATACTACTGCTCGAGTTTCCCAAATACTACTGCTCGAGTTTCCCAAATACTACTGCTCGAGTTTTCCAAATAATACTGCTCGAGTTTCCCAAATACTTCTGCTCGAGTTTCCCAAATACTTCTGCTCGAGTTTCCCAAATACTACTGCTCGAGTTTCCCAAATAATACTGCTCGAGTTTCCCAAATAGTACTGCTCGAGTTTTCCAAATAATACTGCTCGAGTTTCCCAAATAATACTGCTCGAGTTTCCCAAATAATACTGCTTGAGTTTCCCAAATATTACTGCTCGAGTTTCCCAAATACTACTGCTCGAGTTTCCCAAATACTACTGCTCGAGTTTCCCAAATACTTGTGTTTGAGTTTCCCAAATACTACTGCTCGAGTTTCCCAAATAATACTGCTCGAGTTTCCCAAATACTACTGCTCGAGTTTCCCAAATACTACTGCTCGAGTTTCCCAAATAATACTGCTCGAGTTTCCCAAATAATACTGCTCGAGTTTCCCAAATAATACTGCTCGAGTTTCCCAAATACTACTGCTCGAGTTTCCCAAATACTACTGCTCGAGTTTCCCAAATACTACTGCTCGAGTTTCCCAAATACTTGTGTTTGAGTTTCCCAAATAATACTGCTCGAGTTTCCCAAATACTACTGCTCGAGTTTCCCAAATACTACTGCTCGAGTTTCCCAAATAATACTGCTCGAGTTTCCCAAATAATACTGCTCGAGTTTCCCAAATAATACTGCTCGAGTTTCCCAAATAATACTGCTCGAGTTTCCCAAATACTACTGCTCGAGTTTCCCAAATACTTCTGCTTGTTTTTCCCAAATAATACTGCTTGAGTTTCCCAAATATTACTGCTCAAGTTTCCCAAATAATACTGCTCGAGTTTCCCAAATACTTCTGCTCGAGTTTCCCAAATACTACTGCTCGAGTTTCCCAAATAATACTGCTCGAGTTTCCCAAATAGTACTGCTCGAGTTTTCCAAATAATACTGCTCGAGTTTCCCAAATAATACTGCTCGAGTTTCCCAAATAATACTGCTCGAGTTTCCCAAATATTACTGCTCGAGTTTCCCAAATACTACTGCTCGAGTTTCCCAAATACTACTGCTCGAGTTTCCCAAATACTTGTGTTTGAGTTTCCCAAATACTACTGCTCGAGTTTCCCAAATAATACTGCTCGAGTTTCCCAAATAATACTGCTCGAGTTTCCCAAATAATACTGCTCGAGTTTCCCAAATAATACTGCTCGAGTTTCCCAAATACTACTGCTCGAGTTTCCCAAATACTACTGCTCGAGTTTCCCAAATACTACTGCTCGAGTTTCCCAAATACTTGTGTTTGAGTTTCCCAAATAATACTGCTCGAGTTTCCCAAATACTACTGCTCGAGTTTCCCAAATACTACTGCTCGAGTTTCCCAAATAATACTGCTCGAGTTTCCCAAATAATACTGCTCGAGTTTCCCAAATAATACTGCTTGAGTTTTCCAAATAATACTGCTCGAGTTTCCCAAATAATACTGCTCGAGTTTTCCAAATAATACTGCTCGAGTTTCCCAAATAATACTGCTCGAGTTTCCCAAATACTACTGCTCGAGTTTCCCAAATAATACTGCTCGAGTTTTCCAAATAATACTGCTCGAGTTTTCCAAATAATACTGCTCGAGTTTCCCAAATAATACTGCTCGAGTTTCCCAAATAATACTGCTCGAGTTTCCCAAATACTACTGCTCGAGTTTCCCAAATACTACTGCTCGAGTTTCCCAAATACTTCTGCTTGTTTTTCCCAAATAATACTGCTCGAGTTTCCCAAATAATACTGCTCGAGTTTCCCAAATACTACTGCTTGAGTTTCCCAAATAATACTGCTCGAGTTTCCCAAATAATACTGCTCGAGTTTTCCAAATACTACTGCTCGAGTTTCCCAAATAATACTGCTTGAGTTTCCCAAATATTACTGCTCAAGTTTCCCAAATAATACTGCTCAAGTTTCCCAAATAATACTGCTCGAGTTTCCCAAATAATACTGCTCGAGTTTCCCAAATAATACTGCTCGAGTTTTCCAAATAATACTGCTCGAGTTTTCCAAATAATACTGCTCGAGTTTTCCAAATAATACTGCTCGAGTTTCCCAAATAATACTGCTCGAGTTTCCCAAATACTACTGCTCGAGTTTCCCAAATACTACTGCTCGAGTTTCCCAAATACTTCTGCTCGAGTTTCCCAAATACTTGTGTTTGAGTTTCCCAAATACTACTGCTCGAGTTTCCCAAATAATACTGCTCGAGTTTCCCAAATAATACTGCTCGAGTTTCCCAAATAATACTGCTCGAGTTTCCCAAATACTACTGCTCGAGTTTCCCAAATACTTCTGCTTGTTTTTCCCAAATAATACTGCTTGAGTTTCCCAAATATTACTGCTCAAGTTTCCCAAATAATACTGCTCGAGTTTCCCAAATAATACTGCTCGAGTTTTCCAAATAATACTGCTCGAGTTTCCCAAATAATACTGCTCGAGTTTTCCAAATAATACTGCTCGAGTTTTCCAAATAATACTGCTCGAGTTTTCCAAATAATACTGCTCGAGTTTCCCAAATAATACTGCTCGAGTTTCCCAAATACTACTGCTCGAGTTTCCCAAATACTACTGCTCGAGTTTCCCAAATACTACTGCTCGAGTTTCCCAAATACTACTGCTCGAGTTTCCCAAATACTACTGCTCGAGTTTCCCAAATACTACTGCTCGAGTTTCCCAAATACTTCTGCTCGAGTTTCCCAAATAATACTGCTCGAGTTTCCCAAATACTACTGCTCGAGTTTCCCAAATAATACTGCTCGAGTTTCCCAAATAATACTGCTCGAGTTTCCCAAATACTACTGCTCGAGTTTCCCAAATACTTCTGCTCGAGTTTCCCAAATAATACTGCTCGAGTTTCCCAAATACTACTGCTCGAGTTTCCCAAATACTACTGCTCGAGTTTCCCAAATACTACTGCTCGAGTTTCCCAAATACTACTGCTCGAGTTTCCCAAATAATACTGCTCGAGTTTCCCAAATAATACTGCTCGAGTTTCCCAAATACTACTGCTCGAGTTTCCCAAATACTACTGCTCGAGTTTCCCAAATACTTCTGCTTGTTTTTCCCAAATAATACTGCTCGAGTTTCCCAAATAATACTGCTCGAGTTTCCCAAATACTACTGCTCGAGTTTCCCAAATAATACTGCTCGAGTTTCCCAAATAATACTGCTTGGTGGAGTGAGAGACAATCATCTCATTCTATTCCACTCTGTGCTTTTTTCTTTCCTCCAAACTCCCTCTAGTTGTAACCATAAAAGATACGAAGGATACACTTTTAATGGAAACTAAATTAAATAAACAATATAAATAAACTAAAAACCGTAATGAGTGGGAAAAAAATTATTTAACCATCGACAAAATATTTTGTATTCAGAGCTTTACAAATTAGGTTTAGGTTTATAATCATAGAATGAGCTACAGTTTCTTCAGTAAATGCTATCTATTTTGGCAAAAATCTAAAAATAAGACAGCATCTTTGTCCTGTGTCAGTCACCGTAGTGCTTTGAATTGGAGGTTCGGAAATGGAGCCGTTTCGTTTGAAAAACAGAGCCTTTAATGCTTGATATTGTTGTTGTTATTTAACTAATGTTGATATTTGCCTTTAACTTTTCAGCTTTATATATTTAATGTGTAAGTTGTCTTTCATATTGCAAAATTGTACATTAGAGGAACCAGCTCTGTTTGTTTTCGAGACAGAAGCTGTTCTGCGTTCCTGTGGTTGAGTATTTACTGTTGTCTATGAGTTATGTTATGGTGTTATATCAATCTCTGGGCCAGTGTTTCTGAACCATATTTTATATCTGAGGTGTTAACACACGTATCTGGCAGGATTTTTGCATTTCCAGCTTCAAGAGCGGGCATGTTAGAAATGGCAGCAACAACCGGAATGGCATCCTTCAAATACCAAACACGGCTTTGTGACGGATAATTATTATTTGCTGCGTGCCTCCCTGAGACAATAGGGAATTGTTGTTTATTATGATCTGTTCGGTGTCTCAGTGTCGCTAAGTGCTTCTTTCTTATTGTACTAATGCATATATATTACATACATACATGGTAGAGTCACACGATGCTCTTAAAGGAACAGTTCACCACAAAATAAAAGGTACTTTACTCACCAACATATCTGACGAACACAGAAAAAGATATTTGGAAGAATGCTTGGAACCAAACCGTTCGTGGATCCCATTGACTATCACAAACATGACTGTGCTGTCGAACACAAAATGAGATATTTTGAAGAATGTAGGACAGCAGCTCTGGGGTATTTTTGACCGTGACATTCAATCGGGAGCTGTTTGGTGTCTAGCATTCTTCCAGATATCTTTCTCTGTTTTCATCAGAATAAAAAAACGTATTCAGGTTTGAAACAACGAAAGAGTAACAAGTTTTCATTCTTAGGTGAACCATCACGCTTGCATTATCGGTTAATTTTGGAGACGTCTCGAGGATTCATTGTTGTTTTGCTGATTTGCCATATCTGATGTCTCCGAGCCGAAGCAATTAAACCTTTTGAAGCTTTTTAAGGGTGCCTGAGTGAGCAGAAATCTTTTTCTGCGTATTATGCGACGCACGCACCCGGAGACAAAAGCAGACATGATTTCTAGCAGAATTGATTCTTGAAGTGCATGGAAAGTGAATGCTTGATGTTAACTTTAAAAGCCCTGACTAAGGGCGACGCTGATAAATGTTAAAATGCTTTCTTTTGTCCATGCTTAAAATGCAGAACTTAAATTAAGTATTCGCGTTGACTATCAATTATTTTATTCAAAATTAATGTTAACCACCACCAGTCCATCGACGCAACATTGGTGCGACCGATAGTCAAGCGATACTATCTGTGTGATGACCAGTGGCGGACGGGACGTGATCAAGAAACGTACGTAAAGAGTGCAATAGTCTGATGCGAATGGCATAGGAGTTTTCGTGAAGTCTTCACACAGCTTGACTGCATTATCGTGTTCCATATGGAGTGCATATTGCTAGTATTCAACTATGTGAATGTCAAGCATGTGTGCATTTATTTTTCAGTCCATTATGCTGTAGCTTTACTCAGTGAGTTGTGTACAGTGTACTTCAATAGAACAAATCAGAAATTGTGTGTGTGTGTGTGTGTGTGTGTGTGTGTGTGTGTGTGTGTGTGTGTGTGTGTGTGTGTGTGTGTGTGTGTGTGTGTGTGTGTGTGTGTGTGTGTGTGTGTGTGTGTGTCGTCTTGACATTAAAGGAACTATTCTCAGACAGAACTGAGTGATTCATTCTAGGCTTCTACACTAAAAGTAGGTTGGCCGCCTCGGATGGAATTTTTCTTGGCAGTTTTCCCTAAAGTTAACCTCCTTCCCCCTCCTCACGTGTCTCGGCTCTCTGCTGTTTAAAGTCTATTAAAAATTCTGTGGTAATGCATGCAGTGTCTTTTTTGACCTCGGACGCACTTCCCTCCCAATGATTGGTCGGTAAAAGTGCTGTGACTTTGAGATTTTCTTGGGAAAATCATGCCTTAGTAGGCATGTGCGGCCCCGACTGGGTCTCTGCAGCTGGGTTACGAGTCCGGCTTTTTTGCACATCTTTAAGCCATGTTTGATCAGCGTGGATTTAAGGATTTTGTCCGACTTCACTATTTTTCTGTCTTCTACTCTCTTGGCAGAATGTCCCATTATACAGATGAGCCTCGCTTTACCATCGAGCAGATCGACTTGCTGCAGCGTCTGCGTAGGAGCGGCATGACGAAGCAAGAGATCTTGCATGCCATTGAAACTCTTGACCGGCTGGACCGCGAGCACGTCGAGAAGTTCGGCCATCGGCACGCCCACGGCGGAAACGGGACGGGGGGCATCACCGGCAACGGTAGCAACGCCTCCACATCTTCCAACTCCTGCACTACCTCCACTAACAACCTCACAGCCTCTTCTTCGTTGACCTCTACAGCCACGCAGACTGGTTTCCGTGGCAACGGCCTCTCCCCCTCCCCTAGCAACAGCTTCGACACCTCCCCGCCTCCGGCGGTCCCCACCCCTATGCCAGTAGTTGTGCCCATGGTCCAAAACGGACGGGACGTCCTCGCTGCTACGCCCAATGGGAAGCTTTCTCCACCCCGTTATGCTGGGAGTAACGCCTCCACGCGGGCTTTCGTGTTCGAGCACACGGATGAGGATATGGACGTCGATGACAAAGTCGAGGAGCTCATGAGGTCAGTGTAAGACACTTGACCATAAGTGCGCCGCTCGGATTCTGTATTTCATTACATGTGCTCAGTTTAACACCTATTATCTCTCTCTTTCTTCTCTCTCTCTCTCTCTCTCTCTCTCTTGGCTGTTGTAGAATGGACAGTGCTATAATTAAAGAAGAGATTAAAGCTTTCTTGGGAAACCGACGGATATCACAGGCTGTAGTTGCCCAAGTGACAGGTTACAAAAAGAATAATTCAATATAATATAAATATAGATCAAATACATGTATACTCAAAAAATATGTATACTCAAAAAAATAATCAATTCACGGGTAGTACTATATTTAGTTTCATTAATAAAGAAAGTTGTAGGTGCATTTGAAAGTTATTGTTGTTAAAATAAAAGTTCACATTAAGTAATTTTCTCACATTCTTGTCATTTTAAACACGGATGACTTTTTTCTTCCGCATAACACACAAGATGATATATTGAAGAAAACCCAAATACTATAAATACAAATACTAATAAATTCTCTATATATAAAAAATATTGTGTGATGCAGAAGGTTTGAAATTAGTAAATGAAATAACAGAATTTTAACTATACCACAATTCAGAATTAAATCTTATTTTTCATTCTCTGCAGGAATTAGTCAAAGCCGGATTTCTCATTGGCTTCTTCAGCAGGGATCAGACCTCAGTGAGCAGAAGAAGAGAGCTTTTTACCGCTGGTACCAACTGGAGAAAACTACACCCGGTACTACTCGGCTTTACAATGTTATGTTCAAAGTTTGCTTTTGGATCATCTTTGGTTGGGATCCATCAGTGAACCCTCAAATTCAAACCTACGCTTTTAATTTAAATGACTTCAGAACCTTCATCCAGGAACAGATTACCTTTTTAATCATGTTAAAGGGATAGTTCACACACAAATGTGAATTTAGTCTTGAATTACTTAGTCTATTTGTTCCAAATCAGTCTAAATTTCTTGGTTTGGTTGAACCAAACATTGTTTTGTAACAAAAAAATTTCTAAATATCTGTGTTCATCAGAACAAAATTTTAAATGACAAGGTGAGTAATTAATCATTATTTTGGATAAACTACCAAAAAACACTGACATTCAATATTTGTACAGACAGAAAATCATACGTTTCTCAAAAGATCTTTCATGTTCTACTTTAGAAAGTGTCAAACTGGTTTATAACAACACTAAATTAAAATCATGACACTTATATTTTTGGTTTAATTATTCCTTTAAGAGAGCTATGCCCCTTTGAAGAGACTTTTGCGAAACAAGAAAAATCCATTTGAATAGTTTTCTGAAATGATGTTTTTACCTAGACCCATACAGTTTTTATATTCTATTTAAAAATGGTCTGTTGGCTTAGACTGTTGTTGTTAGTTTTGTTTAATAAATGTTGTTTTTTTTGTCTTGCAATAAGAACAAAAACAAAATAACATGGAATGTGTGACATCATGGACTCAATGTAATAATTGCAAATGTCCCGTCTTCCGTTTTTCACCCCAGCTGTAGATCTCAGTGACAAATCCAGACCATCAAAAGTGTAAATAGAGTTTAAAGCACTCGTTTTGAAAGATTGAGCACAACAAATACTTGAAAGCATTGCCATATTGGATTGCATTGAACAAAGTATGATTGGTCGAGAGGACAGATCGTAGCAGTTTGGAGCAAAACTACATCTTGCCGTACATATTAAACAGGAAAATATAGAGATTTGACATGAAACATTGATGGATCAGAGAATAGATTCACTGCACAACAAAATGGCACGACCAGCTCATATTTAAAAAACTGGCACTTATCCTGTTTTGGAAAGAGCTCTTTATCTATACTTTACTCAGTAAAAAGGAAATTAAATCAGATATTAAGTAAACTTTGCATTCATGTTGGCCTAAGAACAAATAGGAGTTGTTAGAGAGCCTGTCGACTCTGATAACCTCTTGTACTCATCTAGTTTAGTGCAGTCTGATGTTAAGCATGATATCGGATGTTCTGTGAAGAGATTAGAAGGTCACGACACAGTCCTTTGAACGTTGCTTTTCTCATTTTCTCGTCGTCACTTTTTCTAACGCTGTGAACAGCCAATCAGAAAATCTATTTTTATGATATCTCAGGTGCAACATTAGCGATGCGGCCCACCTCCATGGCCCTGGAGGATGTGGTGGAGTGGCGTCAAACACCCCCTCCTATCAGCAGCCCGCAGGGAAGCTTCCGACTGAGACGCGGCAGCCGCTTCACCTGGAGGAAAGAGTGTCTGGCGGTGATGGAGAGGTGAGAGAGGGCTCATGGGATGGACTGATAAATAGTGTGAACGGTCATTCTTTTCACATTTACATTTAGATTTTATATTTGTCTTGAAATGAGAGAGAACCAATGCCTCTTAAGGTTCTAGTTAGATCCTGCAATGGCTGTAACATGCTTTGTGTAGCATTTTGCATTTTGCGTTTTTATTATTTTGAAACATTTATGTGCACCATTTTTGTTGTATTTATTTATCCGTGGCTTAAAATCAATCATCAGTTGTGCTTTGTGTACTTTAAAGTGATCTGACACAAAGCTTCAATCTTTTTGCTCAAGTTATTTCAATGACAACCAGTACCCAGATGAAGCCAAACGAGAAGAAATTGCCAACGCCTGCAATGCAGTTATACAAAAACCAGGTAGTTAAAACAAAGGCCATAAACAAAGAATGCTTGCATAAACAGCTGTAATATCGGCCCCAGACGGTATTGATGCCTTGTGCTTTTTATTTGATTAAGGGAAAAAGCTTTCAGATCTTGAGCGGGTCACGTCGCTGAAAGTTTACAACTGGTTTGCCAACAGACGGAAGGAAATCAAGAGAAGAGCCAACATAGGTAATGTTGGAGCCCTCTGGGGACAGACAAAGCTCAAGCACAATGCTTTTTAAAATATGAATGTTATCATTCCCTTTGCATTCTCATCACGACAGTCTCATTCCATCAGAAATAGTTTAGCCATTCTATTTCATCATGTCGCGCACGTTGTGTTTGTGGGCTCAGATATGTTATGGCAAGGTCTGTTTTTTTCGAAGAAGCAGCAATCCTGGAAAGCCATGGGATTGATGTCCAGAGCCCGGGAGGTCATTCAAACAGCGATGAGATAGACGGCAATGACTACGGCGAGCAGGTCGTTGCTGACCAGGTTTTGGGAATGGTAAGAATCACGTTTTGGATTGCTTGGAAATCAACCGCTTTTCGCATTTTTATGGATGGCTTTTTATAAATGGTTGGTCCTCATCAATAAAAATCGTATTTAATTCATACAACCCCATCTGTAGAGATCAAACTTAAGTCATTGATTTTTGTTTTCTACATAAAACCTTAACAATGTAAAGGTCATTCTGTGAAAATATAATCTTGATATCTTTAATATCGATGTCAAAAACTGACATTTTAGGAAATGTTAAGCATAACTCAAACTCTGCTCAATGTACTCCTTTTTTATATATTCCATCCACATTCATGAAAAACAACAACTTTTAAACCATATGAATTATGACATGATTCAAAAAAGGCAAAATATAAGCAGCTCTTTTATCCAGATGCTTTTTTGGGGTCTTAAGGATGCTTTTTTAGATTTTAAGCGATTCCTTCATCTATTTTGGCTTTTTCTTTCTTCATCTTTACATGT